>CM047871.1:5574881-5725721 GCA_026212405.1 Petrea volubilis | reverse complement strand
TTAATCTAGTTAATTAGCAAGGACAGATTTTCAAATTTTAACTTTGAGTGCAAAAATTACAAATATATAAGGAATGTTTTTGTCTCAGAACAACGTTTGAAATTTTAACAAATTTAAAAATAATATAGTCTTACGTAGAGACTTTATGGGGTGGCGATTCCCCTATCAGTTTTCACTACAAAAGAAAAAGTACTCCATTCACTAACGAAAAATTTATGACAAGGGATTTTATCATAGATTTAAAGTTTCGTGATTGATTAGTGATATAGAATTTAATGTAAATAAATTAAAGAATCAATCAGTAACAAAATATTAGTAACAGAATTATTATAAATTAAATTCAATCACAAAAATTAAATTTATGGTGTATTTGTCCGTCACTAATGGGCATGCATTTTGTAGTGCTTCTTCCTCGCTCTGACCCCTGTAGGTAACTATAACTATACACACGTCTTATATCATTAATCTTGTCTACCATATTTGTTTGCAGATGAGAAATTTGAGACAAATAAAGCACATCATCAATCAGTTGGTTTTGTGGAGTATTGTCTTTGTGATGAAGAATACTTCTCAACTATAAACATCTTATGCTCTCCCCTTTCAAAAAGGCCTTTGGGTTGGCCACAAGAGTACATGTGCCAGTGGGTGATGACTATATGCGGCAAGAGCAAACCATCTCCGCCATCTCCACAGCCAAATACGCCCAATAGGCCGATACTCGTAAGCTCAACGTCATCGTACGAGAGGCCAGCGCGCAAATCGCCTCCGACTCCAAAGCCGGCACCGGGACACGGCCAGCGTCAGCGGCCGGAACTATGGCAAAATGTCCTCACAGCCACATCTTGATTGGCAAAACCAATCAGGGTTGGTGTGTTGGGAATAGTATTAATTAAGGTGTTTTGAGAGATCATGGATGCAGATTAAGTATGTCTTCTAGTTCCAACTAGTGTGGCTGTGTTTAGCTGGTGAGCGTAATAAAAGGTGATATATTGTTGTGTAATAGAAGATATGGATTGATATGTACTATATCGTCATGGTATTTCTACGATGTATAATAGTAGGATAAATCTCACTTTTGGTACCATAATAATAATATGCCATTGTTCAGTTTTAATTCCATTCATTTTATTTTTCGCATATTTCGTTTTACATGTTTCAGAATTTAGCAATTCGATTGCATTTGCACGTTAAGTCTTGGCGACTCTCACTGTCAAATACTTAAGGGAATCCGGCTGAAGGATGAAAATTGTTAGATTTAAAAAACATATGGAATGAAATATGAAATAAAATCAAATTAATGAAAGTAAATTCGAAAAGTGGCATAATATAATTATGGTATCAAAAGGAAGTGTGTTGAATTTCAACTGCTCGTGCTCAAATTGCTTTATTTGTTTATCCTTACACGTGCACGCTGATTGTTATTTAGCTAATCAGATGCACACTAAATGAAATCACGATGAAAATGAGTAGCCCTGTAGATGAAAAAAAAATAAAAATAGTTATAGCGTGATAGTTTTCATATAATTTCTTTTTTGTAATTTAATACAATCCATTTAAAACATTTTATAAATATCAATGAAAGCTACACACGTACTCATCGAAGGGGCATGGACGAAACCATAGCTACATCCACCCCCACCCTCCCACCCCAACCCCCGGCATGGGGAAAAGGGCAGATGAGATGAGGATTTAAACTCAAAATTTGTCAAGTTCAAACCTCCATCATTGGTCTATAGGTTAAGTGCCTTTGATAATTGATCATAACTTTTTTTTTTTTTGGTAATTGTAATTGATCATATTGCATCAACTAAATCTACCTATTAGCTAAATTTGTTAGGATGAGCCTAAGTGATCAATAGACATTACCCACAAAAATTACACACACACACAAGATTTCGTTCAATTAAACTAATAATTCATATGTTAGAATTCACATTATTACGTCATCGTAATTCAAGGTACATACCAAATAAGTTTATTATCATTACAAGAACATGACTACATTTGTGACAATATAATAAGTGATAATCAAAAAGTTATTATTAATTATATATATTCGGTGACTACAAATTGATATTGTCACAAAACATAGTATGCAAAATGTCAATAGTGATAACTTATTGTAAAAAAATGGCAACATAGTGCAAAAATGATAATTAGTAACACACCTATTGTGACAATTTAATGGCAATGGAATCTAGTCACAAAATCCTAATAATAATTTTTATTTTCACTAATTTGTCACTATAGGTATATCATTAATTATTAATGGTGATAGTTAAAATATTACTTTTCGTCACCATTGAGTGATATTGTGACAACATAAAAATTGTTGTCACTAAAAAACTTAATTAGTGACAAAATAGAATGTATTGTCGCTTTATACAATCATTGACGATAATTTTTATATTGCTATTTTTAAGTTTTGTCAATAATAGTATTTTTTTCTTGTAATGTATAATAAAATAAAGAAACTACTGTTAAAGTAAAAGAAATCAACCACTAAAAGAAAGAAAGCAATTATTAATTAAAATGCTAATTTTCAACTTTGACGAATTAATTCAAACATGGCCGCTAATTGAGACGAAAAACAAAAGTGTAGTCGTCGGTCCGAAACAGTTGTTTGGAAGTGTGGATATTTGTTTATGTATAATTGATCAAGTGCTTGGCTCCATGTGGATATTTGTTTATGTATAATCCCTATAAAAGTAATGGTGGTTACAAAAAAATAAAAAAATTAATTAATAATATGAAAGTTATTACTAATATTACTATGCAACGAGTGATAATATCTTATATTTTATCATTAATAGATTTTTTTTGATTGCAATAATACATTTGGATTTTGTTACTAATTAATGGTTCAAGAGAAGCAAGATTTGATATTTTAAGTTGTCACTAAATACAATAACTGACACCTGTACAGAGACAATTCAATAGCGAAGAAATGGCCGCCATATTTGCGATAATATAAACTTTTCTCGTCCTAAAATGCGTGTATATAATTGGTGATAATTTTTACATTTTTACTCGATAAGTTGTTGCTAATTTTATTTATTCTTACAGTGAAATAGTAGTGGCGTATTATTAACTTAAAAACTAGATTGATTTGTTACTGTTTGTATTTAATTTGTGAGTTAAAAATATAGATGTAATAATTCAAACTAATTAATAAAAACAAGAAAATAAAAAATAATTAGAGACAACTTAGTACCAACCAAAAGGACTAGAAACACCCAAAACATAAAATGTTAACTAAGCAGATTAATTAAATAAATAGCATAACTTAAGCACTTCGCATCAAAAGGAAGAATAAATTAATTGAACTAAAACAATTAATTAACGCCTCCCGCATTGTCCAACCAACTAATTCTTTGAGATAATCAATGAACCTCGTGGCTTCTTCACTAATTTCTATAAATTGAACCGCAACAATGTTTAGAAATGCACTTAATTAGATTGTAAATTAATACAGTTTGCGATTAGTTTTGTGCCATTGGCCGCAAATGATCGAATCACAAGTTTTGTTATCAATTTTGTCATTGATAATTTTTGCCCCCGATGTTGCGACGGCCGGACGGAGTCGCAAATATATTCACTAGGAAAAAAAAAATTAATAACAAGATATAAAAGTAATAAGATAAAAATTATCACCAATATATAATTGTATTAAGTGACAATATTTTCTATTTTGTCAATAATTAAGTTTTTCGAGTATCAGCAACTTTTATCTCGTTACAACTTACAATATTCATTCAACGGTGATAAGAATTAATATTTTACCGACAACAATTAACAATTAGTGAAACACTTATAGTGACAATTTGGTGATAAAAAAAAATTATCATTAAGATTGTGTGACGAGATAATTATCAGTTTTGTACTATATTGTCACCTTGTTATACTATGTTGTCACAATTGATATTATTGTGCAAATTACATTTTGTAACAAAATTTTAATGTCACTAAATGCATATAATTAATGATAATTTTTTTATTACCACTTATTATATTGTTACTAATTTATTCATTTTATTGTAGTGATTGTGGATATTGACTATGAATATGTAGATTAATGTGCTATTTCAAATTATTTTTATCACTAGATATTGATAGAAGGTGTTGCAACAAGAATTCATTAAGGTTCCTACTTTTATTAGTTGATAAAAAATTCGTATGTTGTGATGTTCAATGTATTTTTTTTGGTCCTTCACTTTAGTTTGACATATATTAATATATGCGCCAAATTACACAAAAAAAGCTAATATATTACACAAACATGCATTAAGAATACTTTTTATTTTTCTACTAATGATATTAATTACTAGGTAATAATAATTTTTATTTTGTTATAATATATGGCTCGATGATGATGATGATGATGATGATGATAATAATAATAATAATAATAATAATATTTTTTTATTATTATTATTAATTTTTTAGTTGCCACTATTAAAATTAATTACACCTTATGATGACAATTTCGTGACATAAAATTGTCGATATGATTTTACGATTGTCGTTCTACAAGGGGTGTTAGATACTGCTTGTTCTTCATGGAAATTTTGCAGTTTTTATCATTCTTTTTTCTTTCTTGTTTTCCCTTATTGTGATAATTATTTAAGACAATGAGAACGAAAAAAAACAATTAAAACAGTATATATTAATCAATCATATGCATGCATTAAACATGAATTCAAATAAATAATACTACTATATATTATGCTTTTATTTCAAAGAAAAGGTTCATTTCACATTCTTGAAATTCAATTTTTTTTTCTTTTCATTTTTTGTTACTTAGTGACATTCTAGAAATCTTTAGGTAGACCAGGTGGGAATCATTGAACAATTACATGTTACTTTAGGTCAATTTTAATTACTAGCCTGAATTTAATCAATAATCCGTGTCTCCCCTCTCCTCCGACTGCCGCGTTGAATTAATTTGAATGGAAATAACAGCCAACTTTTTCAAATTGACTCAATGCACCAGTAGTTTTACGGTTGTTAGAGTGGAAATTTTTGGAAAAATTCTTACAAATTCAGCACATATCACTATAAGAATATACCAGTTTCTCTCATGGAATAAACCTTCACTAATTTTTAAAAAAATCGTAACATATTATATACCGGTGACTGTCTCTTCTGTTGGTAAATATTTTATCACTAATTATTGCTTTAGTTAAATTTTAATATATTTCTATTACTAATTCATTATAGATGCTTCTATTTATGACAGAATCTATATGTCACAAGTTTTTCATTAGTAAAGGTGGTTCGGATCTTTTGTTATATAATCATATTACATATTCTGTTACACTCATCAATATACACCTCGTGTATTGGTGAGTGGTCGAGATAAAGACAGAGAATCTTCATATTTTTTTTCCATATCATCAGTTTTTCTCTTTCCTTATCTCGACCGCTCAACAATACACGTGACGTATATTGATAAGTGTAACAAAATTAAGTAACAGAAAATCCGAACCGAGTAAAAGGGGTGATATCTTGTAGTGCGTGTATTTAGCCTCACTTATGTACCTAATAGTACAAATTGTGTTATATTTGTATACTGACTATTTTTTTTAAAAAATTGAAAAATTTGGTGATATGTGAATCATTTGATTTATATGTGATGCCCAAATCGAGTACATATAAGAATTTCTTATTAGACTGCATTGTTAAATATCCCACCTTGATTTAAAATACAATGATGCAGTATAGTTTATAATGGTTTGGGCAATCCTCTCCCTATGAGTTAGCTTTTGATGGTGAGTTAGGGTTAAGTTCATTTTTTCAACATCCACATATGTTCGTTCTTGCAAAATTTATGAAGAGGTATGCTAAATATCCCATATAATGGTTTCTGCACGTATTCGGTTCTGATAATAAAGTTGGGGCGCTAAATATCTTATATAATGATTTGTGTAACTCTCATCTCATGAGCTAATTTTTGAGAATCTTATATTGAAGGCAAAGATTTTTTAACCCAATTTAATTATTATAAAGAAAATGCAAAAGTATCAATCTTCTGTTCACACTATGGTGTTACTGACTAAACTATGCCTACTCCGCATGCAAAAATTGAAAAAATATGACCAAACAACCCCAATACGGTACTATCAATATTCTGTTTTCCCTATATAAATGAAGCTTATTACATATACTCAGTTGTGCTGCAATTACATTCTTCACTGAAATCCTAATTAATTAGCACAAGAAACATCAGCATACGTAAAGATGAAATCTTGCAAAAACATGATTATCCTTCTAACACTAATTTTAGCGTTGGCTCGAATTCAAGCAAGAACATTGCAAGGTTATCATACAATATCCATCTTTATTTACCTAAGTAGTCGGACACCAGCTCTCTCTCTCTCTCTCTCTCTCTCTCTCTATGTGTATATATATATATAGCTTAATGCATGCTATCATAACAACTTTTTCTCTTCATATTTCCCTTTCTCTCTCTCTCTCTCTCTCTCTTTATGCTATCATAACTACTTTTTCTCTTCATATTTCTGCAGATTATGCGAATGTAGTATCATCAGGAGACTCTATTTCTGCTCATGACAACTACATTAGACTCTATGCAAGCGCATCACAAGTTGATGAACAACATTTTGTATCAAGTTCAGTGGCAGAGTGTGTATGCAAATGGCTCGAGATAAACTTAGGCGATTGGGCAGCCGGGATCGTATGCAATAAGGTGTCAAGTGATCTTGGGAGAACCCCGACGGGGGCGCCACCGTCACCCAAGCCGTCCCCAGGATCCCGACCATAGCAAAATTATGAAATGTAATAAAAGATGAAATATAAATTATAGAATTCAGAGAGACGTAATTGCCAGCTTTATGGATTAATCGATTTGAAACTCTCACTTAGCAAAAGTTTGTTACACATATATATTATAGTTATAGGATTGTAATAATGATTGCTTTTTTGATTATAATTATGCCAAAACGGCTATGGTAAATTACTTATAGAGAAGGGAAGCCGTACAGTTATTGATCAACTGGTTTTGGAAATAATTGAAAACAAGAGAAATAATGTTACATCTTCTTTTTGACTCGTCAATATGTACAAAATCTTTTTGACTCATCAATATACACTACATGTATTGATGAACATTAGAGATAAGAAACAATAATTTCTTCTTAATATAATTCTTGTTTTGTTTTATGAATGTCAAGTTTATACTTTTTATTGTTATGGACAAATTCATATCTAAACTATCCAAAAAAAATTTAAAAAGTTAAGTCTACCCGGAAAGATTCAAGCCAACCAGTGCATGCTCGAAAAGCTCTGAACAATTATGATGTCATCAATTGAATATATAATAGAGATAATTATTGTTCTCAAACCCAATTATACGTATTTTTTTTACTTTACAACCTAATTTTGTTCAAATTATCGATTGCCACCCGATCTATATAATTTTTTACAGATTGTAATCTAAGTATAATTTTCGATCAAAAACCGTCACCAGACCGACGACACGTAATGTACACGTAATTTATCAAGAATGTTTTGGTCATTTCATTTTTTTTTTCTTTTTTTCTTTTTTTTCCTCCCCCATCATCTTCTTCCTCAACTCCACCCCCACCCACCCCATCATCTTCTGTCCCAAACCCACCCCACCCACTAACTCCACGCTGCCGCCGCCGCCACCAGCAGCCGCCGCTACCAGCAGCCGCCGCTACCACCAGTTCTGTCTTTCTCTCTGTAGATCTGTCTTTCTCTCCCCACCCCCACCAACCGCCACAACCCCCACCACCACCACCTACGCCTCTCTCTCTATCTCTCGCTCCCCCCCCCCCCCCACACGCTTTCAATTTCTGTGTGTGTCACTGTGTGTGTGTGTAGGAATGGCAACGGGTCGGGTCTGGGACGGGTTTGGCCAAACCCGAGACCCGACCCGCCAGAAAAATTTGGACCCGGGACCCGTCCCAGACCCGACGGGTCTCAGACCCGCCCCGCCCCGCCAGAGACCCGAACCCAGCGGGTTGGACCCGTTGAACCCGCCGGGTTCATAAACCTTCCCAACTTTTACCTATATAATTAAACATTTATATAAACACGACTCATTTGCAATCCAATTTGAAGCTAGATAACTATCTGGCTAATTGCTCTATGGGTGAAGCAAACATCTAGTGTAATACCGAAGCGATGATTCAAGAATGTTGCACATAATAAAAGAAGTACGTAAAGGGAAAATTCTTTGTGAAATTTATAACCACTTTATTCACAATCAAAAAATTTATTATTTAGCTTTGTGAAGAAATTTTTTTAATAAGTAACTTTGTGAAGTAATTTGTTGCCGACATACTTATAAACTGTAAACGATAAAAATATCTTATAAATCTAAGTTTCACGTAATGAAGAAATTAATTAAAAGGTAATCAAGTAAAATATCTTTGTTGAAATTGATTTTATGATTACCACATTTGGATGAATTGAACACACACACACACGAAAACAGTGGGAGGCGCGGCGGGCTGGGTGCGGCTAGGGTTGGGCTAGGCTCGGCGGAGAGCCGCGGCGGGGCTGGGCAGCTGGAGGCTGGACGCGGCGGGGTTGGGCTGGGCAGCTACAGGCTGGGCAGCTGGAGGCTAGGCGCGGCTGGACAGCTAGAAGCTGGGCGCGGTGGGGCTGGCAGCTGGAGGCTGGGCGCGGCGGGTGCGGGGCTGGGGCGCTGCTGAGCTGGGCGCGGCTGATCTGGGCGCGGCGGGGCTGGGCGCGACGGACCTGGGCGCGGCGAGGCTGGGCGCGGCGGGGCTGGACGCGGTGGACCTGGGCACGGCGGGGTTGGGCGACGAACCTGGGCACTGCGTTGCGGGGCTGGGCGGCGGAGTTTGGGGCCTTTGGGCGCGGCGGAGCAGGGCTGGGCAGCGGAGAGCGGCGGCCGGCGGAGAGTGGGAAAGAGAAAGACGAGAGTGAGATTGAGATTTGAGGGCAAAGACGACTGGACTCTGGACTCTGGACTCACTGGATGAACAATAAACTGATTAGTGTTGCAGTGTTGCTAGATCTTAGATCTGAAATCTGAATTCTGAAAACTTTTTAATTTTAAAGATTTTTTTTATTGTTTTTATTTATATATTTATATTATATGTATTTATATATATATACGGGTCGGGTTCGGGTCGGGTTCAGGTGAACCCGAGACCCGACCCGAACCCGTGCGGGTCTAGAATCTTAGACCCGCGACCCGTCCCATACCCGATTATTCGGGTTCAAACCCGCCCCTCGCGGGTCGGGTCCGGGTCGGGGACCCGCGAAACCCGGCCCATTGCCATCCCTATGTGTGTGTAAAGATGGGGAGACAGAGAGAGAGAGTGGAGGGCAGGTGGGTGCGTGGGGTGGGGGTGGGGATGGCGGGTTGAGGGGAGCAGGGGTGGCGGCGGCGGTAGATCGATCTGGAGGTGGCGGTGGGGAGAGAGAGAGGCAGCGTGGGGGTGGCGGAGATGGCGGGGACGGCGACGGCTAGTGGTGGCCGGCGGCGTCGTGGTGGGTGGGAGGAGGAGAGAGAGAGAGAGAGAGGTTGCTGTGTAGGTGGGTGGGTGGGGGGGGTGTGTGTGAAGAAAATGATGAGGAGGGGAAAAAGAAAAAGAAAAAAGAAAAAATAAAGAAATGACAAAAATACTCTTAATAAATCACGTGTTGCTTGTCCGGTGATGATTTTTGATCGGAAAATATATTTAGGTTGCAATCAGTAAAAAAATATATAGATTGGGTGGCAATCGATAATTCGAAAAAAATTAAATTGTAAAGTGAAAAAATACGTATAATTGGAGTTGGAAATAATAATTATCTCTATATAATATAAGGCTTTCAGCTGATGACAAATCCAAAAAAAGAAAAAGACATTAGGAGAATTCATCTCCAATATTTCTTAGGAAGAATTACACTTATCTCCCTAAACTTAGATAAAATTATCAATAACTCTTTTTTATTTCGAAAAATTATCATACCTCCCCTGGGTTTCATCCCCTTATTTTTGAAGTAGAGCGAATCGATAAAATATTCATATTGCCTCTTAATTTTTTCTAGCTTGAGTTTAGACGAAATTATCAATAATTCTTTCTTGTTTTGAAAATTACCTAACGCCCTAAATTTTACCCCTTCATCATTGTTGTTGTTGTGTGATTCTTCTCAAAATGTAGCACCGTTTTGCTTATGACACACAAAAAAGTAGCATTCTAAGTTTCTTTTTTCCCTTTTTTTTTCGTCCCCAAAAAATTGTCCCATTACTAGTCTGGATTGATCACCCCCACTTCCCCTTTCATAAAGTTTGTGTTGAAAATCCCCTTATTTTGTGAGAAGCTTCAAATATCCGGTATAGCTTTATAAAATTATATGTTAATGGATAAAAATACTCTTAAAATCAATGGAATAATTTATATACTTTACCCACTATGATAAATTATATAGCACTATAACTTTCCTTAGGTTAAGTTTCTTAACTTGAATCTAAATTTTATTTAGCTCAAACTTTAGTTAAATAAAATACCTTATAACTATAAATTTCAAATTAAATATTAGGGTTAAGAAAATATCTCATGTACTTCTTTCTTTTTCTCTCTTTTTTTTTTGTTTTTTTTTTCTTATGGATATTCTTGGTTACATCAAGGTGAACTATAGGTTTTTCTTTCTTCTTCTAATTCTTATTCATATATTTTATTTATTTATTTATTTATTTTCTGATTTTGAGTTTAAGCTTACCACGAAAATAACTCAAAAGTAATGATATATACCCCATTTTTAAAGTTATGAAGAGCTTGTCATCAAAATTTGCATTCTAATTGTGTAGGAGCGTGGGGTGGCATGCGTGCATATTATGATGAAAAATATATATATTTGAACTATATGTGACACCACTGTAATTGAATTATTTAATTATGCAATTAATTAAAGGATATCAAAAATTTTGATCCTGGCGCTTAAATGTAGTATTGATCAGCTATAAATTATGCATAAACAGATTAGCATTTTAATTTTAATTTCAATATAATTTAAAAATTAAATATAAGTAGTTGCTACCATCTAATAATAAAGGCTTAATTGCCAATTTCATCCCACAGAGTGCGAATTTTTTCAATTTTGTCCCATATTATTGAAATTTTCAATTACATCCTAAAATTTTGAGAATTTTACCAATTGCATCTCAATCGCATTTTACCGTTAGTAAATTTAATGGAAATCTGAGTTGGCCGTGGTGGCGTGGAAGATATCTCAATGTGGAAAATTCTATCACATGGCATTAAAAAGAAACAAAAAAAAAGAAAAAAGAAAAAAAGAAGATTACCAAAATGCCACCGAATGAATTTTCATAAAAAAATTAAAAAAAAAAAGAAATTTCCCATCCACCCCCGTTCTCTCTCTCTCTCTCCTCCCCCCCCCCCCCCCCCACCCACCAGGCTAGCCCCCAGCCCCGCCAACACCCAACTGCCACCCATAGCTCCCCCGCCGCAACACCCCCTGCCCATGTCCTCCCGCCACCATCCGTAGAGTTTTCATCAAATTGAAGACTGGAAAATGATCCCTATCTCATACGTAAGTTAGATTTTTCTTCAATTTGAAGTATTTGTGGGGTTCTTATGGTGAATTTAAAAGTGTATGTGAATGTGTGTAAGATTGTGTGGGGGAGCTTGTGTAAATTTAAGAGTTTGTTTTAGTTGCACTATCATCTTGCTCCTCATAATAAGGTTAATTCAAATTTGTATTCAATTGAAGACATTGAAAGTGTAAATTTTATTTTTATTTTTATTTTTATCATTCTTGTGTGCAATTGGGTGTTTTTTTTTTTTTTTTTTTTCCTGCTTGTGTAATAAACCCACAAAATCGGGAGGGGAGGGGAGGGGAGGTGGAGGGGACCTAGCCTTTTTTTTGGAATGACTTTATATATATATATATATATATAATATGACTTTAATTATGTGTATATATACAAATACCTTTTTTTTTGGGTAAATTATATATACACACGCTTACACACATATACATACATACATTCATATATAAGCATATTTTTTTATATTAATTATAATTTATAGATTTTATTTTGTGTGTATATATATGCAAGTTTTTACATGTATATAAAAAATATAAATTAAAAAAAGGCATAAACAAAAAAGAATGCCAATTTGGAATTCTTTCTTTTTTTTTATATACAAATGCCACTTCGAACTTGGGGGGAAAGAAATTTTGGTTGCCAACTCATGTTTTCATTAAATTTGCTAAAGGTATGTTACAATTGAGATGCAATTGGTAAAATTTTAAAATTTTTTACTGCAATTGAAAATTTCTGTCGGGACGACATTGAAAAGATCTGTATTTTGTGGGACGAAATTGGTAATTAAGTCTATAATAAAAGTATTTTTGTTATAAAGGTTTCACGCATGTCTCTGGACTCTGGCCTATTAACTTACCAAATATTCAGCGTTAAGTTATTTATTTGCGAAAGTAAACTCAAAACTGACAGTAACTCTGGCCTTCAATAAATTTTCAAGCGTCTCCAATCTCCGCCGTCTCCACCCGGCACCACCGTGTCTTCGCCGCCTACGACAAATCTAACAGCGACGCTAGGTATGCATATCTTTCTCTCTCTCTCTCTCTCTCTCTCTCTCTCTTAAATGTCAAACATTATTGGCGTCATTTTATATTTTGCTTTTTGTTTCAATTGAATGGCAATATGTCTCTTGTTAGCTATTAATTCTTGTTTTATTGAACAATTAACACTGATCCTTGAGTATTTTCCTTTTTTTTTTATCCAAAAAATTTATCCCGGGAATCACAATTTTGGGCTCTCTGATTCAGATTTGTCAGATGAATATGATTAGTAGTTTGCCTTTAGTAGCGATTACTAATCCAATCGAATTGTTGGTTTTTCCATTCATTGTTGAATTGAATTGTTAGTATCAATAGAAGTTTTAATCGAATTGTTGGTTTTTCCTTCTTTGTTGAAACAATCCAGTTATTAAATTTCATAATTTGATTGATCATTGATACCGCAATCGCACAGTGCTGAGTTTTGATTCAAACAGATTATCACATTAGGTTTTCATTCTTTGTCTTTTTATTTTTCCCCTTAACTATTGGAAAAGCATGGGCAACTCTGAACTTAAGAATAGGATCTAATACTTAGCCAGCTTATGCTGTATCTAAAACATAAGTTCAAAGGAAAAAAATGGAACTGTGTTAATTAAACATGAAATGGCAAAATGAACTTGCTGCAAAAAACTATGTGAAATGTCTGTCTTTGGAGCTTAATGCCCATTGTTTTCAGAAAACGAACATGAGAAAAGAATAACCACGGATTAGTGATGATCAACACAATAAAATAAAAATCAGAACAAATACACTCAATGCTCTCATAATTTAGCAGTGCTAGATTCCTAATGCAACTGGTATGACAGATTCTAGGGATCCCTAATTTTGTTAATTTTGTAATAATCATATTACTGAGGCCAGACCCTATTCTTAAACAATATGCATTAAGCCAAATTCTTCTAAGAATTGAATCATCGAATTTTATTATATCTTCCTTTCACAACACATCAGTCAAGGATGCAATTAATCCTAAGTGGTGTTATGACTTCTTAATTGAAGAACATGATATTGAAGGCTTCAAGAGTTGAATTGCATGTAGCTATGGCACACTCGTCCCCTCTAGTTTGTTGGCGTCTCTTTACCAGAGCTTCCTCATTAGCATAGACCCACAATCACTTTCTCCTAACGTATTATAATACTTCTTCTTCACATTATCTCCACTTTTGTCGCTCCAAAAGGCTAAAACACAACACAAATTTCCATGGTTTGATTTGGTTTCTTAATATAGAATACTATAACAACAAAATAGTCGATGATTGCAAGCAATACCATATCAAAGAGGAAAATATTATAACTTAAAGAAAATAAATTTAAGATCCCAGCAAGAGGTAATATTGCTTTACATACAATGGAACATTGAAAACAGACTGTTTCTAGGTCCGTTTACTCATTCTTTCTCAATAGACCCAAAGCATGTTCATCAAATGAGTATTTATCTATTATTTAAGGAGACAACCTCTTTTACTTTATGATGGTTTAGTTAATCTATGTAATGAAAAAACGACTGCATTTTCAAAAATTATGTGATTTATATACCATAGTAATAAAAGTAACACACTCTTGCAAAATGAGGGTTCAAGAGTCCAAACTATGAACCTCATAAATTATTTCTGTCCTTTCGGAATTTAGAATCAAACTGAAAAGGTTAAAACTTGTTTTATCTCTTATCAGCCCTCTGCTCTTGTAAAGGGTGACTGATAGGTAGATCATAATGAGTCAAAATCACTGACAAATACAGCCTTTTTTCTCAGAATTTGGGTTCCGATTAGCATCACCATCTGCCATCCTCATTCCACTTTATACCGATGCTACAACCGCCACAGCAAAGGAAAAGTCCTAGAAGTATAAATGCAGCTGCTTCATTTGCATCTCCGCTGAAGTTGCTGCCATTGCATCTCACACGTGGGCTAGGGTTAGCATCAGCTTTCTGGGTGGCACGCAATTTTTACTCCCTTACTCTCATCCTAAATCCGGCTCAAACTCTCCTTACAGTATGGGTATGTGAATTTCCACCCATTTGGTTTCCAATTTTTCTGATTTTAATTGGTAAAATGCATTTTTTCTCATGCTTTTTTCAGGTTGTTGAGGCTTCTGTCGTGATTCTGGTCTACAGTCTATTTCGGCGCAATCCAGATCAGTGCTCTGTAATTTCAGTTTTTTTCTTATTGGCATTGTTTATTCTGTTGTGTTTCTTTTTAAGTTTCCCTGGAATGAGTGTACCATTCTGCTGATTCTTTGCTTTCTTTCTTTTTTTCTCCCCAGTATGTCAAAGCCATAGCGAGAGGGCTGCTGGCTCTTCCTGCTGGTCAGTGTTGTAAATGTCAACCTAAAGCATCGTTCATCATCTTCCCCCCTTCCCCCCCCCCCCCCCCCCGGCTGGCGGTTGCTTTTGATATAGATATTTCAAAGTATTTTGCTTCATTAAAAATTTTCATCAGACATCGTGACTATATGATATTCTTCATTTCACAATTAGTAGTTCTACATTTGCGGCATAGATGAGCATTAAAATGGAATATATATACACATATAGCTGGTCATGAAATGGATTACCAGAATTGCGTTCTTCAGATCCCAAATGCCCTGTCACCAATAAGCCTTTTGTTAAACAGGGTTGATGGCCAAATAGTTAGTGGCAGGAAAAGGAGATGATGTCATCTGAGCACGACCAAAAAGATGGACGTTAAACCAATTGAATTGGCATAATCTTCTGCATATGTATAAAAGTATAAGGCTCTTGATAAGGTCTAAATGAAAGAAGATGAGCAATGTACTTATTGCTAAATAAATATGGATTGTAAGAATTGGGTTGATATGGTGTATATGACCTTCTTCTGAAGCAAGCTTTATTCTAATTCTGCCAAGAATGACCTATGAGCTTTAGAAGTTATTGGATTGGTTTATTTCTTCCGTAATAGTTAGCTTCATGATTAGCACTCCAGTTTATTTCAGAATGTTCGTATGCTTAAAATGGTGTTTTAGCATGGCTTTTCAGGTCCTAAAGGATCTTCTGTTGGTTCCAGCTGTTTGCAGTCATCTGTAATGGTTCCTTGAGAATGTCATAGTGCTTGGCTTATGCATGTCCAGAACCAGTATATGCATATTTTTACTTGTGTATTTATAGCAAATGCATATAATCCTTAAATGCGTATTTGTTTTCTAGAAAATTTAAAACTTACGATTAATGACAAAATCTAACTTATAAGATTCTTCTGCCATTTATGCTTAATGCATTTTTGCTCTCCCTTAATGTGGTTCCTGAGATATGTCTTATGTGCGTATTTGCAGGGGCTTTAGTGAATGCACTTGGAGCTATAGTATTGGGTGCACCTGTTGGAATTCAGTACGTGATATTTAAACTAATTTTTGCCTTTCTCTTATCATGAGTTTAGAAATGGCAGCTATGTTGTGGTTGGACAAAAATGGTCCCAATCTATCATAATGTGGGGTGCTCAGTAACTCTTCTGTATCAACAAGTACCTTCAGATCTCCTTTCTCTGGTTTTGGACTCTCCACTTTAGTTAATTTTAGAAAATGCAAAAAAGCATTCTTATTTTTTACTGGAAAATAATAGAGTCTGGTGAGTGTATTGTTCTTTTTGGCTACTGATAATGAGGAGTAATAGTATCACACAGTTCGACTTCAACAGTGATGGACTGATGGAAATGTAGAGTTACACAAAAGTTTGGATAAGTAACTTTGGCTGATCTTTCTTTTTTCATTGAATATAGGCACTTTACAAAGACAGTTCACTGGTCTCTTCTGATGTCGGTCTTTACTGTACGTATCCCTTTATGAGATCTCTATATTTTACAAGCTGCTTTTCCAAACACTTGTATGCAATGTCATTGTGTTTCTGGCAGTTTGTTCCTGCAGCTTCTGTTTATGGCTCATCTTGGAATGACTGGCATCGAATATTTGCTCAGACGAAGTAAAGTCAATCGCTTCATTGGGGAATATTTTATCCCATTGACTGCTATTATGCTATATACTGTGTAATTTTCATTTGTTTGGTATTTCAAAACTTTTGCAGGCCAATTGGATCAACGGACTTTATGATCTGTTTACCTGCACATGGAGCTGTTATTGGGGCTTGGTTTGGTGCGTGGCCTATGCCTCTTGACTGGGAACGACCCTGGCAGGTGTGAAATCTTGCCATCTATCCATAAATGATATGTGATGTTTTATTGGTTGTCTGCTATCAGAAAACAGCCTCAGTTCTCTATTCACTCATTTAGGCTTACCAATTACTATTAAACTGTTTATAGCTGAATTTAAACTAGGCTGCAGTGTTTCTTTCCTTCAAGTCTTTGTTTGACTAACCCTATTACTTCTTATGCTCATGTAACACTATAGGATCCTGATGTCATCTGGAAGCAAATGTTTTGATGACATATGATGTTTGAGTAATGTTGAAATGTTGAGAATTTATATTTAATTTTTTAAATTTTTTTACAAACAAAAAATCAGCTAAAAAAATTTAAAATGAATCAATTAAAGAGTAAATGAATGACGGAGAGAGAGGGTAATCATAAGTTCTCCCTCTCTTTATGCTATTGCTGTGATAAAGTGGTTGAAGACTCTATTATTGTTTGAGATATTGAATCAATTGAACTGCTGATATGTTGCTCTGCCCCATAGCTTGGCAGGGTATGGATTTGAGGCTTCCCCTTGTACACCAGCATTGATCATGATATTGAGCAGAGTTATATGCTAGCTTACTGTTGTAATATATTACATGATGGCATGTAGCTGAGCTTCAAGTGCATTTACGTTTTTTGTTATTTTTCTCTACAAGATATTTAATGTTCATCTGAGCTAATGTATTTCAGAAAAGAGAATTCTAAGACGACTAATACATTAGCGGTAGTTTTTACGGGGATCAAGTCATTGATTGGTGCTGCTAATAGGGACTATATTGACTATTTTAATTTTGATTGTGATACCAATTGATGGATGGCAGTGCGTGTGTCAGGTTTTGTCTTGGATAGTTGAATGTGATGATCATTTTTTGTCAAAATTTCTAACTTACACATGTCATAATGTCTAACCTTCTTACCGTGTGAAGAAATTTGGATGCATAACTGGTTTTTCCACTCCTTTTCTCCCTTTGAATGACATGTCATCATGCAGACTGGCTTTTCCTGAACACGAGGCACTTGTGATCCTTTGTTTCTTATTTTACATTTTATACAGGAGTGGCCAATTTGCGTGACTTATGGAGCTATTCTGGGGTACTTGGTTGGAATGGCAGTATCCTTTGGATTTATTGTCTTTTACAACCGTCGACAGGATGATAAGGGGGACTAATATTGGAAGGGATCTCAAAGAATCAATTTGTGGTACAAAAAGTAATGTTGGATTCGGAATTCTTGGATGAAGTTTATTTATCCCATGTTATACCTGTCTTGCTAGGATGTGGGATGCAAATCTCTATTGCTGATGATGTTTGTATACTTTGGACCGAACGTACTTTCCTCCCGACATTATTCTTGGATTATGAACGAAGCATTCAGAGAATTGGCTGATGCAGAGAATTTTGGGAGTAATAGTCAGTTTCCTTTTCATTTTTTAAATTTTTCTTTTCTCTGAACATTTGATTGATTTCACTTTTTAGGATGTTTTTTGTCATTTGTTAATCCATGTAGGTGATTCTAGTTTTGATAGGTGAAGCTTTTCAAATTATTTTTTCTTTAGAATGTGAGATTTTTTATTTTTCATTTTTTTTTGAAAATCCTTTGGTCATTTGTATGAACTGGGTTTAGTCTATAATTGTTGGTTTAGAGAGAGTGACAAACGACAAAGGGGCAAAGGTGCTTTCTTGCTTACAATATGATCATTTCTTAGTTATCTGGTTTGTGCTTTTTGACTGCCTTTTTGCATCACCATATCCAATTTTTTCGTAGTGGTGAAGCTTTAGCTGATATTCTTGTTTAATGGAAGTTTTCGTACGTGTGTTTTTCTTATTCAGTTTCAACTCTGCACAGTTTGGATTCCCCTGTCCAAATTCGCTTGCATTGCGCTGATTGAGTTGGGCTTCATTCCTGCGAAATTTAGTGAAAGAAATATTGTGCGGTGGGTAGGTTTCTTAATCGGGGAAGCCACAATGGTCTCCCCATCTAGCTTTTTTAACCATTACAAAAAGAAAAAGATGGATGATTATCATCATCATCCTCTTTTTTATGTTGGTGGCATCCATCTCATCTTTGCATTGTCATATTTTTGGTTATTGTTTTCTTGTTGAAGTGGTATAATAATGTTAACTTTAAAATTGTCTTCAACCCCTTAGCCTCTTGATGTCGCAATGTTCTTGGTTTTTGGCACACTTTTTCTGCACCATATAAAGTTTGTATTATTCTTCTTTTATATCAAAGACTTGCAAGCTTCTTGACTTTCACCCTCGTTTTTCATCCCTGCAGTCCGTACATTCGATGTGTGTGTAGAATAAGAATAAGATATAATTTAATTAGATGCTTGAACCAACTACCAGTTGGTCAAACGGGATAGGGCGCTAGATCTCTTAAGCAACGTTCAGAGTTTGAATCCTAGTATTTCCAATGAAGCAATTGGGTTGGGAGGATTGTCCCCATAATAGGTCTCTGCAGTACCCGTTCCGAATTAGTGGCCAATGAGTTGGAACTGGGTCGTTAATACCAAAAAAAAAAAAATTAGATGCTTGAATTTTGATGATATAATATTATAAGTATTTGCATGAATATATAATTTTGAATGCTTATAGTAAATGTATTATAAATAAAAAATAATTTAAACCCAAAAAATTGTATGATAAAAAAATAAATAAGAAATAGAAGGTTATAAAAGGATTGATGAAGAAGAGAGGGGAGAAACTTGGAAAGAAATGTTAGTATAGATAATAATCTCAGTCTAGCGGTCTTAGAAGTTGTTTACCTAGAATTATTAAGATGCTAGATATTATTTAAAATAAGTTTTGTAAGCATTGTATAAAATATATTTATGGAGTTTATAAAATGTTGGTGATGACAGTATCATAGCTAATGCTATCAAATCAAAGGAATTTTTTCGAACATTTAAAATGATTTCGGATCTGTTTATAAGATCCTTATATTTTAGATTGGGATTTTATAATTGAATTTTTCAAAACTTTTTTCCAATATTTAAATCATATATAGAATGGCAATAGGTCTGGATTCAACCCAAGTCTATCGTCAAATCGACCCGTTAGATTTTACAAAACCAAAAATTACATTTTTAAAAGTTATAAATATATAATTTTATATGATATACATTTATCATGTATAAATAAATGCATATATAGTATAGAATATAAGCATCACATTGATCCTATCTATTAAATAATTATAATAGTAAATAAGTTATAGTGTCTATATATACAATATTAAATATGTTTTTAAAATTTTAATTTTTTTAAAACTCCAATAAGATCAAAATTATAAAGAATTAGTTCTTTTGTAATACTATAATTTTTTCATCTTTGGAAAGTTATTGTAATATTATTTTCATTTTAAAAAAATAGATTTTGAACTCTAAAACATAGGAAGCAAATCTAGTTCATTTAACAGTCCAACCCGTTGAATTCGGGATAGGTCATGGTTTGAAGAACTTCTTCATGGGTCGGATCTTGGGTTTTGCCCCTGTAACCCGACTATTGCCATCCCTAATCATATAAGTTTTACAAGCGTGCACATAACGTTAGTTTATTTGACTAATCAACAGTTGAAAGTTCACTTTGAACAAAATACTAATGTACATAAACTTGGACATGACTAAGAGGGTGTTTGGCTAAACTTATTTTGAAGAGCTTATAAGCTTATATGTCTTATTTTAATAATAAGTTGTTAAAGTGTTTGGATAAAATAAGATCTTATAGCTTATAAGATGTTTTTTGAGCTTATAAGTTGTTATTCTGTTTGGTACAAATGAGAGCTTATATTTTATTTTAAATCTAATGATAATAAATAATAATAATGTAAAATTAATTTATGTAAATAAATATTTTTTGGAGATAGTAGGAATGTTACATTAAAAAAAAATAAAGATATTTATGTCATTTTATGTTTTGATGTTAGACAGCTTATAAGCTGTTTTAAAAAAAGTTGGGGGTACCTTACTTTTTTTTTTTTTTTTGAGCTTATAAGCTCCTCACAGCTTATTTTTGGAGCTTATAAGCTCTTTTACTTAAAAAATTACCAAACAAATTTTAGGAGCTTATAAGCTTTCAAATATCTTATAAGCTTAGCCAAACACTCTCTAAATCAAATTGACTGGTTTAAAACTTAAAAGCATCTATGTTGTAACGACGAATTGGGAGCAATTCCACAGTATTTATTTTGGTATATGCTTTTTACGTGTCTGGATTAGATAGGGAAACCTAATGTAATTAATTAAATACATGAAAATTCGTAACTTTCAATATGAAATACGAGATAAAAGAATGGCCATATTGTTCAGATCAAGCAAAGATTCTAAGCATTACATGCACATTACTGAAGAGGTCTCTCATGACTAAAGTGGTCACGTGTATACTTGATGACCATGATGTGAATTTTATTCTATTGTATAATAGTTCAAATTTCTATTATTTCTGAATATAATATATATATATATATATATATATATAGAGAGAGAGAGAGAGAGAGAGAGAGAGAGAGGACAATTCTAACGAATAGAATGCTCATATTCATTAAAATCCTTTTTCTTTTTTTTTCAATTTTGCATCATCAAAAGTAGGTAATCATAATGCTGCACATTGAATAGTTGTTGAACACGACAAAAGTATTTTCATTGGAATAAAAAAAAGAAGGATGGAATAAATAAGTTCCAACCAATGCAGAAAAGAAGGGTTCACAAAAACTTACGAAAAGAAAAGTGGTATGAAATAGGCGCTAATGAAAGCATGAAAATAACGATTCACTACAAAAAAAAAAATGCCATTTTTTGGCGAAAACATCCATTGAAAAATCAGTTTTCTGACGGAAATTTTTACCTAAAAATTAAAGAAAATATAAAAATACTAATTTTTAGTTTTTTGACAGAAAATTCTGTCAAAAAATAAAAAATATTAATTTTTGATAGTTTTGGTGGAATTTCAAGCGGAAAATTAACCTATATTCTATTAAAAAATTAAAAACATAAAACAATAAAAGTAATATCAATTCTTATATTTTTGGCGCAAGTTCTAGTGAAAAAGTTCCAAAGAAAATAAAAATTAAAAATATTAATTTTTACAATGAATACTAATAAAATAACATAAAAAAAAGAAAAAAATATTAATTTTTAACAATAATAAAAACGGGAAAAGACTATTATTAATAAATAATAAAAAAATTTATTAACTTAGTTTATATTAAAGATTTAAAAACTTTTCTCTTAAAAAAATATTTTGTAAATATTAAAAAAAAAGTAAATTCAACTATAAATTTTAATATGCCATTGCAATAAAATTTTAATATGCCATTGCAATAACTCTATCTATCTATATATATATATATATATATATATATATAATATTTATAAATTAAGATGGCAATTTTAACTATAAAATGTTCATAATTCATTAGAAACATTGATTCTTTTTTGGGCTAAATACACTTTGCCCCGTGTATTATATCATTTATAACACTTACCCCCCTGTACTCTAGAAAACATCATTTACCCTACTAAATTTGACTCTCCTAAACATTAATGACAAAATTACCCTTATTATATCATGTATATGCTTTGTCTTATTATCTTTATATGATATACATTCAATAATTACTGGAAACAACAAAATTACTTTCATCGGAAAAATACAATGGAATAATAAATAGGTTCAACCAATGTGGAAAATAAGGATCTAAGAAATCTTAAAAACATGAAAGTAGTATGAAAATAATTTATTGTGTTTAGTAATTATTGCATGTACATCATCATGAGCAGTCGAGATAAGGAAAGAGAAAAACTAATGATATAAAAGATTCTCTTTCCTTATTTCGATCGCTCATCAATACACGTGGCGTGTATTGATGAGTGTAATAGAAGATGTAACACGATTATGTAATAGCAGATCCGAACAATGACATAAACAAGTTCAACTAAGGCGGAAAATAAGGATTAAACAATGACATAGGCACAATGAATGCATAGAAATAAAGATTTATGAGAGTTAAAATTCATTGGATTGGTTGAAATGTAATTTCATGCAAACTCATCCTCTCATCCTCCTCTCCTAACTCCAGATCGATCTTTATATATATATATATATATATATATATATATGTATATATATATATATATATGTATATTGAGATAACAATTCTAGCAAATAATATACTCATAATTCATTAAAAATATTAATTTTTTTTCTTTTTTCAAGTTTGCACTATCGTAAGTAGGTAACCATAAAAATTGCACATGCAATAATTACTGATCACATGGAAATTGTTTTCAGTGAAAGCAAACAATAAAATAAATAAGTCCAACTAATGCCGAAATAAGGATTAGCATAATGTTGAAAATAAAATGGCCATATGAAATAGGCACAATGAATGCAAAAAAATCTCCATGATCACATTAAAGTCATGAGACTTGCTTTGCATAAAGATAGAAGTCTTGGAACAAATTTGTAAAGCATAATCAAAATTACTCGAAGTTATTAAGTCTAATTGAGAGTGGTTTATCGACTTGACTTATTAAAAAATTTGCATATATGACTATTTTAAATGAGAGATGTATTGTTTCATGGATATCGAATGTAGTAACATGCATAAATAAGTACTTGTTAGAGAATGAGTTTATTAAAAATCTCATCCCACATGAACAAATCAATAATGTTCCTTGCTTATGACATGATTTAATTAGTTATTGGATTTAGATGAGGAATCAATTATGCATCAAGTTATGATTAAAATTAAATATATATTTTAGCCAAATTAGTTCTACAGTACAAAAATGCTCGCCGATTTGGTCCCAAATTTTCAAAATTGATTAAAATAATCTCATGTGTAATTTCCTCTATTTAAAAATTAACGGCACACATGAATTGCATTTGCATTTCCCATTAATTTTTAACTAAAAGATCATTTTGGAGAGAGAATACTATTTAATAAAACTATTTTAGCCAAAAAAAATTTAAGACAAAATCAACTAGCGATTAAAAAAAAATTGGGACAAAATCAACTAGAAAATATATCCTATGGGACCAAATTGACAATTATTACACATATATATATAAGAGCGGTGGTCTGCTGTGTGAAATTAATTTGGTCGCCCGAGCACACCATTCATTAAGCCAACAAAAAACACTTTGTCTCCTACCTTTATCAGAAAACGACGTCGTTCACTCTAATAATTATCAGACAACTCGCCAATTTCTTCTTCTCATTCTCCCCCAAACTACCCAAACTCCCAAATTAAGATTGAAAGCACCAACCGGAAAAAAAAAAAAAAAAAATTGGAGTCGGTTGGCATTAAAAAGCAGAGGTTGACATAAAAAGGGTTAAAAAATTTACAAACCCATCAATTAAAATATTGGAATCGATTGACATAGAAATAGGAGAAAAAATTACAAACCCATTAACAAAAAAAAAAAATTGAAATCTCAATCGAAATAATGTGGAAATCGGCCAACACGGGGGTTCCGGAACCGGAAGGGCAATGGCCGTTCGATCGCGACAGCTAGAAACGATAGTCTGCTGGGCACTAGTTTCTACTTATTGTTTGGTTCCTCAGCGTTTGAACATTATGGACAACAGTGCAGCAAGGAACGGAGGTGGCATTAAGGCCGGCTATTGGGCTGATTTGAGAGATAGAAAGAGTGAGGAAGATACAGGGAGAGCCAAGGAGATGGTCTGCTGCCAGCGTCGACTAGGGGTTTACAGTGAATGGAGAAGAAGTTTTTGAGTGTGTGCCAAGGAGATCTTTGAGAGAGAGAGAGAGAGAGAGAGAGAGATCTGACAAGAGTTTGACTGTTTTAGGGAATAAGTTTGATCTTTGAGATTTTATAATAGATGACTTTTTCAAGTTTTTTTTTTTTTAAGAGAATGATCCTAAAATTTTAATTTTTAGTTAGATGATCTTTTTATTAATTATAAATAAAATATAAATATTATTAAATATAAATATTAATGTATCTTTTAAAATTTTTATTTTGACTTTTAAAAAAGAATATATTATAAAATACACTTATTTAAAATATACCAAAAAAAATGAAGAAAAAAGACATTCAAAAATCAAAATTGATCATTCAAATTTTATGGGACTTCAAAATTGATCGAAAAATTGATTTTCCCATGACGAGGGGAGCTGATTTTTGGAAAAAAAGATCGAGAAATTTTGGCCGTAGACGACGAGACGAGCGCTGACAAAGTGCGCAAGCCGTCGGCGCTCGTTTTGTCGCTTCCGGCCAAAATTTCTCAAGTTTTTTTCTATAAATCACATCCTCTTGTCATGGGCTAACAAATTATATCTTCAATTTAATATTTTAATTAATTTTTATAGCTAAATTTTGATGTGTGTATGCGTTGCTTTTTTTTTCCCTGTTCTGCATTCTGTTTCTCTATTCAGGATGGGGTGGGGTTGGTGGGAGTACTATTTTTGTTATTTTTTTCTCTTTCTAAATTTTCTATCATTTTTTAATTATAGTGAATTTTATTTTGATTTGTCTTTGTTTAGTTTTTAATCAAAAGTAATTACAACAAAAATAATTAAAGTATAGTATATTGTCTAATTGGTTATTTATTTGATTTACGTAATTATGTACAAAAAGTATACATGCTTATATCAATGTTTTCTAATAAATGATTGATAAATGTAATAGTTCAAGAAAGTTGTTCATCAAGGTTTAAGAGATCAGTGTGTCTCTTCAAAAGATCCTTCATAATAATGGATACAAAGTACCCATGCGGCTCGGCCATGATACGTAGTATGACTAAAGTGCCATATGATCTCAAGACTCTTTATGGATCACTCATGAGTTATCCATTAAAATTTAAGAGATCGAGTTGTCTCTTCCAGAGATCATTCGTAATAATAGATATAAAACACCCATTGCTCAACTTGTCTCTTCAAGAGATCATTATGAGAATAGATCCTAAATCTATACAATAATTCTATCTTTTATAATTACCCATTGTAGTATAGTTATCAATTTTATATAATGATCCTAATAATTTTTGTAATATAGACATTATGAATATGTAATAGAGTTGATCTTTTATAATATAGATATAAACATCATGAATATCTTATAATGATCATTATAATATAGATATCAATTCTATACAATAATCATAATGATCTTTTGTGGTATAAGCAACATGTATATATTATAATGATCATTATAATAGAGACATTAATTCAATATAAGTATAATATTTATAATGATCTTTTATAATATAGATATAGACATCATGAACATCTTATAATGATTATTATAATATAGATATCAATTCTATACAATAATCATAATGATCTTTTGTGATATAGGCAACATGTATTTATTATAATGATCATTATAATAGAGACATTAATTCAATATAAGTATAATATTCATAATGATCTTTTATAATATAGCTATAGACATCATGACATCTTATAATCGTTATAATATAGATATCAATTGTATACAATAATCATAATGATCTTTTGTGGTATAGGCAACATGGATATATTATAATGATCATTATGATAGAGATATTAATTCAATATAAGTATAATATTCATAATGATTTTTTATAATATAGATATAGACATCATGAACATCTTATAATGATCATTATAATATATACATATTGCTTATACCACAAAAGATCATTATGATCTTTTGTGGAATAGGCAACATGTATATATTATAATGATCATTATAATAGAGACATTAATTCAATATAAGTATAATATTCATAATGATCTTTTATAATATATATATAGACATCATGAATATATTATAATGATCATTATTATGGAATTGATCTATTATTTTCTAAAAGTATCATAATAGATAGTTTGAGATCAATTTATATCAATATTTTCTGAAAAAAATAGTAGCATCACTTAAACGATTAAGTAGTTGTTAAAGACATTGTTCTAAAATAAGAGAATTATTTAAATGATTGAGTGACCTTTTAAGATATTATGCTAAAAAATATAGCAAAATAGTAGAATCTCTTAAGATATTATGCTAAAAAAACATAGCAAAAATATCATGAATGACCATATGTTTTGTCATGGCCTAGGTGTTTTACCCGAATGGCCATATGGTTTGTCATGGCCTGGGTGTTTTGCCCGAACGACCATATAGTTTGTCACGGCCTAGGTGTTTTGCCCGAACGGCCATATGGTTTGTCACGGCCTGGGTGTTTTGTAGTATATGTTAAGAAAGATCAGCTTATCGCTTAAGAGATTTTCCCGAGCGGCCATTTGTTTTGTCATGGCCTAGGTGTTTTGTAGTATATCTTATGAGAGATCCATTTATCGCTTAAGAGATTTTCTCAAACGGTCATATATTTTGTCACGGCCTGGGTGTTTTGTAGTATATCTTAAGAGAAATTAGTTTATCGCTTAAGAGATTTTCTTGAACGGCCATTTGTTTTGTCACGACCTTGGTATTTTGTAATATATCTTAAGATAAATCAGTTTATCGCTTAAGAGATTGGCTTAAACGGCCATATGTTTTGTCATGGCCTGGGTGTTTTCTTGTTTTTGTAAGTTAAGTTATTTTCAATTTGACCCTCGTTCATAAGTTAATTTATTTATAATTTCACCCCGTTCAAATCTTATGTCAAATAAGTATACTTATTTGCCCTAATCAGCGTCAGGTCATATTTTTTACCAAAAAATAAAAATAAAAATAAAATTAGAGGGCTAGTTTCTTAAATAAAAATTTGAAGGGCCTTATTGGCCAAATTTCCTCTTGATATTTTAGATGAGATATTGATGAAAAATGTCGGCCAAAGAAGTCTTTTGTATTTTGATTCTCAAAATGATTAAATAATTATGCACTTATATATATATAATATGTATTACAAAAAATTAAAAATGCAGTTTTATTTTTCTTGCACTTTATTTAATTAAGTAACAGGTATGTAAACATATATCTATATATATTATTATTATCTAAATATTCTTTATTTTTCAATATATGAAATATATTTTTAATTCAAATTTTAATAAACATATATCTATATATATTATTATTATCTAAATATTCTTTATTTTTTAATATATGAAATATATTTTTAATTCAAATTTTAATAAACATGTAGTGAACATATATATAATAAGATGTTCTATATGTTTGGTTAACTGGGCCTTTTTTTAACCTTTTTTTTTCTTTTTCATAATTTTGGATTAAATTTCTTTATTATTCTAATTTATTTGCTAATTGAGGATTAATGTAATAAATAGTTAAATTTCAATTATATGTTTCGATTCAAAAGTTTTGGTTATCAAATTTTAAATTATTAAATGAAATATATTACCTAATTATTTGTTTGCATTTTTTTTTTATCTTAAATGTTGAATTATAAAAATACCTTTCAAATATATAAAATTTCTAGATATTTTAAATGTTTAAACTTATCATCATTAGTTTAAAATTTTAAGTAATGTAAATATTTATTTAAATTTCGTATTAAATTGTATTTTATATTTCACTTGATTAATAATAGATAATTCAAAATGGATAAATAATGTTATTAATAAGTTTGTAGTTTGATTTTAAAAGGGTTAATTAATGTTTCGTAATTCAAAATTATACAAAATGTTGCTTAATACAAATATTAATAAATATTTTTATATATTCTAATAATTTTCATAAATTTTAAAAAATTTCAACTTTTTAGATATGACATCCATGAAATGGCCACGATCATTATGTGACGTTGCAATGGAACTGGAACAGTCGTCTTCGCTCTGTTCCCTGCACCGTTCCGGCTAACCATGACTATGACACTAGGCTAGGCAACACATGCACAAGAATTTGGGCACAAAATTGACGATTTAAGCCTCTGAGAATCAAATTTGTTCCATAATCCAATGAACTACGCCACCCTTAACCGTTCAATTGGCTCGCACAACGATGACCACGAGGCTCTTCAAACTCCAGGAAGTAGATTTTTGGGGTGAAAGAGTTTTTGGAATTTGAAACCACAATACGATGATTTGGTTTTTGATGGGCATCTTGAGGAGGAATATGTGGTAATTTCATGTCTTTAATGGAGAGCAGTATAGTAAATCCTTCTCACTAGCTTCACGATGGCTTAATTTAACTGCCCACGATGGCCGATTCAATTGCCCTGCGAAAAACACACTTCGGGCCGCCGGTCCGTAATGTTTTAGTAAATTGGGCATTTAATGGTGTAAAACTTCAATCGGCCTTGGTTAGTTATACAAAGGCTGTCAATGGTGGGGATTTTCACCTAATTTCAATTTCAATCAATTAAAATATTTTATGGATCTGATTTAATTATAAATATCTTCAATTCAATATAAGTAGATAGAATATATAGTCAATCAATCCGATTCATTAAAAATCCTAATCTCAATTTTAATAATATTTTTTAAACAAATTAATGAGATAAGTGAAACAATATCAAACAAAGTATACATAACATTCATGCGTTAGAAGATAAGTGAAAATTAAAAAATAAATAAATATTTTTTATTAGCTCATTAATGAGATTAGCTCAAGAATTTTCAAGAAAAAAAAATCATGATGTTTATCAATAATCAGAAGGGTGAATTACAGAAACTTCTCCTGAGGTTTGGCAAAATTACAAAAAAACCCTCAACTATTGGAAATTACCATGATCCCCTCGATGTTTGCATAAATTATGTAATAGCTAACGAAATATTTTATTTACAAAGAACCCGCTTGAGGTTTGGTGAAATTACAAAAAAATACCTCAAGTTTTAAAATTTTCAACCACAACTCCTGTTGGCGACGACAGTAGCCTCTCCACGTTGGAAATTTGTAAAACACACAGCTTAAAAATTCCCAGCTCCAAAGTGATGGCTGATCAACATTGTTTATCCTCGTTTAACTATTGATCAACACACCTCGATTCTCACACTTCTGACGAACTTTGTAGGAATTTGATAATGTTAACACTATTAAAACTGTCTCGCATCAAAGATTCCAAATCTGTAAGAAATAACCATGTCTAAGCCTTCTCGTCATTAGTTAAAGGGATTCTCCCTCCTCCGATCATCGATTTGCTCATCGGTGATACTTCCAATCTAGCATTAACACACTTTTATAGATTTCGACTATCGCAACAGTCATGAAAGCCTTGAGAAGAATAAAAAACCTAATCGTTTTCTCCCTTCTTAGTTGTGAAATTAACAAACCCTAACGGTAGGAATTTTTTGTTAGACGAGCAAACCTTAGGGGGTGTATTGTAAAATTTTGATACTTAAAAAGGGTTTTTTTTTGTATTTTCAGCAAACGTCAGGAGGTGTTTGTAATACACCGCTTTAACCAACAATTAATAAAATATTGAATGAAGGTATTTTAGAGAAATTACATAATTCTTTTGATGGAAACATAACGTAACCCTACCGGAAGGGGTTTTTTGTTACGTTTTGCAAACGTCAGGGAGGTAAGGTAATGATAATTTTCAATAGTTGAAGGGTTTTTTTTTTTAATTTCATCAAACCTCAGGGGAGGTTTTTGTAATTCGCCCTAATCAGAATAAACATAAAGGCCGCAATAAAAAATAATAGTTCCAATATGATCCGTGAAATTTATTGTACTTTTGTCAAACTTCCATGGATCAAACAAAAATTGCATTTGAAAAACGAAATCAATATTTAAATAAATCCAAGCTATTCAAGAAGACAAATTTAATCTTAACATTATATTCTTAAAAAGACTCTTGAATATATCTGCTTTCCACTACCAAAAAATACTATCAGAATATTATAAAATATCACTATAAATGAATATTGATTACAACAATTTTAATATTAATATAGTAACCAAGAATGTCGTATCATTGAACATCTTGACAACCCATTTTAACATTGTTTGATATCTTGCTTAAATATTTTGGCATGGATTTGACATTGCTTTTCTCATATCACTGCTAGAGAAATCACTTTTAGCCACGGATTTGGCAAAAATTCGTGGCTAAAAGTGGCGCGGCTAAATTTAGCCACAGTATGGCCTTAGCCACGGCCTAATAGGCACGGTCCATCCGTGGCCAAATTTGGCCACTTAATCGTTAAAATGCCTGGCCGTGGCTATTTGGGAAAACAAAAAAAAAAAAAAGAAGCTAATCATGACCCAAACCTGCAAACCCGCACCCGCGCCCGAACCTGAAACCACGTCCCGCAAGCATTTTTTTTTCTTTGCGCTCAAATAGAGTTGAACACGAGACATCGGTGTTATAATTAGAGTATGTAACCGTTGCGCCAAATGAATTCTTTGATTATTGAATGGTTTTTTTTATACTTAACATATATTTTTGCAGTATTTTAAATTTAAATTGTCTAATAAATTTCATTAGTTTTATCAATTTTTTTAATTTAATTTTAGTATTTTTTATAAATTATTAACCCATTATTTTTTTAAAATTAAAGATATTTAGTTTTGACTTTATCCTTCAATATTCAATTTTTCTTTTTATGACAAATATTTAATAAATTAATATATCAAAAATAAAAATTATAACAAAAATCTATTTATATAATTTATATTTAGATAATAGCAACTTTAATTCGTGATCATTTGCAATATCTTCGTATATGTGTGGCATTATATATATATATGTCAAGTATACATATCATATATACATATATATATATATCAACATATGTATCTATTTTATATATGTCCAAGTATATATGTATCAATATATATATATATGTCCAAGTATATATAGATAATTTATATTTAGATAATTAAAATATCAAAAACAACAATTATAACAAAAATTTATCCGTGGTGCAAAAAACCAAAAAAAAAAAAAAAAAAATTAGCCACGGCCAATTTTTTTTTTTTTTAATTTTTTTTGCACCACAGATAAATTTATATATATATATATATATTGACACACATATAAATTTATATTGATATACATATATATATATATATATATATCCAAGTATCTATGTATCTATATATATATATATATATTTTCGTGACTAATCCGTGGCTATATATATATATATCATAATATATATATGATGTATATATTTATATATTCAAGTATATATATCAATATATGTGTATATATACATATATGTATCAATATATATATATATATATCATATATATGATATGTATCAATATATGTATATGTCAATGTGTATCTCATATATATTAATACATTATATGTACATTATAATCCTCAATATATAGTCTATATCATATAACTATATATAACAAATATCATATATACATGTATCAATATATGTATATGTCAATGTGTATCTTATATATATTAATATATTATATGTACATTATAATCCTCAATATATAGTCTATATGATTTAACTATATATCTATATATAACATATCTAATATATGTTATAAATGCAGTGTACGTATATATCGATCTAATATATATATCTATATATCTATTCATATGTACTATATATCAATCATCTATATGAAATAAACATATATCAATATATTATATATCTAATATATGTAATATATGTACATATATATCTAATATATATACATCTAATTATATATAAATAAACATATATATAAGTATATCTAATCTTATATGTATGTAATATATCGAATCATTTATTATATATATATATATATATCAATATATATAATATACATATATTACTTAAGTATAGCAAAAATTAATTATTAAATAAAACGTTAAAGTGGTGTAGTAGTTTAATGTTCTAACCTCAACTAAGAGGTTAATAGTTCAAACTATGCCTGGTGCCAAAAAAATAAATTTATTTGGCCATGGATTTTTAGCCATGGTCTGGCCGTGGCTAAAAATTGGCGCCAAATTTTGCGCTAATTTTAGCCACCAAAAATAGCCACGGATTGACCGTGGCTAATCCGTGGGTAATTTTTTTTTTTTTTTAAATCTGCGGCTAATCCGTGGCTACTCCATGCATGGCTATATGCAGTTTTTGTAGTAGTGTATTATTATGTTTAGGTTTGATAACGGGCAAGCCACACAAAAGATTGCTCTCTTGCATTTATTATTGGAATTATATCATTAAATTATACCTACATTCAAACTTTTTTTGATACAATCATCTCGGAACGTTCTATAGATATCAACTGAAAAATACCACCACACACACACACACACTCACTCACTCAAAGGGAAAGAGGTAGCGGACAAGAAGCTTCAAATTCAGTACTTTCCTGATACCACTTTCAAATCCCTATCAATCGACTCTGAGCCCAGTGACACCTATATTCAATCTTAATTATATTATAGTCATATTACTACATAACAACAAAAAATTCAAAGATAATAATGTGCAAGCAAATGAAGCTTAGTATACATCAAAATATATTATTGATTTCATCGGGCATTAATTACCGCGCATTGCCGCCGTATCCACTTCACTAATCTCTATATATATGTCATCTTCTACAGTTTTGCATTGATACAAGTAGGTGACCATCAATGTCATTAATTTCTCCATCAATTGTTAAATATGAACAATATTTACAATAAAACCAAAAATGAAAACTGGCATAAGTACAAAAGATACATGAAATAAAAAGATTAACCTAATCATAATTTAATTACTATTCGATTTCTGTAATATTTTCTTCGTCTCAAATACGTTACGTATATTTCCTTTTTGAATTGTGTGAAAACAACATGCTATTTCCTCAATAATTTCTATTTTCCTAGAACTCATGATGTAATATTATTATAAGGCTTTTTTTTTTTTTTTTGGTCTTGACCACTCAATTTTGATCCACTGACTGATTAATTTAAATTTGGATATTATAGAGATCCATTTTCAGTACGACTCTCCCAACCCAATTGTTTATTATATAACATTAATGAGAGCCCATTTGGATAGATTTTTTTTTTATAAGCAAAATGCTTTTTTTATTAAAAACAACAATCACTTTAGTAAAAAAAATGTGTTTGATTGAAATTTTTCAGAAAAGCAAAAACAAAAGTAGTTTTTTTTGTCCTTTCTTAGAGCTATTTAAATAGTTTAAAATAATTAATGTATCAAAATACAAAATTGTTTAATTTTTTCTTGAAAAAAAGCTCATACTCTAAAAAATACGATGCAAGAAGCACTTATTTTTCAAGTGTATTCAAACAGACTCGGTTTTAAAATAATAAAATAAATTTAATACAATTCATATGTTTCTAATATATATTTTTTTAATGCATGTATAATTTTACATACATTTTTCACCATGTTATGCCGCTGTAAAAAGGCGGGAAATTACATCCTACATGACTACGAATTTCCGCGTTAAAATCACGCCACCGACGTGGCAAAACACGAGCAAATATTCAAGCTCCTCTATTGGACTGTCACGAAGTGAAAATTCACCGCGGGTCATTTTAGTGGTGTAGTACACGTCAGCCTTGGCTTAAACACCAGAAGGCCTCCTCTCTTGACACGTGTACAGCTCAGCAAAAGCCAAAACTGGGCCCGCAGACCGAACCCTTTAAATCTCTCTCATCAGAGCCCTAAGCGCCAAAATACACACCCCTTCTCACTCTCTCTCTCTACACACTGTTTCTCTATCTAAACTCTCTCTCTCTCTAAACACTCACTCATCACTCCCATATGTCATCACTCTGAAGTTTCTTTCACCGATCAAAAATCAATTCACGCATCCCACCAGTTCATCGCTGGTATGAAATCGTGAAACCCTCACTCATTCTTTCCAAATACGGCCTTGTTGATCTCGATTGTTTTATGTATATATGCAAGGGTTATGGAGTAACCTACTGATTGGGTTGACTGGTGATGTTATAATGAACATTTTTTGTTAACTAAGGGTGGTTGTTTGGTTGGGAGCTTTTGTTTCCCAGTTTTTAATTAATTTTTGCTAATGGGTTTAATTTTTTCTTGGTTTCCAGTTAAGAAAATTACGGAATGTTTAAAGTTGCTTTTAATCGGTTTATTGGGGTCTCTGTGAGTGTCTTCATATGTATATCTATACATGTATCTGCACATATAAGGCAAAATGTTGTCTTTTGTTTTGGTTTACCTTTGATATTCTTTTTCATTTTTTTCTCAAATGGGTCTCAAAGGAACTTTGGAGGTTTGATACTTTTTTTTTTCTTTTTTCTATTTTTTTAGAACTTGATTTTCTAGACTGATTATATACTCTCACAAACTCGTTTGATCCTTTTTCATTCTTTCTTCTGTTTTATTTTTTATTTTTTCGGGATTATTTACAAACTCTGACTCATGTATATGTTAAAAATATGTTTATCACAAACAAAAAGAGCATATATCTATATATATGTATATATTTTAATCTGGGGGGAGAAGTGTTTGTTTAGATGCGGCTTCCAGGTTGATAGGCGGCCAGTTATCTTCTCCTTATTGGTGTTCTTTTAATGGCAATGATTTCTGATTTTGCTTACTTTGTATGGCTATTTCATTTGATGAATGGAATCTGGCAGTTTTTAACAATTTTCATTTTGAACGATTTGGTTTTGATTTTTATTCTTGATTTCAAAGCTCAAACTGGTTCTTTTGGCGTATGCTGAAGTGGTCCATATTCAGAGGAGGAAGAAGCACTCACTCACATAGAGAAACTTGCCAATGTATATGGATTTGTTAAGTGATGTACATTTGATATTTTAAAGTGAAACTTCTCAAATTTATTCATTTGCTTTATTCCATTTTCTTTATTTTACTTATGTGTGTTTCTTGTATTCATTTGTTAACAATTTGAATTTCTTTTGGTGCATAGACTATTTGAAGTGCCTGGAGTATTTGAATTTATGTTCTGCTTTGTGCGATTTGTAAAGTTCAACAGTTGGGAAAAGAAGATTGTTCAATACTGTCTTTGAAAATATACTGCCTAGGTGAATTTTTCTTTTCATATGACACAGATGTTCCCACTCTCTTCTCCCTCATAACCAATGTCAAAGCACCGTCGCTTAAAACTTTTGAAAGAAGAACAAAAATTTCATGTTCCTGCTTTGTGCCAGAAGAAGATTTAACTAGTTGAGTTCTTTGTTGCTTTGTGTGCCTCTGTCATCTACCATGCCTTAAGTATTAATGTGCTCTGTTATTGTTGATGAAAATGATTCTTATTGCATAATTCTGTTTAGATAAATGGGATGCGGCAATCCACCTGCCTTGACTGCTATGGAGGAAGGTCTAAATGAACTTTGTCTCACTACTAAACCTAGTGGAGCTGATGATTTTGGTCGGACTCATGGTGGTGATAGTTTAGGAGATAATATCATGTCTTTCCCTTATGCTCATTTCCCTTGGGATGACATACAAGTAGATTGTCGCTCTTACCAATCTGAATGCCAGACTGAAAATAGTAGTCAGGGTAGTTATGTGAATCTCAATTGCTTAACAGATTCAAGGACTGGTGCAAATTTGACCAATACTGAAAGTGACATGTTTGTGTTCCCCAGAGAATCTGAAACATCATATCCTGAAGTGAGTATGAGAGAACTTGGTCAGGCAACTGATGGAAGTAGTACAGTTGCTGCTGATTGTTTTACAAACACAGCTGTCTCTTCCATGGATTATCAGAAATCAGAGATTCACATGAACTTTATGCCACTGAGGTGTGAAACTGCCCCAGGTTATCCACTAAAGGCACATGGAGCAGAAGCTAAAAGTAGTAGAATTAATAGGTCACAGATGAGTAGAAATTTTTCTCCTTCAGAACGTAGCACATCTGTGCTGCCACTTGTCGATAATTTTGGTGTAACAGGAAATAAAAATGATATTGACATTGTTCCTGTTCCATTTGGTTCTCCACAAAAAGTTGACGGAAATTTTCTTACGCTTGGTATTGGAAGTGGTAGAGAGATCAGATCTAGTGGTAATTTCAGTACTCGAGAAATCGCCAGTAAATTGGAGGAGGCTGTTTCCTCCGAGTGTAACAGTTCTCTTCATGGAAAAAGCCCGCAAAACCCCTTAAGAATCACTCAATTGACGGGTAGAGCTGCAAGGGTCCAAACTGATGCTAGTAGATTATTAAGTTCAGCAAGTAACTTGGCCAGCAGGATGTCCACTTGTGAGGAAAGTGGACTTATTGGAGAAACCAGTAATTCAATCCCATTTCCTGGTTTGCAGGCTCTGCAAGATAATAGGCGGTCTAATTTTTTGGCAAATTATGATTCCTCATTATTTGATCCGACTCCTCCAGCACTGCCTTATGAAAGCACTTTAATATCTCAACCTAAATGTATTACCCCGACTCCGTCGGGGACTGCAAAAACTGGGACCACATATCTTGGAAGTCAATCTGTATCCCAGCAACAGGACTACTGTAGAAAAAATTTCATGAATATCCCATCTGAGTCTTCCAGAAATTACCTTTCTGACAGGCACAGAGGTGGCTCGATCAACCATGCACAATTAGGTGAGTCATACGAGTCATTCTCTTTTAGTAAATGACAATTTGAGTCTGGCATTAGCTCTTTACTATGACACTTGCGCACATGTAAAACTTTATGAGATTGAGTTAGTTTTGCTTTATCTTTCTCTAGGAGGGAGAGTATGAAAGTTTTTCTTTTCAAACATGTCAACCATGAAATTATGATTGATCCCTTCAAATTAGTTTTCATTCTCTTAGAAATTTCGTTTGAACTTTTTCTTAAAGGACAACTAATTCCAGTAACAGAAGGTAGAGGAACTCAAAGTAGCTCTGGTGTTCATTTCCCAGTGAGTGTTCAACCACGGGGTAAGGTTCTATCCCTTTCTTATTAGCACTTGCATGGAATATTTTTTTTTTCTGTGTTCTCAGTTAATCAATAGGAAAGGGAATGGGATACATAGGCTAGCTCAACTATTAACTTATGGTTAACTTGTGAGAAGAATCCTGTTGCTAGTTCCTACAAATTACTGGTTTCTTTTCTAAAGGTTTTTATAATGCTCGCATGCAGGAAGTCTAACTTTGCCAGCAGAAGGTACCAGAACGGAAGTTGCTACCTTTGGTTCATCCCCACCAAGTGTTCAATCAGTTGGTAAGTTTGTTTAGGTTTTTCAAGTATGTTAACTAGTAGTATTAATGCCAAACATCTTAATGTCATATTAATTTTAATAAAGTTCCCCCCATTTCACCTTGTTGGGCATTTTATTTTGACCTGCCATCTTACCTGCCATGGTCATTTTATTTTGACCTGCCATCTGAAGCAAATGTGCTAAAAACAAGTGTCAGAATTTAGTAGCTTTCCTTGAAGACTATATCCCCCAAGTTTATATGTTAAGGTGGTGGCGCTGATTATCGATAGGATGATTTATGGACTACGCCAGTTGAATCATCTGGCACCTTGTTCTACAATGGGATTTGAGAAAATCCCAATTTATTTAGAAATAATAGCCAACATATGTATATATACATACACATATTATATATATATGTATATATATTAACATATTTTTGCTTTTGCAGAGTAATCAGTTCAGATTTTTTCTTTATATTTCTCTTAACTCTTTATTCTGTGGAAATTATTTTCCTGGGGAAGGAATAAGATCTTAGTAATGTGTGATAAGTATGCGAAAAATATCTGAATTCTTCTTTCCTCAGCCTGGCTGATAAAAGTCCCATTTCAACTAAAGGCCAAACATCCTCAAGCTTCTTCTAAAATAGTCCACCTGTTTTCGGCTCTCACTACAAGCTGCAAATTAATCAAGCTTTTGTTGCTCACCTCTTGTGGGTGAGCTTGACTGCTTTTCTGCTGCTCTCTTAAATGAAAGTTCCATTTTCCCAGAGTCATTTACATATAAGCTTATTTTATGAGGAATTATCTTTTAGGCTTTCAGTGAACTATATGGAAATGCAGTTAAAATGGCTTTGCTTTACTTACTGGTTCAGGAATGTAAATCTGTGTCTAATATTGACTTTCCGTTGGTCTTTTCCTATCAGGGCGTTTACACACTTCTAGTGATGTTGGTTCTGTTGAAGCCCTCGGGAATAGTTTATTTCCTCAGGGAATCAGATTCCAGGTTCCGAAAGGTAGTACTTCCCGTTCAGCTGCTGCTGGTCTATTCCCCAAGAGGCTAGGAGTTCAACCTAATGACTTCGCTACTGCTCGAACTGCTAAAGGTGTATATTCCACTATTATTCAGAGATACGTAATCTGTCATCGTTACTAGTCATATTAGTCACATATTTAGTGGAAATTACTTTCTTTCCGTTTGACAAACTTTGCGTTCTGAAGGACGATATAAGGCAACTACAATTTATGTCTCCAAGTTTTACTAAATTGAGTTTTTCATCTAACAGAAAAGGAAAAGGAGGAAATTTGATTGGGATGGAACATACTTGGTTTAAAGTAACGTACTACTGAAACCACTGTAAAGATATATTACATGACTTGTCCGTCTTACTACAGATGCTACAATAGTGACTATCATATGTCAAGAATTATTTTATACTGTTGAAAATAAAAACAACAATACTTGGCCCAGGGGAACTCGCTCAGCTTTGAGTGTTTTCTGGTAACCTGCAGATTAATTTGCGTGGTTTTCTGATACTTCTTTTTTTACTAGCCCCTCCTCCATTCCGTTCGCCTCCTCAGATTAATCCCTTTAGACCTTCAGTCTTCTCAGGTACTTCAATGAAATCTATGGTACAATATACTGTATCTCTGTTAATCTTTTGCTCCCAAATACACTTTCTGATGCAATATGCCTTCATTGATGCAGGTCAGCATCAGCATGACATGCCGGCTCAATTTTCTAAGGATTTTCCTAGAAAGGATTATTCTAATGGTATCCATTGTTCATCTCGTCCGATTTATGGTGAATTAATTACAGGAGTCACTTCTTGTGGTAATGTTTGCAAATTTCTCCGACTTTACAGGTCAGGATAATCCAGTTGCAAAACTTGATCTCTGGCGCCAGGCTTCCATTGTTTCTCATCCATCTTTGAAAAGGCAAGCAACAGAACATTCTCCAACTGCACACTTGGGTCAACGTAGGAAGATTATTCCTCAACCTTCTTTACATCGTCCTGCTCCCCACCATATGCAGACCATTCCAGCTACTCCAGCTACTATTCCGACAGCAGTTCATATTCCACCTACGCCTCACCATATAAAATGGCAAGGTAAGATCCCTATTTGCTCTTTCACATGGCATTAATTATTTTTCGAAGTAACAGTGAAAATTTTAGGAACCTTTGAAAGAAGTGTTGTAGTCATGGTCTTATGCTAGCAAATTTTATTTTTCTTGAGACACTCCTCTGTCTTGATTTTTGTTGTCAGGGTTTGAATTGCATTGTCCTTGGAAGTTTTTGTTCAATATGTTTCACCTACGCATCATGCTAAAGATGTTTAATATCCTTAAATTGGATCCCTGATTCTTTTTCCATTTCTTTCTCACGATATTTTGTGCATCCAAGTAGAATAGAAGTGCACACAAGTTTTTTTACTTTGGCTCTCAGTTAGTTTTTATTTTATTTTTATTATTTCTATTTTTCATTTTTTTCCTGTGATGGAGTTGGTGGTGGGGTCTCAAATGCAATCTAACATCGTAATTAAATTTGTTTATAGGTTTTGATGGTCCTCCTGAGCCAACTGGACATAGATGTCAATTGTGCAAGAGGGATCTCTCGTTTACCGCCGAAGGCCCGGTGTATCAGCCTGCTATCCCGCCGGCTGTTGCTGTTCTACATTGTGGCCATACATTTCATGATCATTGCTTGCAGATAATCACTCCCGAAGACCAAGCAAAAAGCCCTCCTTGCATTCCTTGTGCTGTCGGTGAAACATAATTCCATGGTTTGCTTTAGTATTCTAGGTCACTTCCAGATTACCAACAATATTTCATGTCTATATATTGTCTTCAACTTTTGCTGCAGGAGGGTCAATAAAAAGCCGAAAATGGAATTCTTTTTGTTGCTAATGGAGCTTAGGTGTAGTTCATGGAACTGTACATAGATAGGGTCCCCTAATCCTAAACTGGTGGTCAGTGTACCTATTTTTGTGGAAGTGTGATGTTTACTGCCTTGTGTTTGTTCAAGGAGTCTAATTAGCTTAAAGTTAGAATTCGACGCCCAACTTGTCTACTTGCACAGCATATAAATCTCGTGCTTTGTAGGCATCTGTATCCGATCGGTGATGTTGTTACTTTCAGATAGATTTCCATGTCAAGCTATGGCGTATGCGTGTCATTTATCGTTGTGGGTTGAAAAACAGAGCAATTTGCAACACTGACTCCGGCAAAATATTCTACCAAGAGACTGAGGCACTGTTTAGTACAGATGTGCCTGTTATTTAGCGATTTGATGGAACAATATGCAGGGGAAAAACAATTATTTCGAATCAAGACGTAACAAATTTGCCCTGCTAAAATGAAGTTAAATGGATCCTTCAGGAGCTAAAAATAAATACCATATTTCATAGACCATTCGAACAATGTAAAGATTAATAACCCACAAGAAAATAGCCCAGTTAGAGTAACGAGGCTGCAAAGTGAAAGCCATAGCCATACGTAGAACTGTGTAGACAACGAGAACCGCACCATCAAATGTGTAAAAGACATCATCTCAATTTTGTCCAAGTGTATGCCTCGTCAGATTCAGAAAAAGTCTTCAAAGAACAAATGAAGTGCAGACTTAAAATCAATTACACAGATTTAGCCTGTTTTCCATTACAAGTTCTCGCGTAATGAACCCCAGCTGCAAACTTGGTAAGTGCATTGGACTTAATTACCATGAGCCCTCCGCACCCACGGTAGGATTCTGGAAAGCAGTGAAATTCCAAAAAGTCTTCAATGAGTATGGCGGAGAGGTTGTGACTCCTTGCTCTGTGATTTTAGCAATCTGCAAAACCAAATTAAATTGTAAGGGTTGAAATACAAAGGGTAAATTTTCAGAAAAGTTAGTTCCACACTAAATAACCTACATTCACCAAGACAAGTCTACACAGATGTAAGTTCAGAGCTTTAGGATGAAGCAATTACGACACAATGCCTGTTCAATTACGACACAAGGCCTGTTCAAGTGCTGCCCCAGAAACAACATACATGATAATGTAGAAAATGCATGTATAAGATGCTGCCATGCATTTCTATAGCAAATATGTTTTTCTATTTATAAGGCAAATATTTCTCTGAGTAGTTCACAAGTTCGACTCAGCTGTGAATTCTTTCTTTTTTCCTCCGTGAATCCATATATTTTGATTCAGATTCTTTCCCTAGATCCAAGTAGCCAGCCTAAAATGCTACTAACAAAAAGGCATTTACATGAGTTCATTCATCACGTTCATAACTTCACAATTTCTCCACCTAAACACTCATTTAACCCATTAACCACAACACAATATATCAAGTGTACATCTCCAGTAGAATCAAGATGAACTTTTATACTTGTCCACTTTAATTTTGGCATATCACACACACTAGACTCTATATTAATTTTCCCCCCCTTGCAAAGTTTGGGGCACTTAGTGAAGAGTCAAACTCTAATCAAGTAGGATTTCTTTTTCCGTGTCAAACTTCTGGATCTTTTGTTATTATTATTATTGATTTCCCTACATTCACACTGATACCCCCACCCCCCAAGTTCATTGCACAGATTATCCCCTTAATTGAAATCAAAATAGACAGCAAAACTATCAACCATTATTCCACACTTTACAAGCTTGGCTGAACAGTCACTGACAGAGATCAAATGACCTAGGCAAGACTCCAGATCAGCCCTTGGGCAAGTAGCTAAGCATAGTGATCTAGATAAATTAATGGAGAATATGATGGTTTTTTTTTCTTTGGGGGGGGGGGGAGGGGGGTGTGGAGTCGGAAAAGGGCATTATGAAATCTCCTTCTCGAGGTACCTCTCAGGTCACTCAAAGAAACATTGGCACAAAATGACAACTTCAGCACCAGAAATAAATTAAGAGTGTAAAAGCATCACTAGCAAAACAAAGCAACACTGAGTACCAGAGCTTTTAAGAAGCCATTGAACATCTCAAAGGATAAAACAAACCTGAAGCTTGTTGACAGCAGACCTATCACGATACAGGAGCACACGCATGCATTTCTCCAGTAATTTAACACCTTCTTCAAAAGTCAAGTTCTCATGCCATTCATCACGTAGAATAGGCCGTGCCAGGTGATTTCCAAATCCAGTGGCCACATGGTTGTCCTCATAATGCACACCAATCATGCTAACCTAAATCGTACCCAAAAGGAAAGGAAGATAAGAAAATCAGAGGAACTCTTATCCATACCGCCACATAGATTGACATATGATAGTAAATTTATAGATATTTAAAAAGATATGGAAATAAGACACACCGTTCCAAGATACTTCTGCCCATTCTTAACTCCACCAAGCACAAGTGAATTCCACAATGGGTTGAACTTATTACGACGATTATACATTACCCGAGTTAGATAGTTATGCACCTCTTTAGGACCCAAGGAGTTCCCGTCATCCCACATATTATCATATAAGCTACATCCACAAAACAGAATCAGAACTTCAGAGTTTCCCATAACAATATACAAGCACAATCATCAACCAATGCAACACCAAGCAATGTGACAAGGAAGTATCTCCAGTGAAGTACGTACATGAGCTCATCAAGGTAACGCATTATCTCCTGAAAATCACTGAATCTCGCCGCTAGCACCAATAATAGAATGTTTCCCCACTGGCTTCATTCGCTCCACAGTTTTGTAACGAAGAGTAGAGCCATAAGAACCTATTAAAGGAAAGCGTTGAGAAGACTCTGACAACTAAGGATTAACTGAAGAAACATTAGCAACAACAAGCCAAAAGCGACATGAGAAGGCAGTTCCTAGCCTATGTTTCGAGATCAAGAACAGTATATCTCCCCCTGAACAATAGAATGCTGATCTTCTTCAAAAAACAGTATCATTAGGGGATCTATTTGTAACTAATAACCTACTGTGTAAGATCAAGAAGTGGACGATCTCCCCTAAAATTGTTGTCTCCAGTTCCAAGACAGTTTTTGTACCAATCAACCCTACCCATTTTTTCAAATATCAAACTTTTACCAACAAGTTTAGATGGAGGATAGCATTTAGCCAGAACTTCCATGTAATAAGGGCATATTTCATCAGGGCTTACTGTAATTTATATTTGGTTTCGAAAGTTATCCATTTTATCAAGTCTCAATTAAGGTCACCCTTAAAACATTACTAGAAACATTTCAAGTTAAATTATGTATGCACACATTATGCACGGACACATATGATACACCTTTAAGGGCATATCAAGAAATATATAATACAACTCCAATCGCACATTGAAAGCCATGTCAAAAGTGACAAATTTTCGGCTTCATTCAAATGTTCTCTCTAGTCTGAAGCTAATTATTTCAAGCACCTCATTATTCAAATAAGTCACAAGAATTAAATCAGAAATTATTGCACAATCTGAACAGTCTCTAATGCTCCGTTAAATCATCTTAAAAAGATAAGACGGAAAGACCATCCAACCTCCCATATCAGCGGCCAAGAGAATGCCATCTTTGTATTTTATGCCAACCACTGATGTTCCGGTCACGTACGGATACCTGTAAAAGAAACCCAAATCGATAAAAATTCCAAGAAATTCATCGATTAAAAGAAAGAAAAAATATATATAAAAAAAGAAAAACGCCCCATATTATGCTACCGATACAATTTTATTTATCTTTCCAAAGAAAAAAATTGCATGCTTTCAGAATCAGGTTAAGCTAAAGCCCTAACTTCACAGCACTCTATCAAAGTTAAACTACAGGTCTTCCTACGCAAACTCTGTGATTTCCTAGAGAGAGAAAACATACAGAGTTCTTTGAGAATCAGCTTCTGAGCCGAGCAAATTGTTCATAACTGGAGCTGGATCGGCCACCTGCGATCATTCAAACACCCCCAAAAAGAATCATAAAAAAAAGAAAACCAGAAATCAAAATTGATGATCATCCCTCACAGCTCGAAATCGAAACATAGAATCAGATGAAAAGCTCACATTCATTTTCGTATAATTCTATGATTTTGATGAACTCGCGAAGAGACTTGACAAGACCCTGTGAATTTGCAGCAGATTGAATTGAAGGGATTTATGAATTTACTATAGCAGTCTCATAAACTCAGCTTTCCTCCCTCTCACGAAACCACTGGGCCTGGTTTCGCACATTGGGCTTTTTGACTTGGGCCATTTGATTAAACCAAGACTTTAAGTTGGCCCAATTACAACCCAGTAGGTGAAGATGATACTTCTATGGTGTTTTATGTGTACTCTATATTAAGTGCGAAATTTTGTTCTATTTTATATTTTGATATAATTTTTAATCAAGAAAATAATTTTATTTTAATTTAATATTTCAACTTTTCATAAATTTAATAAACATATTATAAATAATTGAAACGATGGTGTAAATAATAGTTAAAAGAGATGTGCATATACATAAAGAATTTAGTAGAAAATTAATTTTATATTTTTAAAATTTAACAATTCGATTAAATTATACTTCATTTTTATTTTGTACTAGCATTGACCGTGCCTGATACGTTAGCATAATTTAAATTAAAATAATTTTTTTGATTATATGATATTATATATATATGCATATAATTGTTTACTTTTATAATATTCAAATTTAAGCACATAATTATATTATATCTCAATTTTATTTAACACATTTATCGAGTGTGCTCGATTGATTAATTATTATTATTTTCTATCAATGGACATTGACTACCACGTGTTTGGTTCCAATAAACACCGATTGAATCTGAGTTCGAGCCGGATCGCTTCTTTAGTGTTATTGCTATACTTTAAAACATATTTAATGACTATATTCATAATACGGGTTTCAATGACATCAACTATTATAAGTCTTCTACTACATGTCGCAACGCAAATTTGAAATATTAAATTTCATCAACATTTTTTTATATATATATATTTCATACAATAAGTTGATCTATTTTCGATTTTGACACACTAAATTAAGAGGGTGTCACATTTTACTACAACATGTTCAAAAATAATGATAATTTTGATACAAATTTCACCGGAACATCGAAAAAATGACTTGGCTCTGCTACGGCACCAAATTGGAAATCTTGTGATTTTAAACGCCAACTGAATAATATGATAAAGCACTATACAACAACAATTGAAAAACCATTATCTACTTAACCGCGGCGCGTGTCAACTAACAACTTTACCATCATTTACTTAACCACTAGGCCTATCAAGTAACTATAATATTTTGTGTACCAATAATATATTAATCTACTAATTAAGTATCTTTAAGAATTTATCATTTATAGGTAATAACATAAAATAAATAATTTTAATTACATAATTATTCCACATAATAAAACAAAATGTAAAAATATTTAAATAAATATATTTAAATTCTTCTACCCAACATAATATATATATATATTTAATTAATATTCTTATATAAGTAAAGTATGTCAAAATATAAATATTTTCGTATGTATATTTTTTCCAAAAACTATTATGAAAATATTTTATAAGTAATTATTTATATATTGATGTAGATATAAATATAATAAATATAAATACAAATATGTTGTATGCAAAATTCAACAGTAAAAATTAATTAGTAGCATTCATTCATAATTGTAAAATCTTGTCAATTACAAAACAATATATTATAGATGCGAAAAGTATACCAATTCTTAGCTTAGCCTAGTGGTTAATGGATGAGGATGAAGTCGCTTGAGTGTTGTTAAATTTGATAATTTTTTCAATTGTCATATTTGGCACTATGTCGCATATTCAATTGGCGACACATAAGCAGTTGTACTCCCTAAATCTAAAAACTGCCCAATTTTTCAAGTGATTCCTTCAAATTTTATAATTTCCGGCGAAATTTGTATCCAAATCTTTTTTGGCACTATAAAATGTTAAAAAGCCTATTGATATACTCAAATATATGACACTTTAATTAGCATATATCCTCTTATTGTAACACGTAGAGCAACTTAACGGTTGAATATTCAATCGTTTTCTATTCAGACCTTTTTTTTTCCTGATCAATTTCAAGAAGGGGACTTCCTAAGTTTCCTTATTCAATATGAAGTTTTCCAAATCTTTTACCAAACAATGCCATACTCCAAAAAAGAAAAAAAAAAAAAAAACAGAGAGAGAATAAAACGAAAGAAAATTGCTGGAATGAGAATATAAAGAAGAAAATGAAAATATTCAAGGTGACCCAGCAACTCGTGCTCACAATGACCTCCGACGGTGTTTCGTAGTGCTGAAACTGCTAAGAATCTCAAGAGATTGGGGTATTTTCATAGTGTATTCCTTTCATGAAGGCAAATTTTGGTTTTGACAGCGTTAGGGCAAGAAAATTGTATGATGGTTGATTAATTGAAATAGTAAATTTTGGGAAATTTATGTAACTATCTCCCAAATAAACGTTTATAATAATTCTTAACCAAAAAAAAAAAAAACAAAAACCCCAATGCAACAATTTTCTCGCCGTGTATCATTATATTTTTGGGAGAATTACGGCGACCACCCCTGTATTTATGCCAAATTACGAAAACCCCATAATTACCAATACTTTTTGTGTTTTCACACTGTTATCAAAAAAATACCATGCGGTTAGTATTTGTAAGATTTTTAGATGTTTTCTATTAAATTTATTTTTGAATTGTTAAAAATCCCCTTTGGTTAATTTTTTTCATTTTTTTTTATTGACAACAATACCATTTTTGGTGTAGTTGACGCAAAACACTCATGTGTCAGAGTTGACACAATAGTTGACCCAAAGCGTATTTTGGTCAAGGAAAAATGAAAAAAATTGACCCAAGGGTATATTTGACAAATGACAAATAAATTTAATGGAAAACATCTAAGCACCTTACGTTTACTAGTGGAAGGATTGTTTCTTGATAACGGCGTGAAAAGACAAAGAATTATTCATAATTATAAATGTTCTAAGGAATTTTTCATAATTTGGCATAAATTCAGAGATAATCACCATAATTTTCCTTATATTTTTATTGGTGGTGTGCCTGTAGAAGGCATCATTTCTATTACAGAAAACCAGGCATGGATACAAATAATTAAGAGAAGTTGTAGAATTTGCAAATATTCACCAAGATTATGAAATTACACTATAAACAAAAGGGATAATTACGTTTACATCCTCTAAAGTTAAGTATAATTACCAATAGATCCTTTAACATTTGACTAATTACATTTACACCCTCTTAACTTATGCTTCATTAACAAATACTCCCTACTATTAGTGGTTGTTAGGGTTTTCAGCTAACACCTGTTAATTTTCAACTAAATTTCCTAAAAATACCTCTTCATTCAAGTACAAAGAGGGGGTGTAAATGTAATTTTTTAAAATATATTTAAAAATTATTTATGCAACAAATATTTATTTTTAAAAATTTTAAATATATTTACATGTTATATAATATTTATTTCATGAGCTTGATGATTAATTTTAAAATTCTTTTTCATAATTTTATATAGTATTATATATATTTATCAATTTTTTATTTTAAATTATTGAAATAAAGTATTATACTAAATATTTAAATGAATTTTCAAATTATATATACAACAGATTATGTTACATAATAAAGTTACCTTCTTGAAATCGATTACAAAAAAAAGAAAGAGAAAAGACTAAGGCTATGTTTTAAACAAGGATTTTGGTGAGGAAAAGTGAGAGGAAAATGAGAAGGATCAAAAATGAAAGCATAGAGTACTATCATTTCAAGCATAGAAAAAAAATTTTCATCCTATTTTTTTTACCAAAATCCTAGAACCAAACGGAGGGTAAAGAGAAGACGTCTAAATATTCAACAGTTATGTTGCTCTATCGTTAACCAACCCTGTGTGCCTGTGTCGCCAATCTAAACAGATAAATAGAACACGCAACAGGAAACAAAATAGGGTATTCGAAGCGATTATAACACTTTGTAGTGTTTGAATAATTATTTTGAAGAGTTTTTAGTATTTATTAATACAATAATTTCTACCAAAAAATTAATACAATAATTAAATTTTAAAAAATCCTGATTAAATTATGCATATAAAGAAGGAAAATTACTATTCAAATAAATTAACGTGCATAATATCGGATAGGACATAAATTAACGTGCATATTATTTATGGGTTTGTTGTCATAAAAGTCTTAGTTCAATTGATTGTAACCTTTTCCTTCAAGAAAACGTGACCGGTTTTATTTGTTGCTTGAACTCCGTTGAGTTGAATCCTCTAAATCATATGAACATATTTTATTTTATTTCTTATATGATTAATTATCTTTTGAAAGTACACAAAATAAAAAGTGACAACCGCAATATGCTTGTTCCATGATTAGCATAATCGATCAAATCAAATTTGGACAATAATTTTTCATGCAACACGTACATGGTTTGGATTTGCATCACATATACAGATTAAAATTTGAAAAAGAAAAAGAGAAGAGCAATATGATGTGTGTGTAAACATGTTTTGCATCAAATGATTAACGGTTGATTGTTCCAAAAAATATGATGTGTGTTTGTACATTTTATTCGTAATACATAATCTTATAATTAATATATCAAGTTTAAATTTTTAAGATCGATATTATTAAGAACATAGTTTTTTTACTCTTTTATATTAAAATAATTGTTTGGTGTCTTACTTAGGCAAACTCTCCTTTTTCTTTAGTCTGCTTCCTCTCCTTTATCAATTACTTCCATCCCTCTCATTAGACCATCGATACTTGATAGCACTCGTAGCTACAGCTCTAACTTGATTATTTCCTAATAATTACTATACCTCACAAGTCACATTAATTGGTTGACCAATAGTATCTGGACCTTTAACTACCAGAACATTGTAAATGTTAGGTATCATACCTAGTGGAAAGGCTATATCTAGTATCGCACTGATGATTTGGACGATACGCCACATGTTTTCTTTTCAAGCGTGGAAACCCTAGAACCAAAAATCATCTCTACTATATAATGTTCTTTTACTTTCTCTTATTATTTTTTCTTTTAATTTATATAATTTTGAATTTTTTTCGTTTCACTAATTATAAAATAATAAATATAATAAAAAGAAAATAAACATCCATGGTTAGGGATTACAATTTCATATTCTTTAACCCTTCAACTGTGCTCATAGGACCTGTCAATGCGTCGGATATAGATCAAATCGAAAAAATTCATATCTGAATCTAATTAGCTAGTCCAATATATGAATTCAACTCGAGATCTGCAGGATTATATTTTTTGTTACCAAGTCCAAATTCGATAAAAATTCAAACCCCAATCAAAAATTTCGACCCGCTACAACTTAAAAAAATTGAAGTCTCAAAATCCGTATATTATATCTGTTTTAAATTCTTAGATTCCATCAATACAAGTCTCAAATTCTCAAAATCATAATATTAATTATATTGACATATATATATATTACATTCTGTTTAAATTTTTGCACAAATATTATATAAACAACATTATTAATTTAATAAAAATATATTTAAAATTCGGATATTAGCTCATGTTGGGTTGTATGTGGATTGTGAACCATTGTGAAGGACGGCGAGTTTAGGGCCATCAACGGCTTGAATTTAGCGTAAATTTGAATCCAAGTTCGATTATATAATCTGATAACATATCCAATCCAAGATTTCATAAGATTTCTATCCATCAATGTGAAATTTGAATCGAAAACCCAAACTAACAATAAATGATAACTTAAAAAATTTAAACTAAATCAAGAGATATTTTTCAAATAAAAGTGAAAAATAAACACGAACAAAGAAATTACTCAAAAAAAATGATTCGACTTGAATACATTATGATTTAATCTTAAATAATTGAAAATATGGAAATTCAGAAATCAAAAGAAAAATTATATGTTAATAGAGAAATGACCAACTTGATATGAACCCAGAGCATTTTATATAAATTCAATGACAATTGGAAGAATAATTTCAAGTTAGTTTATCGTTAAATATAATGCTTCATTTAAAACTAAAACAAGGCATTTTTTCCCGTTAATATTCCCGTTATTATATTTAATAAGAGTGGGTGTTGGATCTGGTAGTTATTATATTTAATAAGAGTGGGTGTCGGATCTGGTAATTGCGGGTTCGATTTTTGCAAATTGAGTACCGGATATGCCAAGTGGGCTAAATTACTACTCCGACCCTGACTCGGACTAATCAAGTAATCGACTAGTCGGGTTCGGGTTTTGGTAGCTAAATTTTGAAGAATGTATTGTTTTTGACAATGAAAATTTTAGTTGTGTATATGTGTAAAACAATTTTGGTATCAAAAAATTAAGAACAATCTTATTATATTTTTATGTTTAATTACTTATTATTTCCCTAAAGTTTTACTTGTTTCGTTTAAAATCATTTGAAACACTTTTTCCAATTAGTTGTACACATAAATATGCTATTGGTGACAAACTTACAATTGTATTAAAGTATTTTTGTAAATTTCATTTTAATAAAGAACTATTATATTAGTAGCATTTGCAATCAATTTGATTGAACAAAAGGACCCCGACTATGAGAATTGAAAGGTGACCTTACAACAACTTTGAAACTTTTTTATATTCCTACTCAATCTAAACTTCATATATGCTTTATTTTATTTTATTTTATTTTATAATTTTGGTTTCGTGCATCTGGTACTTAATCGGAGTCTTCGAATAGAAAAAATACTACTCGACACCCGACTCGGTATAAATCAGTTGGGTTCAAATTATCCCGAACCCTATATTTTTATTTGAAGTACCCGCTCCAAATTACTCAAACACAACCGGGTCGGATTGGGACCCGAATTACCCGATCCGAGTACCCATCCCTAATATTTAGTACCCATAAAACCTTTGTTCATCCTTTTATTTTGTCTAGCGCTTCGTATATCCTTTACCTTCAAGAAAACGCTACGGCTCTTATTCTTTACATCACATATACAAGAACCTTCTCTCTCGATCACCACCACTTTGTCAATTCTGTAAAGCCTAACTAACTTTGCCTAACACTCAACATCATTAAACTAAATCCTCCCATTTTCTTTGAATCTAGATTCCCATTCAAGTTTCGCAAGATTCCAGCTTTTGTTTCGGTTCCCCGAATTTTCAAGAAACTTGAGGGGAATAAGTATTTTGTACACTTGTACATTGTTGCTGATGAGAATCAGATGGCAGAAATGGGTGTGAATGAATATGGAGATGGGATTGCATGGATTAGGGGTTCACTTTTGGGAAAAGGGGCTTCTGGGTGTGTTTATTTAGCAACTCCCACATCAAAATACAACAGTTTGCCCTCATTGATGGCTGTAAAATCAGCAGAGGTCTCTGTTTCGGGTTCGATTCAGAAGGAGATGGAGGTTTTTAGCAATGTCATAGGTTGTCCTGATATAATCGGGTGTTTTGGCGAGGAGACAACCATAGGTGACAATGGCGTGATGGTGTATAATCTGTTATTGGAATATGGTTCTGGTGGATCATTAGCGGATAGGATCAAGAAATCGGGTGGAATAGGGTTGCCTCTTTTTGAAGCTAGGGTATATGCGAGGTCTATTCTTAGGGGCTTAGATTACATTCACGACCTTGGATATGTTCATCGTGATTTAAAGCCTGATAATATATTGCTCGTGCGAAATTCAAGAACAGGGGCTGGGATAACGGAGTATCGGGCGAAAATTGGTGATTTTGGGTCAGCAAAAAGGACAAGACAGTCCAAGAAGAGAAAACTGGATCCCTATTTGAGGGGTACCCTTATGTACTTATCGCCCGAGGCTGTGATGGATAATGTGCAGGAGGCGTCGTGTGATATTTGGGCGCTTGGGTGTATCTTGCTTGAGATGTTGACAGGGAAGCATCCGTGGGACGGCACAAAAGAGGAAATCCTTAGAAGGATAGGGGTGGGGCAAGAGTTGCCTAAAATTCCAAAGGATTTATCAAAAGAGGCCAGGGACTTTCTAAAGGGTTGTTTTGTTAGACAACCTATGTATAGATTCACGGCTCAAATGCTGCTGCATCATCCATTTGTTGCGTGTTTGGATGATGATTATGATGATGAAGTTGAGGAACATAACGAGGTTGAAGATTTGAATGAGATTGAATCCACTGCTGTGGTATCTGAGAGTGATGATGAGTTTAGTTTGTCTGAGGAAGATTCATTTTCGTATTGGTCTGAAGAAGATGAAGAGATTGTGGATAATAAACTCCTGTCTGATGCAGACACTGCATATGCCGGCTTTTATCAGTTAAGTAAGATGCTGAAACAGAGTATAGTGAACAGAAGAGAAAGTTATCCAGTTGGTAGCATCTAGTCAAGTACTAGGGATGTTAGGGAAGTCAATTTTGGTAGTATTGAGAAATAGAGTTGATTTTCCTTATTTTTAGGTTTGTTTGATTAGTTACAGGCTATGTAAATTCAGTTATGTAACAGAAACAAATAGATTTTCTATAAATGGATGGATTCTTTTTCTGGACATTGCTGTCTTCTTTTTTTTTTTTTTTTTTTTTTCTTTTTTTTTTTTAAGTTTTTCATTGCTCTTTCCTTTTGTCCCTTGGATAGAGCGATATATTAAGAAATGCATTTGTTATACTTAGTTTTTGATGTGGAGATTAGAGATAGGTGGTGTGAATATATATGTTGTGGGGGGTGGGGACCGGGGGGTGGGTTCGAGGGATTTCTCGAGAAGAACAGGTGTGTCGCTGTTAGAAGGATGAGAAAAATATCAGGGAGAACTAGACTTTTCTTTTAGATTCAGGAAATATCGTTGGGGGTGTGATTTTGGAGAGGACCAAATGGTTCTAGTCAGAGTGCGGGACAAGGCATGAGAGAACTTGGTCAAGCAACTGATGGAAGCAATACATTTACTGCACATATTTTTGCGAACACAGCTATCTCTTCCATGGATTGTCAGGGACAGTGAAAACTATGAGCACATATCTTGGCAGTCAATCTATATCACAGCGAAAAGATTTCATGAATATCCCATCTGAGTCTTCCAGAAATTACCTTTCGGACAGGCATGGAGGTAGCTCGATCAGCCATGAACAACTAGGTGAGTCATACAAGTCATTCTCTTTTAGTAAATGACAATTTGAATCTGGCATTATCTCTTTGCTATGACACTTTAGCGTTCAATATCAGCTGTACGATCATCTTTCCTTCCATTTTGGAGTGAATTAAAGTTATTTAGCTTTTGGAACATAACAATCACAACTAAAAAGAAGAAAAGAATGTAAGCACATGCAAACTTTATGAGACTGAGTTATTTATGCTTTATCTTTGTCTAGGAGGGAGAGTATGGAATTTTTCTTAACAAAACATGCCAACCATGAATTATGATTGATCCCTTCAAATCACTTTTCATTCTCTTAGAAATTTGGTTTGAACTTTTTCTGATAGTACAGTTAGTTCCAGTGACAGAAGGTAGAGGAACTCAAAGTAGGTCTGGGTTCATTTCCCACTGAGTGTTCAACCTCGGGGTAAGGTTCTATCTCTTTCTTATCAGCACCTGCATAGGTTTTTTTTATGTGTTCTCGGTTAATCAATCGGAAAGGGAATGAGATACATTGGTTATCTCAATTATCAACTTATGGTTAACTTGTGAGAAAATCCTATTGTTAGTTCTTACAAATTACTGGTTTCTTTTCTAAAACTTTTTATAATTCTCTTATGTGAGAAGTCTAATTTTGCCAGCAGAAGGTACCAGAACGGAACTTGCTATGTTTGGTTCTTCCCCATCAAGTTTTCAATCAGTTGGTAAGTTTGTTTAGCACTTTGAATGATGTTGACAAGTAGTATTAGTGCCAAACATTTTGATGTCATATTAATTGTAATAAAGTTCCCCCCATTTCACCTTGTGGGACGCAGAGATGGGCATTTTGTGTTGACATGCCATCTGAAACAAATGTGCCAAAAATGAGTTTCAGAATTTAATAGCTTTCCTTGAAGATAATATTCCCAAGTTTATATGTCAATGAGGTGGCTTAGATTATCGATAGGATGATTTATGGACTATGGCACGTGACTCATGTGGCACCTTTTACAATGTGATTTAGAGAAAATCCTTATTTATTTAGGAAAAATAGCCAACATATTTATATATATTCACATAATATATATGTATATACATTAACATATTTTTGCTTTTGCAGAGTAATCAATTCAAAATTTTTCTTTAAATTTCTCTTAATTCTTTATTAGGTGGAAATTAATCAATCTTTTGTTGATCACCTCTTGTGGGTGAGCTTGACTGCTGTCTGCTGCTCTCTTAAATGGACGTTTCATTTTCCCGGAAGCGATTTACACATGTGGTTCTTTTATGAGGAATTATCTTTTAGGCTTCCAATGAACTATATGGAGATGCAGTTAACACGGTTTTGCTTTACTTACTGGTTCAGGGATGTAATTCTGTCTAATATTGACTTTTCACAGGTCTTTTTCTCTTAGGACGTTTAGACTCTTCTAATGATGTTGGTTCTGTTGAAACTGTTGGGGATAGTTTATTTCCTCAGGGAATTGGGTTCCGCGTTTCAATAGGCAGTACTTCCCGTTCAGTTGCTGCTGGTCCATTCCCTAAGAGGCTATGAGTTCAAGCTAGTGACTTTGCTACTGCTCGAACTGCTAAACGCGTGTATTCCACTATTAGTCAGACATAAATAGTCTGTCATTGTTATTAGTCATATTAGTCACATATTTAGTGGAACTGACTTTCTGTCTGTTTGACAAACTTTGGGTCCAGAATGACGATGCAAGGCAACTAGAATTCATGTCTCCAAACTAAATTTGAGTTTTTCATCTAAGAGAAAAGGAAAAAGAGGAACTTTGATTGGGATGGAACATACTTGGTTTAAAGCAACCGATTACTGAACTGCTTCTATAAATATGTGTTATGTGAGTCGTCTGTCTTACTACGAACACGCTATAATAGCGGCTCTCATGTGTCGAGAATTATTTAATACTGTTGAAAAACAACAATACTCAGCCCAGGAAAATTCACTCAGCTTTTAGCTTTGACTGCTCAGGTTAATCCCTTTAGACCTTCAGGCTTCTCAGGTATTTCCACGGAATCTATGGTACAATTTGTTGTATCTCTGTTAGTCTTCTGCTCTTATATAGACTACTTTCTAGTGCAATATGCTGGCTCAATTTCCTAGGGATCTTCCTAGAGTGGGTTATTCTATGGGTATCAAAGTTTCATCCCTTCCGATTTACAGTGAATTAATTACAGGAGCCACTTGTTGCGCTAATGTTGGTAAATTTCTCTGCCTTTACAGGTCAGGTTAGTCCAGTTACGAAACTTGATCTCCGGCGTCAGGCTTCCATTGTTTCTTGTAGACCATTTCGGCTACTCCAGCTACTATTCCTGCAGCAGTTCATATTCCACTTACACCTCGCCGTATAAGATGGCAAGGTAAGATCCCCTATTTGCTCTTTCACATGGCATTAATTAATTTTTTGGAACATTTGAAAGCAGTTGTATTGTAATCTAACAAGTTCTGTTATGTACATTGTATAATGGTCATATATTAGCCTATTTTATTCTTCTTAAGACATTCCTCCGTCTGGATTTTTTTTTTGTCAGTGGTGATTAAACTTGTTTATACGTTTTGATGGTCCTTCCGAGCCAACTCGACATAAACGTCTCTTGTGGCCATACATTTCATGATCATTGCTTGCAGATAATCGCTCCAGAAGATGAGTCGAAAAGTCAGTTCCAGATTACCAACAATGTTACATGTCAATATATCGCTTCAGCTTTTGCTGCAGCAGGGTCACTAAAAAGAGAAAAATGGAATTTGCATAATGGAGCTTTGGTATGTTTAATGGTGGTCAGCGTACCTATTTTTGTGAAACTATGATGTGTACTGCCTCGTGTACTGGCTTAAAGATGTAATTTGACGCCCAGCTTGTCTATTTGCACAGCAGTACGGGATCAGTGATACTGCTATCTTTCGACTTCTTCTTCTTCTTATTATTATTGTTAAAATTATTTGAATTATTGTATGCTACATATATAATATTTGTGTGTATATATATACACACAATTGGTAAAATGTTTATATAAGCCTTATTATTATTATTATGATTATTATTCTGATCAGAAAAGAATGTCGGTGCGTTATAAATTATTATTAAATTAGAATAAATGATTTGATAATTTAACCTTAAATTTAATGCAGCTAAAGAGTATGTGAGTGTTTCGATCCCTACCCATGTGAATGGAGCAAACCATTTGGCCAGTCCCCTATCGCTTAGTGCGCTGACAGTAGGGACGGGGGATTAGTCATCTGACTGTCGGCCGGAGGGATACCTTAGGAAACCAAAAAAAAAAGAGTATGTGAGTGTTTGGCTGAGTTTATAAATTCCTAAAAACATCTTATAAGCTTCTTAAAAGTGTTTGGTAGTTTTTTTTTAGTAAAGGAACTTATAAGCTCCAAAATAAGCTGTCAAGAGCTTATAAGCTCCAAAAAAACAAAAAAAAGCTCCTTTGGATTTTTTTTTCAAACCACTTATAAGCTGTCTAATGCTAAAAGATAAAATAATATAAATATATTTATTTTTTTACAATATTACATTTCTACTATCTCAAAAGATATATATTTACAACAAATTAATTTTACTTTATTTTTTTCGAACATCATTACACTTAGAAAAATATATATATAAGCTCTAACTTTTATCAAACAAAATTACAATTTATAAACTCCGAAAATATCTTATAAGTTATAGGGTCTTATTTCATTCAAATAGTTTAGGATTTTTTTAAAAATATAAAATATAGGAGCTTGTAAGCTCCAAAAACAGATTCGGTTGCCAACCAAGTAGCGAGGATTCGACTCCCAGAAATTGCAAAATATGGATTAATTTCGAGCGGAACATGTGTGAGGGAGGGGGGGCGGGGGCGAGGTCCTAGGTTCAATTTCTAGGCAGACAATTGGATCTTTGTTTTAATAAAAATAAAATAAAATTACGAAAAGCGATGAAGGATTTTCCGACAGATTCGTTTTGCAAAAATTACTTGTTTTCAATAGACTTTTACTTCGTCTGACAGATTTGTTCCACCGAAATTACTTGTTTTCAACGGAATTAAAAGTCTTGGGGTTTGATTCCTAGGTCAAGCAATTGGGACTTCATTTTAATAAAAATAAAATAAAATTTTGAAAAGCGACGAAGGATTATCAGGCTAATTCGTTTTGCCTAAATTACTTATTTTCGGCGGAATTAAAAATAAAATTTTGAATAGGATCTTTATTTTAATAAATATATAATAAAACTTTGAAGAGCAACCAAGGATTCTTCAGCGGATTCGTTTTGCGCAAATTACTTGTTTTCGACTGACTTTTACTTTGTCTAGCGGATTTGTTTTGCCGAAATTACTTGTTTTCGGTGGAATTCAAAGTATTGGGTTTGATTCCCCGATCAGGCAATTGGAACTTCATTTTAATAAAAATAGAATAAAAATTTGAAAAGCGATAAAGGATTCTTCGGCAGATTCGTTCCGCCTAAATTACTTATTTTTGGTGGAATTAAAAATAAAATTTTGAAAAGCGACGAAGGATTCTCCAGTAGATTTGTTCAGCCGAAATTGCTTGTTTTTGGCGGAATTCTGCCGAAAAATCCGCGGAAATTGCTGTCTTTTCTTGTAGTGGGAGTCTGCATCATATGGCGGATTCGTTTTGCACCGAAATTACTTGTTTTTGGTAGAATTAAAAATAAAATTTTGAAAAGCGACCAAAGGTTTCTCTGGCAAATTCGTTCCTCCGAAATTACTTGTTTTAGGCGGAATCCTACCAAACAATTCTGCTTAAATTACTGTCTTTTCTTGTAGTAAAAGTCTGTATCATGTATTCCTTTCTTTTAAATGGCGCACAGTTCGGTTTTCTCTGTCCTGAGAGAGGCGTTTATCAAGGCGACCCCTGTATTGCCTTATCTATTTTCATTCTATGCAGAGGTTTTGAGCAAGGTTAATCTAACAGGGGAACGACAGAGGTACTATCCAGGAGATTTTGGTTGGCCGGAGCGCGCCCCATATTTCTCATCTACTCATTATCGATGCTATGGTGATATGTTGTCGGGTGACGCACGAGGCAGCGCAATGTGTTAAGAAGATCCTTGGTGACTGTGCTAGGGTGTCCATCCAACAAATTAACTTACAAAAAATTGACAGTAATGTTTAGCAATTACCTCGGGCAGGAATGCGGGAACCGATTAGCTAGCATCATGGGGGTTCGACGAGTAGAGACCTTAGGCAGATATTTAGGGCTCCTGTCTAGCTTAGGGAGATTAAAGAAGGCGACCTTTGCATACATCAAGAATCGTGTGTAGAGGAAGATACAGGGTTGGGATGAAAATTTTCTCTCAAGCGGGAAAATGTGTGCTCATCCAGACGGTTATTCAGGTTATCCCGACATATGTCATGGTGTGTATTCAGCTCCCCTCCACCGGGAGATCGAGACCATGATTGCGGATTTTTTGGTGGCATAATCGCAGTGCCTGGAAAATCCATTGGCTTTCGTAGAGCTAATTGTGATGCCACTAGTTTAGATTGTTTCGTTTTCAATGCATTGTTTGCCTAAATATGTAGAATGGCTAATTAATATTCTTTAGTAATTAAAAAATTTTTGTCCGTGTATAAAATAAGTTAAAAAGCTCAAGATCAAACACAAAAGCTTGTAGAGTACAGATGGAACAAAATTGAGAAAAATACTTAAAACTAAATTTTCTTGAAATCATTCAATACAGTACAAGAACAGCAAAATGAATTAATACAAATATTCTTTTTCCCTCTTCTACTAGATCATTTTACTCGCTAGAAATGGAAGACTCAATAATCTCTCACCAGTCCATCTACTCTCCACTTCTATCTCAAAACAGGCATTCAAGAAATCCCTTGCATTCTTGGATAACAATATCCCATTTGGAATTCTCATTCTTCCACGTCCTTTTTTCATCTTACAGAGCTCCTCTTTAATCTCTGAATCCCATTTCCCATCCCATATTGATTTCCCAGTTAACATCTCATAAACTACACAGCCAAGAGCCCAAATATCAGAGGCAGACCCTTGCTTGCTGTCCACAAACGCCTCCGGGGACAAGTAGTCCAAATTCATTCTCGAATATGGCCTCCACAATGTCTTCTTCAATGTCTCAATCATCGTAACAGACTCGTAATCTCCGATTTTAGCCATGAATTTGTTACAACCACAGCGAGTTAATATAATCTTGTCGGGCTTTAAACTACGGTGAACATAGCCAAGGCCGTGAAGATGAACGAGCCCGAGAAGTAAACATCTCGTATAGTGCCAAACTTCGTTTTCCGGCAGGCCGTCGGCGCCGCTTCTCTCGATCAAATCTTCAAGTGTTCCGCCGGAAGGGTACTCCAATAAGAGATTGTAAATAGTCTCTCCGCCGTCGCCGGCGGTGGTCTCGGCTCCATAAATCCGGCGAATGTATGGGCAATCTTGTAGATCATCAAGAACCATTTTCTCGTTTAGGAGGGAGGAAGAACCGGATACTTCGGCGGATTTGACGGCCATGATCGGCCTCAAACGATCGGCGATGATTCTCCTGCGGCCGCTGCACTTCTTGAGGGTGGCCATGAAAACCATCCCAGAGCCGCTTTCTCCGATCAGCGGCCCTCGGCACCACCGATTCCCGTTGCCGTACAGATATGATCCCACATCCTCCTCACGTCTTCTCTTCAACATCTTTAATTTCTTGATAAAATTCTTGATTAACTCAAATTCTTGGTTAACTCACTAGTTAAATAGATTCTTGAATTAATGCGTCTACGTATATGTAAATATAGGAAACTTGCACGATGGAAATCCTAGCAGGATTTGGATTAGAATTGTAATTCTTGTGCGGAAAGCAATTGGATACACGGACTTAATCCTTTAAAAGTATATTTATATGTAATATTTTATATTAGATATTAATTAATAATTTATAATTATGATAATTTGACCTCGTATTTTAATTTGCAAAATACGTTTTGCCCCCTTATACTATGCTATTTGTAACGTTTATTCCCTGTACTATGGAAAACATCATTTACACCCTCAAAATTTATTACTCTACATACTAATGACAAAATTGTCCTTCATTTTATCATAAAAATGTTTTTGCTTAGTATCTAAATATCATATTGGTGGAAATGATTGATTTTAATTTTTTTTTCTTAGTAAATTATATTTTGAGAATATCAAATATTTTTCTTAATTATCAATGTTCATTCATCTGCCGAAATATGAATATCATAAAGAATAATAAATAATTAAAATATAATTTAAATAAAATTAGAACTAATTAATATTAATTAATTAAATAAAATTGGTTACAATGCTTTAGTTCAAAATATTGGAAGCAAATACTTCATTAATCAATTATGTACAAGTAATTAATATTAAATTGTTCAAAAAATGGTTTGTGAATATTTTATTTTAACTATTTTTTTTTCCATAAAAAAATGTACATAAATGCATACTTTAATTGAGAAATGAACATTTATAAATTAGAGAGTTATTTGACATTTTATAAGTATATCGTACTAAGGAAAACTTAAAAATAACTATGTACGCAAATATTGATATTAAAACAATAAGTTTACATATATATATATATATATATATATATATATAATGAGATAAAGGGTAATTTTGTCACTGGTCATTAGGATAATCAATTTCAATAAGTTTTTGATAGTATAAGGGGACAAGTATTATAAATAACATAGTATAGAAATGGCAAATTGTATTTTGCCCTTTTAATTTTAATAAATTATAATAATTGACCCGTTGTTTTTCCGAAACTTACAAAAATAAGTACATTAATAGAAAGGAGAAAAATCTTAATTGGTACTATAAGTTAAGTCCTGTTTAATTTTGATCCGCTATTTGAAAATTCCTCAAATTTCATTCCATAATTTTGTCTTTTTTCCTCAAAGTTGGTACACATGGCAACTTTTATTAAGTTTTACAAGAAAAACACGTGAAAAATTTACTTTTTGTATATGGTTATTTCAAATGAAAGTATAATGGTTTCAAAATATGAAAGAAAATTGTGGAAGATAATTGTGATACAAATATAATTTAATTTTTAATCATACACACATATGTATTTATAAAATTGTTGGACTTGTAAGTAATTGGATCTTTGAGTTATATGCTTTAATTGGTTGAGAGTTACTGTCCGTTTTACTCAATATAATAATAAATTTAGAAATTGAAATGGTTGAAATAAAAGAACATTCAAAAATTTTAAAAAATAAAAAAGCTAAATATAATGACAGATTTAACAATGGACAAATTCGTTGAAAAAAGTAATTTTTTTTTGTAATTTTGACTTTTAGCCACGGATTTTTTTCGTAGTTATGAAAAAAATGAGTGGCTAAATGTCAAAATTGTTATTTTCTTTTGGTAATTTTATAGTTAGCTATGAATTTTTTCGTGGCTAAAGGTCTTTGCATTTTTAACCACAAATTTAGTGATGGAGAAGTCCATCGTCACAAAAAAAAAATATGACGTGAACCTTGGCACCTTTTTAGCAACAGAAAAGTTTGTCGCTACCAGAAAAAGAAAAAAAAAGATATTAAGGCGCGAAACTTAGCCAAAATCCGTCACTAAATGTTTTGGTTAAATTCTAAAATTCGTGGCTAAATCCATTGCTAGAGGTGACAAAAAATTTGTGGCTAAAATCCATCGTTGAATCATTGTTTTATGGTAATGATATTTGATTCATTTTACATAAAACAATTACCATTACATTCAATCCAGGACCGACTCGCGAATAATGCATATATTAAAGCACAGGCTTTAGGTCTCCAAATTTTAAGGGCCCCATCCGTTTGGTTTTTGTTCTTTTCTTTAATGCAAAATCAATGAGCTTATCCAGAAACAAAAATATCAAATCAATTTATTAAAGAAGCCTAATTATTTAAATCTTGCACATACTGAATTTGGTCAAATAAATTATGTATTCTCATCTATTGAGTATTGTATTGATGCAATTTCGATTTGGTTGACCAGGATCGAGAGCTTCTAGTTTGAGATTCTTGCTGGTGATCCACCTGTACAAGAGGGACGAACACATGTGAGACTAACTAATTTTACCCGCATGGACTCTCTGACGTTTAAGTCAGTGTTTAGGTGTTTTTAGTGAGAAGTAGGCATGTTCATCCTTTATCCATACCCTACTAACACCCTAAAATTTTAAAATTTATCCATACCTTACCCTAACCCATACTACTATAAATGAATGGGTTAGGGTAGGATCTTACCCGTTCCTACCCATTGGGTAATGACACCCAATTAGGGGTGGGCGTCGGGACGGGTATTCGGGATTCGGGATTTTCGGGACGGGTACCCGAAATTTCGGGGCTCAAAATTCGATCCCCGATCCCGTCCCGAGTATTTCGGGTACCCGACATTTTCGGGATCGGGTACCCGAAATTAAATAAAAAAAAAATAAAAAATCTGGGCAGTAGCAAGAACTGGACAGCAGGCTGTTCATTTGTTAAAAATCCAAATGTGCTATAAATGGTTTCCACAATCCAAAAACTAACTAATACATTAAATTGGACATAATTTAAAAGTTCACAAATCGCAATCGTCACCAATAATTTAAATTAAAATTTACAACCAAATTTGCCCAACACAAATTTAAAATTCACAAATTACAACTAAATTTGTCCATCAAATTCGCAATTAACAAAAACATAAATATACAACGACAAGCAATTACTTCCAATTATCTCCATTCTTCAAATATCCACAATTGTCGTATCAATCCCCATCTTCATTAGCTCTACAAAAAAGAAATGAAAAACATACCATCTTCATTAGTCAATATTATGATTAATGAACAAATTAACACATAAACAAAAAGAATAACAATAGTAAAACTATATAAAAATTCAATTACCTTTTTCCATTTCTTCGAGTTGGGAGTTGTCGGGAGGGAGGGAGAATTAAGCTCTCAAGTTTGCAAGAGTCAATAGACTCAATACTCAAGAAATGGATTTTATTTAAGAGAATACTTTATTTAATTTTTTTTTTAATAAATGGTCGGGTACCCGATCGGGATTTCGGGTATGAAACCCATACCCGAATCCCGTCCCGAATTAAGATTTCGGGATCGGGTACCCGTCCCGATTATTTAAAACCCGATCGGGCTCATCCCGATCGGGAAAATCCCGATCGGGTCGGGTCGGGTACCCGATACCCGACCCGAAACGCCCACCCCTACACCCAATGGATATTCACACACTACACACATTATTACCTAATGGGTATTCACACACCATACACATTTTTAACACACACACATGCCATTGTACACATATTTTTCACACACACACCGCACACACATTTTTCACACACACATATACACACACACACACACACTGCACACACACACACACACACACACACTTCACACCCACAGTGTGTGAAAAACTATGTGTGTGCAGTGTGTGTGTGAGTGAAATCACACACTGTGTGTGTGCAGTGTGTGTTTGTATAGTGTGTGTGTGTGTGTGTGTGTGTGTGTGAAAAATATGTGTGTGTGCAGTGTGTGTAGTGTGTGTGTGTGTGAAATGTGTGTGTGTGTGTAGTGTGTGTATGCGTGCGTGTGTGTAGTGTGTGTGTGTGAAAAAAAATGTGTATGTGTGCAGTGTGTGAAAAAAATATATATGTGTGTGTGTGTGAAAATTGTGTGTGTGTGTGCCGTGTGTGCGTGAAAATTGTGTGTGTGTGCAGTGTGTGTAAATGCGTATGTATGTGTTAAATGTGCTTGTGAGTTAAAAAAAAAAACAAAATAAAAAAAGACAAATAAAAAAAATATATGCCTGAGTAGGGTCCAAACCTTATCCTAAAAATAGGATATGCCCAATACACATACCCAATGAATAAGTATTTAAATAGGATAAGATAGGATAGGATAGGGTATATGATATCTTTAATCGGGTATTTATAGGGTTAGGATCAGGGTAAGGTAAAACCCTACCCATTGACAGGCCTAGTGAGAACAAAAGGTATGAGAGGAACAATAACGCAAGGGAAAGCTAAAGTTGAGTTAATTGCCAACTGAAGGGCGAGCCTATTTATATGCAATGACCATAATTTAACATGTTTTATGGGGCTTGGTCTATTGATCGACAACCGAAGTACATCAGGTCTTGTCATTGTATGCTTTTTGTCTTACGGGACCATCCATTGAATGAGTTGGTCATACTTTACATTTAATGGGGCTTAAATTTACATTAAATGTATATCACATATATTAAATGTAAAGATATTCTTCAAGAGAGGGCATAAATGGCACCTGGACTGATTCGACCTCTGCAGCATGCTAGACGATAGTTGGTGGCTGCTAGTGCACTTGCCTGTAAGGAGCCAGCAGTGGTCTCCTTAAGTCTTGGTAGACCTTCTAGGGTTCCTTTATACTTTCTACCTTGGAACTAGGTGTTGCCCATTGTGAACTGTCAAGACTTAGGGTCCCGGATGGATTTGCCACTTATGTTTGGTCCCTCAAATTAACTATTTCAAGGATTCAAGTGCACTTCATCTAGGCCCTACCTCGGACTAATTATCATTGAGACTTTCCCTCAAACTTGGTTCATTGGGCACCCTAGGGGCTTTTTGGGATGGCATCAGATCTCCTTGAGGGTAGGGATGGCAATGGGTCCGGGTTAGACCCGAACGCGCCCCTAATGGGGAGGGTTTGAAGACTCCTAACCGGGTCTGGGGCGGGTCCCGGGTCTTCATTTTTGGAACCCAAACCCGCCCTGGTTAGTTATTTATATATATTTATATTTATTATTTTATGTAAATTTATATCATATACATTTATATTTCATATATAAAAGTATATATTATATAAATAGTTACTTAACAAAATAAATATGATACTCTTGTATATAAAAATAATTATATAACATTAATAATTAAGTTATGATTTCAAAATATGTACAAATAAATATGTGATAATGATGTTTAATTTTTTAAAAATTAAAATATGTTCATAAAAATTTGTAAATAACTAGTGTTTTAGTAGTGCTATTACTTTTTTCATATTTATAAAGTTGTAATAATATCAATTTTCTTAAAAAAAATATTTTTTTAATTATTTTGAAAACATAAACCGGGTCTACCGGGTCCAACCCGAACCCGGCGGGTCCACCAGGGTTCGGGGTGGGTCCGAGCCCGGGTCCAAAATTTCCCCGGCGGGGCGGGTTCTGGGTTTGGCCAAACCCGCCCCATACCTGCTTCGTTGCCATCCCTACTTGAGAGGGTGTCTTTGTGCGCGTCATAACCCTTTTAAGGGATTTTGTTCTTTGAGGGTTATTCACCAGGTGCATCGCCTACTTAAAATATTTTTCAAATATTTTGAGGTGACATGTCCTCTAGCTACTCAATGACTGATAGCGTATCTAGTTGGGTAAGAGCTTGCAACATTATTAAACCTAGGGCTGTAAACGGAAAACCGAAAATTCGATTACCGTCCGCATCCGTATCCGTTTACGAGGTATATTATCCGCATCCGTTTAAAGTGGATATATCCGTATCCGATTATATGTATCCGAGTAATAAACGGATACGGATATGGTAATTAGATATCTGCTCCGTTTAATATCCGCTCCGATTGTATATCCGTTGGATATATCCGTTTACTTATATCCGTTATCCGTATTCGATAAATTATATTAAATTATTATTATAACCTTATCTCTTCTTACCCTTTATATGATTTAATTAGATTATTTATTAATTTATATACATTATAAGAATAAATAGAAAAATAGGAATGCATAATATGAATTATATTAATTGCATTAATGATAAAATATACTAATATCTTTTTACTTTTGATGTGCTTTAATTAGATTATTCATATTTGTATATTTGCTATGTTATAAATTTTATTTTATACTTTAAGAATAAATTAAATGAGTAATACATATTATATTAATTATAATAAACAATAATGATAAAATATACCTTAAATAATATAAATAAAACACTCTAATTGTCTCAAATATTCATAATTCAACAAATAATGAGGGTTAAATTGTTTGTCCGCCACAACTGCTTCTCCTACAGCCGCATCCCAGTTTGTTTGTCTCTCTCTCAGCCGCCCTAGCCCGTAGCGCGCTGCCGCTGCTTCACGCCCAGCCGAGACGCCCGTTACTGCTCCAGATCGCCGCCAGTCACTTCTCCAGCTCTGGCCGCCGACGTTGCACCTTCTCCACCGTCTCCAGATCCGAATCAAGTATAGAGCTGCTGCAGCCGTTCGCCGGGAAACGCCTCTTCCTGCTCATGCTTCAGCCTCCAAGGGAGATGCAACTCCGATCCGCTATAGCCGGCACAGATCTGATCTGAACCGAAGTAAGCTTCAATTTCATAATGGCTTGCGTTTGTCTGAATGGTTGAAAAATCGTATTCTAGAATGGAATATTGATAAGAATTTATTTGCTGTAGTTGTTGACAATGCTTCTCAAAATTCTGGAATGTTGGATGGTATTATGAAATGGTTGAATGATAAGAACGCACTTTTACATAATGGGGACATGTTTCATATTCGATGTTCGGCTCATATAATGAATCTAATTGTCAAAAATGGGCTTGATGTGATTCGTGGACTAATTGAGAAAATCCGTGATAGTGTTAAGTACATTAATGGGTCAGTAGCAAGAGATGAAAAATTTTCTCTTGCTTTGAGTCAAACTCGATTAAATCCAAAAAGGCGTGTAAGCTTGGAGTGTGATACTAGATGGAATTCAACATATGATATGCTTATAAAGGCTTTAGATCTTCAAGAAGCATTTAAGCGCTTGGTTGAATTGGACAGTGATTATATATTTTTGCCTTCAAAAGAGGAATGGGAAATGGGAGCAAAAGTTTGTAGACATTTGAAAATTTTTAAAGATGCTACTGATGCACTTTCTGGAAGTAAGTATCCAACTGCCCCTTTGTACTTCACATATGTGTGTCATATAAGAGTTGCATTGATGGCTTGGAATAAGAGTGATGATGAAAATATTCGGAGAATGGCGTTTTTGATGCAAGCAAAGTTTGACAAATATTGGGAGGAATGTAATATGGTGTTGACTATTGCTTCGATTCTTGATCCCAGATACAAGATGACTCTAATTCAAGCTGCTTTTAGCAATATATATGGTGATTATGCAGATATTTATACAAGCAAAGTCCGTTCCTTTTGGACTGATTTATTTGCAGAATATGGGAATACATCGCTTGCTTCTGATGTTTGTGAATCTTCATCTAGTCATATTGAGAATCTCGTCATTGTTGATGATCCAATGCCTATGAATCCTATTATTTCAACATTTAAAGCTCTTGTTGCTGAAACTAAAGCTACTACTCTTCCTAGAAAAAGTGAGATTGAGTTGTATTTGGAGGAAGGATTGTTACAACATGACGAGCAAGATAATGCATTTGATGTTTTACATTGGTGGAAGCATAATGGAATGAGGTTTCCAACTCTTTCGAAGATGGCTCGCGACATCTTGCCTATTCCATGTACCTCAGTACCGTCAGAGTCCACATTTAGTCAAGCACGTAGAGTTGTTGATGATACACGTGCTTCATTAAATTCAGAAACAGTGGAAGCTTTACTTTGTGTCAAAGATTGGTAGCAAACACTTAGAAGTGAAGGTATGCATGTCTTTTATTTCTTTTAAAATTTTTATTTATATAGCAATAAATAAGTATATAGATAGACTAATGATCATTTTTTTATAGAGTAAATGGATGCACTTTGAAGTACATGATTTGAAGGTTGATGCATCTCATATTGTTTGGTGTAAAAGGTAACTTTTTGGTTATTGTTTTTCACTATTAAATATTAATGTTGGATACAAGTTTTTTTTCCTTTTTTTCTTACTCTTTCTTTTCAAGGTATGCTTGGTGAATTAAAGAAGATAAAGTGCTTGGAGCAAAGGTTTAGAAGCTACTTTGTTAACAATTGTGATTTGTGATCATTTATGTAATGTTGTGTTAACATTTTGGACTTTGATTGTATTTGCTCCTTTGGGATGTAAAACATTCTAAATCTCGGATAGTATTTCACTTAATCATGTAAAAGACTTTGGTGAGATAAAGTTTGTTTTATTCTACTTCATATTGTATTTTATCTCATATTTCTTTTTTTAAATATGCATGAATGTATAAACAGATTCGGATATTCGGATAAACGAATTCGGATATCCAATCAAATATTCGGATAAACGGATTCGGATATCTAAACAGATATTCGGATAATTATTAGCGGATTCGGATATTCGGATATCCAAAAATTCATAATTATATTATATTTTAAAAAATACTAAACGGATACGGATATATCCGAATTCGCAAAATATCCGCCGGATGCGGATTCGGATATAGGTTGCCAATATCCGACGGATTCGAATACGGATACGGATACGGTAAAACTTAATCGGATACGGATTCGGATACAGCATATCCGCTCCGTTTAATATCCGTTTACAGCCCTAATTAAACCCCACTTTTTGAATTGATGTAAAAGTAGTCTTAATCATTTTGACTTTCAAGAATTCAAATTAGAAGACTGCTAACTTTCTTTTGGAAAAGGAATTGCTTTTGGAAATGTTGTAAATTGTAATGGCGGGCGAGCGTCGACATAATTTCAAAAAAGTTACCATGAAAAATGATATGACTCCTAACCACTGGGAGTAAGAATACCTCGCTCCTACATTGCTATTGTGGAGGTGGGAACTGTTAGAAAAATTGGTAACAAGAGTTGGTAAGTGACCAATTTTGGCCAATGATTTGATAAAGCTCCATTTGTTGTTTTGGAAAACAAGTTGATTGTTCGTAATCTATATCGCGAGTAGATACGAAAAATGTGTTTAATTGCTCAAAACCAATTTAGGGTGAATGAGAAATTAAATGCACAAGTTAGCTATGTGAAAGCTAAAAATGGAGTGTTAAGTGTGGAATGTGGTTGTCCCACATAAGAAAAATAATACAAGAGTGTCTTGTATTTAAATGGCAACTTGCAAATAGGGGTTGGCCCCTTGGGGGTTCACAAGTGTGTAACGGGGAGAGAACCTACGGCTCAAACCAAACTCACACGCGCGCGCCGCCGTCCGTTCCGGCACGGCGAGGCGGGCCGGGTTCGGGCTCCTTTCTAGGTGAAATTGGATCGAAACCAGCTGAAATTGTGAATTCGGACCGCACCCGAACAGGTGCGAACCAAACGCCTGGACCGAGCCATACCCGAACAGGTGCGAACCCAGCGCCTGGACCGAGCCACACCCAAACAGGTGCGAACCGCGCTGGACCGGTTCGGTTCTGGCGAACGAGTGTGAGCCGCGCCTGAACCGGTTCGGTTCTGTGGCACCCCTCTCGCCAGGGAATACCTGAACGATTGGAGCCCACTGGTGATCATACTAAATACTCGTCTTTCGACTAATATTTAGTACAGTCACCTCAAATACACACCAATACCTCATTCTAAAATTAACGCGGAAGCGATACATAAAACCAAAATAACAATACGAGTTTCAGTCAGGTACGAGGCCAAAACAACATGATTGTACCAACTACTATACATCTAAAAGATTACATAGCAAAAGCTATACACTACTTGAGTCCATTGCTCGTACCAGTCCTCACTCAAGCAAGTGACCTTATTCTGAGACAAAGAACAGAAGGAATAGGGGAGGTAAGTCCAATTGACTTAGTGAGGCCACATATACATATATACAAGAGAGGTACAATGATTAAACGTAATACTTAAATCTCATAAACATGATTTTCTTATTTGCAGCAGAAGCAGTTCTAATTATGAGCCAAGAAATTTAGTTGTAAGCATGAAATACGTATCTTATCATAAAACATATTCGGATCATACAATGGTGAGCTGTGCAGACATCTCCAACCTTGTAACTACCCAAAACGGATAAAACGTAATAGAAATCCTTATGCCTCCCTCGTCGAGAAGCCACCTCGACATCAGACAGACGGATGGTGTACCACGTGCCCGTGCCATACACCGATCCAATCCTACTACAGCCAATCTCCAACTGTACGTAGAATTGAATCCTACGGAATGGTATCGTACAAAGAGTTTCTATCGTCGGTCCGTTCCGCCCAATAGTCCCTTTTCGTACGTACCTGGGCCCGACTCTCCCAAGGGCGTCCCCAAGGGTGTCAACAAATCATATCGAAACAGATACAGCTCACATTTCAGAAACGTAATAATTTCGAATAAAGCTTAACTTATAATTCGGAAAAATATTTCATCAGAAATATAAAGAGTAAAATAAAATTCCAAAATAATAGCCTACAATGCAAATATAACTAATTGGTAAAATAAATAAATAACATAAATCGAATATGGTAGGTTATACGATGATATTTACGGCATATAGTTCAATGTCCCAGAAAGAAAGATGAAAGGCACTCACCGAACTTAGTTATAGTTCAGTAGTAGCTCAAGATGCGTCAAAAGTACCAATATGTTCTTCGCCTATAATAAGTGACACACTAAAATTAGCATCCGGCTTAGAACGAGACTTACTAAAAGAAAAACTAAACCCTTAAGACTAGGTTTAAAATACTTAGAGGTTTGGATTATAATTTCGATTACTATTAGCCCAAAGTACAAATGACATCCCCACTAATTCTAAATACAAAGAAAACATATTATATTCAAAATTTTAATTCATATATATATATATATACACGATATCCAAGAGAAAATAAAGTAATATATTTACATGTATATATATATACACGAACTCAATATATACACACACTATATTAGAAGTCATACACTATATTAGTAAAATAATCACTAACCCCTTGATTAGACTACTCTTATCATCACTAATCCCTTGATTTAGATTACTCACAAGAATATAAATATATATAATCCAAAACATGAATATATGCATATATAAACCAAAACATGCATATTTATACACGAACCAAAATATATAATTATATCTATATATATATGTATATATATGTAACATATATGTATATACGACATATATGTGTGTGTTTATATGTGTTTATACATACGAACTATATATATATATATACATACTTCTATGCATATGTGAGTACACATAAACCACCAAACACTTGAATTCAAGCATGGAAATACACCAAATTTATGAAAAGGAAGACAAAGAATTAAAAGGCGTACCTGTTGCTGCAGGAAAACAAAGAAGATCAGATTTGCTATATACAAATATCTATGTATTTATGTGTATTTGTTTTTTCTCTAGGCCTTTAGTACATTAAATATGTATATAATAAAGTGAGACATACATATATCAACAAGTGGCGGTAGATAGAGTGGCAAGAATGATGGAAATGTGGAACCCCCTAGATCACATATTTTCCTCAAATTGCAATTTAGTCCCTTAAGTTTTCTATATTTATACTTTAGACCTCATAACTTCTAATAATAAATAAATTCTAACTAAACTAGAAGGGTAATTAATTAGAACCTATTATTCCATCAAATAGGATCCGTGCTAGGTTTCCTAATACCACTTTATTCCTAAATTAATAAATAAACTTTGGGGTGTCACAATCTCCCCCTCTTATAAGAATCTGGTCCCCAGATTCTCACCTGATTCTAAGAAAAGCTCCGGATGATGCTTGCGCATAGCTTCCTCTAATTCCCATGTTGCCTCTTCCACTTGATGGTTTCGCCATAACACTTTTACGAGTGAAATCTTTCGATTCCTCAATTCTTGGAACTTTCTATCTAGAATGCGAACTGGTTTCTCCTCATAAGAAAGGTTAGCTTCGAGAGGCAAATCATCATGCGAGATAATGTGACTCTCATCGGGATAGTACTTCCGCAGTTGTGAGACGTGAAACACATTGTGAATGCCTGTGAGGTTGGGTGGTAGGTCCAACCGGTATGCAACTTTGCCTATTCGTTCAATGATCTCGAAAGGTCCAACATATCTGGGACTCAACTTGCCTCCTTTTCCAATTCTTTTGAATCCTTTCCTTGGTGATGCTTTAAGGAATACTCGATCACCAACCTCAAATTCTAACTCCCTTCTCCTTTTATCAGCATAACTTTTCTGTCTATCTTGAGCCGCTTTCATTCTCTGTTTTATAATCTGCACTTTATCAATTGCTTCTTGAATGAGTTCTGGTCGTACTGCTCGATGAACTCCATCTTTTGTCCATCGCCAATCTTCCAAATCCCAATATAATGGCGATCGACATTTTCTCCCATACAGGGCTTCATAAGGGGCCATTTGGATAGATGCCTGATAACTGTTGTTATAAGCGAATTCAATCAGGGGTAACTGTTTATTCCAACTAAGATTGAAGTCCAGCACACACGATCTTAACATATCCTCTAGATATCCTATCAATCGTTCGGATTGTCCATCGGTTTGAGGATGTGCAGCTGTACTAAATCTTAGCTTTGTCCCCATATGCTCTTGTAGGCTTTGCCATAATCGAGATGTAAACTTAGGGTCCCTATCTGATACGATGCATGCTGGGATGCCATGAAGTTTAATGATTTCTCGATGATAGAGCTCAGCTAGAGTGTCTACCCTATCATTAGTCTTAACAGGCAAGAAGTGTGCTGATTTAGTCAACCTATCCACAATTACCCAAATACTATCATACCCACCTCTCACTTTTGGCAAACCAGTTAAAAAGTCCATAGTGACTTGATCCCATTTCCAAGCTGGGATAGGTAGTGGTTGTAATGTACCGCCCGACTTTTGGTGCTCCCCTTTGACCCGCTGACAAGTTAGACACCTCTTCACAAAATCTGCAATATCTCTCTTCATGCCGTTCCACCAATAATATCTTTTAAGATCATGATACATCTTGGTTCCTCCGGGATGAACTACATATGGCGCCTTGTGAGCTTCTTCTAAAATTTCTTTCTTAAGTTTATCAGGCACACATATTCTCTCTTTGTATCGTAAAATTCCCATGTTGTCGAGTTGATATTTTGGGTTGGCATTCCCTTTCATCTTGGTTATTTGCTTTTGACTCCATTTATCATTCATTTGAGCCTCACTAATTCTGAACACTAGATCTGATTGAATGGTTAAATTTGCAAGTCGAGCACACGAGCTGATACAGATACTGTCTCGTGGAGGTTTCGATGTCTCAATTCTGCTTTTCAGTTGTGCTAACCCTGCTTGTCTACTAAGGGCATCAGCTACGACATTAGCTTTTCCAGGATGGTATTGAATCTTGCAATCATAGTCTTCTAGAAATTCCATCCATCTTCTTTGTCGCATGTTGAGTTCCTTCTGTGTGAATAGGTACTTTAGGCTTTTATGATCCGTGTAAACCTCAAAGGTTGTCCCATATAAATAATGCCTCCATTTAGCCAAAGCAAATATTATTGCTGCTAATTCAAGGTCATGAGTTGGATAGTTTTGTTCGTGGGGTCGAAGCTTTCGAGATGCATATGCTATAACCTTACCATTTTGCATTAACACACAACCCAAACCTTCTCGAGATGCATCAGTGTAGATGGTGAAGTTCTCTGTTCCTTCCGGTAGAGCTAATATTGGAGCCATAGTTAACCGTTTCTTCAACTCATGAAAGCTAGCTTCACACTTTTCAGTCCATTGATAGGGGGAGCTTTTGCGGGTTAGCTGTGTTAAAGGTTCTGCAATTTTTGAGAAATCTCGCACAAACCGTCGATAGTATCCTGCTAAACCCAAAAAGCTTCTGACTTCAGTTGGAGTTTCTGGTTGCTTCCAACAACTGATAGCTTCAACCTTGGATGGGTCGACTTCTATTCCATTTTTGGAAATTATGTGACCCAAAAAGGTAACTCTTTCTAACCAAAACTCACATTTACTGAACTTTGCGTATAAGTTGTTTTCCTTCAGTGTTTGTAACACAATGCGCAAGTGCTCCACATGTTGTTCTGGTGTCCTTGAGTATACCAGTATGTCGTCAATGAAAATAACCACAAATTGATCCAAGTATGGCCGAAAAACCCTATGCATCATATCCATAAAAGCTGCTGGTGCATTGGTCAAACCAAAAGGCATAACAACAAATTCAAAGTGTCCATATCGAGTATTGAATGCAGTCTTTCGAATATCTTCTTCCTTGACCCGTAGCTGGTAATATCCCTGTCTCAAATCTAACTTAGAATACACTTGCGACCCTTGAAGTAGGTCAAACAATTCTTCTATGTGAGGCAATGGATATTTGTTCTTGATAGTCATCCGGTTCAACTCTCGATAATCAATACACATTCGAAGTGTCCCATCCTTCTTTTTGACAAAGAGCACGGGCGCTCCCCAAGGTGAGGTACTTGGTCGTATATATCCACTCTTAATCAGCTCTTCGAGTTGATTCTTCAATTCTTTTAACTCAGCTGGGGCCATACGGTAAGGAGTTTTTGAGAAAGGTTCAGCTCCCGGTATAGTATCAATCACAAACTCTATATCCCGAGTGGGAGGCAATGAATTTAAACTTTCAGGAAACACCTCCAGGAACTCATTCACTACGGGCACCTCTTCAATTTTCACTTGATCTTTCGGTTTATTCAGTAAGTATGCAACAAATCCCACTGCTCCTTCCTTGATACACTTCTTAGCCTCAACCAATGAGATTAGCGGTATAGCCCCTACCAAGCTATATGAGGTTTCAGACTTTGACGAGTTTCCACTATCCAAAATGATCTCCTTAGTGTAGCAATTTAACTGTGCCTGATGCCGGTATAACCAATCCATTCCTAGGATTATATCGTAACCTTGAATGGGTAATTCTATTAGATCGGCAAGATAATCTTTTTCATTGATTCTCACTGGGCAATCCCTTAAAATTTGATCAGTGGTATAGCTAGAGCCTATTGGGGTAGAAATCTCAAAATTATATGGCAATTGCTCCACTACCACTTTTGATCGAGCTATGATGCGATCAGAAATAAAGGAATGTGTTGCGCCAGGATCATACAAAACTTTTACAGGAGTATTAAAAATATAGATTGTACCTTCGACCACTGCGGTTGGATCAGGTCCTTCTTCTCCTTCCAAAGCGTATGCTCTCGCCATTACCTTAGGCTTTCCAACAAGTGGGGCTGGAGTCTTTCCTTTGTGGACTCCTATGCTCTGTATAGGGTTTCGTGCTTTGGGACAGTCTTTAAGCATATGTTGATCACTTCCACAAGCCATACACTTCCCATTCTTTCTCCAACAATTGGCCTCCGTGTGGTTAGGGTGACCACAATACGAACATCCGCTCCCTTTAGTGCTTTTGTCTCCTTCAAAGCGAGGACGCTTGTTATTCGGTGGGTCAAATTTCTTAAGTTGTCCTCCCAAGTTGGTTGCCTTGTTCCTCATGGCTTTGTTTGTGATTTGCCTAATATCCCGTATTTCTGCCTCTACAGCCAATGACTTGCCTATGGCCCTCGTGTAGTCATCAATATCTGCTGTCATTAGAGCCCAACGAATTTCAGGCTTCAACCCTTGGATAAACCGTTTCGTCTTGCGCCTTTCGTCTTTCATTATATGAGGTGCATACGGTAGTAGTCGAGCAAATTTTGCCTCATACTCCGCAACATTGTTGTTCCCCTGAATCAAGTCCATAAATTCTTTTTCTCTAGCATCACTTACTACTTGAGGCACAAACTTATCAGTAAATTCTTTTGTAAAGTTCTCCCAAGTGGGCGGTGTGTGATTTGCAGTCCAACGTTGCTCAACAAGCTTCCACCAACTGCTAGCAGCTCCTTCCATAAGAAAGACTGCAAATTCCACCTGTTCCTCATCACTACAATGCAGGATTTTAAAAATTTTAAGTATCGCCTCAATCCAAGCATCCGCTTTCTGGTCATCAGGTTCGCCGAAGAACCTGGGTGGATTGAAACGTAAAAAACGATCCAATATTCTATCCTTATCCTTTTCTTCCAGTGCTTCATTTTGATTCGGTTGTTGGCGATCTTGTACAAATTGTCTCAAGACGTCAATTAACTGACTCATAACTTCGTTGTTGTTTTGTGGGTATAATGGGGGGTTTCTTTCAGGTTCTACCATAGCAGGTTGCCTTTGACGAGAACTTCCTCCTTGCTGCCTTCCCACCGAACCATATTGTTCTTCCTCCAAATGAGAAAGAGAGCGTGTACGATGAGGTTCTTTCCGTGGTTTCATCTATTACCAATCAAATCAATTGATTAGTAAAACAGAAAAATCTCACATATCGTTTATATGTCTAATACCGTCACTACCGTCCTAAGTTAACTAACTAATCAAGGTACTATATCTCCGAGAACATGATTCGTCTTTAAAACCATGCTCTGATACCACCTCTGTGGCACCCCTCTCGCCAGGGAATACCTGAACGATTGGAGCCCACTGGTGATCATACTAAATACTCGTCTTTCGACTAATATTTAGTACAGTCACCTCAAATACACACCAATACCTCATTCTAAAATTAACGCGGAAGCGATACATAAAACCAAAATAACAATACGAGTTTCAGTCAGGTACGAGGCCAAAACAACATGATTGTACCAACTACTATACATCTAAAAGATTACATAGCAAAAGCTATACACTACTTGAGTCCATTGCTCGTACCAGTCCTCACTCAAGCAAGTGACCTTATTCTGAGACAAAGAACAGAAGGAATAGGGGAGGTAAGTCCAATTGACTTAGTGAGGCCACATATACATATATACAAGAGAGGTACAATGATTAAACGTAATACTTAAATCTCATAAACATGATTTTCTTATTTGCAGCAGAAGCAGTTCTAATTATGAGCCAAGAAATTTAGTTGTAAGCATGAAATACGTATCTTATCATAAAATATATTCGGATCATACAATGGTGAGCTGTGCAGACATCTCCAACCTTGTAACTACCCAAAACGGATAAAACGTAATAGAAATCCTTATGCCTCCCTCGTCGAGAAGCCACCTCGACATCAGACAGACGGATGGTGTACCACGTGCCCGTGCCATACACCGATCCAATCCTACTACAGCCAATCTCCAACTGTACGTAGAATTGAATCCTACGGAATGGTATCGTACAAAGAGTTTCTATCGTCGGTCCGTTCCGCCCAATAGTCCCTTTTCGTACGTACCTGGGCCCGACTCTCCCAAGGGCGTCCCCAAGGGTGTCAACAAATCATATCGAAACAGATACAGCTCACATTTCAGAAACGTAATAATTTCGAATAAAGCTTAACTTATAATTCGGAAAAATATTTCATCAGAAATATAAAGAGTAAAATAAAATTCCAAAATAATAGCCTACAATGCAAATATAACTAATTGGTAAAATAAATAAATAACATAAATCGAATATGGTAGGTTATACGATGATATTTACGGCATATAGTTCAATGTCCCAGAAAGAAAGATGAAAGGCACTCACCGAACTTAGTTATAGTTCAGTAGTAGCTCAAGATGCGTCAAAAGTACCAATATGTTCTTCGCCTATAATAAGTGACACACTAAAATTAGCATCCGGCTTAGAACGAGACTTACTAAAAGAAAAACTAAACCCTTAAGACTAAGTTTAAAATACTTAGAGGTTTGGATTATAATTTCGATTACTATTAGCCCAAAGTACAAATGACATCCCCACTAATTCTAAATACAAAGAAAACATATTATATTCAAAATTTTAATTCATATATATATATATATACACGATATCCAAGAGAAAATAAAGTAATATATTTACATGTATATATATATATACACGAACTCAATATATACACACACTATATTAGAAGTCATACACTATATTAGTAAAATAATCACTAACCCCTTGATTAGACTACTCTTATCATCACTAATCCCTTGATTTAGATTACTCACAAGAATATAAATATATATAATCCAAAACATGAATATATGCATATATAAACCAAAACATGCATATTTATACACGAACCAAAATATATAATTATATCTATATATATATGTATATATATGTAACATATATGTATATACGACATATATGTGTGTGTTTATATGTGTTTATACATACGAACTATATATATATATATACATACTTCTATGCATATGTGAGTACACATAAACCACCAAACACTTGAATTCAAGCATGGAAATACACCAAATTTATGAAAAGGAAGACAAAGAATTAAAAGGCGTACCTGTTGCTGCAGGAAAACAAAGAAGATCAGATTTGCTATATACAAATATCTATGTATTTATGTGTATTTGTTTTTTCTCTAGGCCTTTAGTACATTAAATATGTATATAATAAAGTGAGACATACATATATCAACAAGTGGCGGTAGATAGAGTGGCAAGAATGATGGAAATGTGGAACCCCCTAGATCACATATTTTCCTCAAATTGCAATTTAGTCCCTTAAGTTTTCTATATTTATACTTTAGACCTCATAACTTCTAATAATAAATAAATTCTAACTAAACTAGAAGGGTAATTAATTAGAACCTATTATTCCATCAAATAGGATCCGTGCTAGGTTTCCTAATACCACTTTATTCCTAAATTAATAAATAAACTTTGGGGTGTCACAGGTTTGACCGAACCGGTGCCTTCCCAAAAGTTGCAACTTTTCGCCCACAACTCCTAGGTTATTATAAATAACCCCCACTATTCCTCATTTCATCAATCAAAAATCCGAGTTCTCTTTGCATTCTCTCTTTTTGTGCATTTGCTTTCTAAAAGTGAAAGTGAGTTCTAAACGCCTTTTAAGTTCGCCGTTTCTCGGAAATTAGAGTGCTCCTTTTCCGAGAAGATAGTCGTTGTATCTTGGGAGACGATTGCCGGTTCCGTTAGCACCAGTGCGGGGCAATCTCGTCTTAAAGACAGAGAGTCCAACTCTCGCCTCGACTAAAAACCATAGCCTAGTCACGCCCTTATGAAGCACTACCTCCAACAGGAACTCTAATTATTACATTATTTTGAATACATGTCTTTCACTTACTTATTGTATTAGGTTTAAAATAGAATATATACCAAGAACATTAAAGATTAAAATATTGCTTTCATATTTTTTTTTTAATAAAAGTAAAAAGAAAAAGAAACAAAAGGCCATGGCCAATGGCAAAAAATAAATAGCTACGGCATATTGCCAAAGTTAAACAACTATGGTAGATTGTCAAGGTAAGGGAATTGCCAAAAATAAAGCTACGATGAAATCGCCAAAAGTCCAACTTACCCTAAATAATTTCAAGACTCAGTCGTTAGTCTAGATCAGTCGTAAGTCTATAAAATAGGGGGACTAGATGGTAATACTCCACAACTTGTCTTACCAGGGCCTCCTTGGAAACACTGGATTAGGAATGCTTTCATGGGCAGGATTGCTCAGAGAAGCCCAATATGACAATATCAACACATTAGTTGTGTTGTGCTAAATCAAACTAGATTTGCTTCATTTAACTAATATATCTATAATCTATATTACTTACACTTCTTTTACTATTACATAATGGGGGAGTCCCCTTCAGTAACTTCCTTTGGTTGACAACATTTTTGGTGTGACAAGCCTAGGAAACTAGTTGTCAAAAAATAAACCTTACCACAGTAGAAAACATTGCACAGCAATTGTATAATAGAAGATATAAATCTCCGATTGAAAATTATTAACTTTATATGTTGCCATATTGATGCAAGGTACATGGAGCCCGAGCCCACAAGCAGAAGCACAAGATCAAACACAAAAGCTTGTAGAATACAGATGGAACAAATTGGAGAAAAATACTTAAACTAAATTTTCTTGACATCGTTCAATACAGTACAAGAACAGCAAAATGAATTATTACAAACATTCTTTTTCCCTCTTCTGCTAGATCATTTCACTCACTAAAAATGGCAAGACTCAATAATCTCTCAGCAGTCCATCTACTCTCCACTTCTATCTCAAAACAGGCATTCAAGAAATCCCTTGCATTCTTGGATAACAATATCCCATTTGGAATTCTCATTCTTCCACGTCCTTTTTTCATCTTACAGAGCTCCTCTTTAATCTCTGAATCCCATTTCCCATCCCATATTGATTTCCCAGTTAACATCTCATAAACTACACAGCCAAGAGCCCAAATATCAGAGGCAGGCCCTTGCTTGCTGTACGCAAACGCCTCCGGGGACAAGTACTCCAAATTCATTCTCGAATATGGCCTCCACAATGTCTTCTTCAATGTCTCAATCATCGTAACAGACTCGTAATCTCCGATTTTAGCCATGAATTTGTTACAACCACAGCGAGTTAATATAATCTTGTCGGGCTTTAAACTACGGTGAACATAGCCATAGCCGTTAAGATGAACAAGCCCAAGAAGTAGACATCTCGTGTAGTGCCAAACTTCGTGTTCCGGAAGGCCGTCTCCGCCGCTTCTCTCGATCAAATCTGCTAGTGTTCCGCCGGAAGGGTACTCCAATAAGAGATTGTAAATAGTCTCTCCGCCGTCGCCGGCGGTGGTCTCCGCCCCATGAATCCGGCGAATGTATGGGCAATCTTGTAGATCATCAAGAACCATTTTCTCGTTTAGGAGGGAGGAAGAACCGGATACTTCGGCGGATTTGACGGCCATGATCGGCCTCAAACGATCGGCAATGATTCTCCGGCGGCCGCTGCACTTCTTGAGGGTGGCCGCGAAAACCATCCCAGAGCCGCTTTCTCCGATCAGCGGCCCTCGGCACCACCGGTTGCCGTGGCCGTACAGATACGATCCCTCATTCTCCTCACGTCTTCTCTTCAACATCTTTAATTTCTTGATAAAATTCTTGATTAACTCAAATTCTTGGTTAACTCACTAATTAAGTAGATTATTGATTTAATGCGTCTATGTATATGTATATATAGGAAACTTACACGATGGAAATCCCAGCAGGATTTGGATTAGACTTGTAATCCTTATGCGGAAAGTATTTGCAGATATGGCCGACTTAATTTTTTATAAGTATATTTATATATATATAATATTTTTTATTAGATATTGATTAATAATTTATAATTATGATAATTTGACCTCGCATTTTAATTGTAAATAATAATAATTTACTAATTGTTTCTCCAAAAACTAAAATAAATAAGTATATTAATAGAATGGAAAAATCTTATATGTTGGTACTATAAGTTAAAGTCTTGTGTAATTTTTGCACCCTGTTTGAAAATTTCTCAAATTTCATTCCATAATTTTCTTTTTTTTTCCCTCAAAGTTGTTACACATTGCAACTTTTGGAAAATTGTACAAGAAAAACATTTGAAAAACATTATTTTTTTTCATATAGTTATTTCAAATGAAAGTATAATGGTTTCAAAATATGAAAGAAAATTGTGATAAAACTATTTAACCAAATAATTTAATTTTTAATCACACACACACACGCACACATATTTACATAACACATATTCTGTCTTTAGAGATATGTGTAGTATCGCTAGGAGATCGAATTCTAATAATGTGTACCTCACACACACACACACATATATTTACATAACACATATTCTGTCTTTAGAGATGCGGATAGTTCGATTGATTTTAAAAAATTTATACTCACCTCTAATTTCCATCAAATGAAAGACCTCCGGCCGGAAGTACTGTACATCCATTTTTTGCAGTATTTGAATCAAATGACCTAACATTCTGGTAAAGGTATGTTCTGTGTTTGCCATTTGCTTTTCAAAAACTTACAATCCCTTCCTCAGATAGTAGATGAAGTTTTAAGAATAATTTTTTATTCCATAATATATATCATTTTCGTATTTCATAATTGAGTCTATTAATTTTTTTTCCCTAATATTATCCCTTTAAACTCTAATTAATATGTTTAGCATTTTTAAAAAATAAAAAAATCTCCCAATTCATTGATTTCGGGGTATTTTATTCAATTCACTTTCTTAATCCTTAAGTAATAAGTTGGTATCATTGAATTATTATTGAAAACCTCAAACCCTACAATTTAGAGGTATCATCTAGTTTAAGCATTGTACCTGTTTCGGTGACAAGCTACTAGTCTACATTACTCCTACTGACTTTTATTTACTTAATTGGATTCAAAATTCAATGATTGACTGATTGTGTTTTCTTAAATTTGACACATTTAATTAACCATTAACTTTTTCAAAAATGACACACACACACACACACACACACTATTAATGGCAAAAAAGCATTTAACATGAAAATTATTACTAATAACTTTAATTTCGTAATATATGTAACTACTTAATGATGAAAAAATATTATATATATATATATATATATATTCACACACTATTAATGAGAAAAATTGTTTCAAAAACACTATTACTTGAAATTTGCATTATAAATTCAAACTAATTGTTACAGTGATAATTATTCAAAGTGTAACCTTTTGCTTACGAATAATTGCATAGCCCAAGTGGCACCAAACTCTTTTGTATTTCAAAGTGTAACCTTTTGATAAACTTTTTTGTACATCTTTCTTCATCATCAACAAAATGAGGTGCGTATGTTATCAATTTGCTAAATCAAGCTTCATATTGTGCCACTGAAAGACTCCCTTGTCTCAAGTTTGAGAATTCGCCTTCTCGCCTGTCACGTACTACTCGAGGAATATACTTGTTATTGAATTCCCTGGTAAGGTTAACCCAATTTCGGTGTATATTCTCCGTATTCCACTTCATTTCAGTTACGCGCCATCATTGACGGGCTACATCTTCTAAGCAAAATACTGCAAGAGTTATTTATTGCTCAGTCAGTGTAGTTTAGAGCTCCAAAAATATTTTCTATTTGGTCCATCCAAGCTTCAGCTTTAAAATCACCAGATTCTCCTAAAAACTTAGGTGGCTGGAACCGTAAAAACGCCTCCAAAATGTGATTGGCTGGCAGGACAACATTTTGTAGCATAGGATTTGGGGCAACATATTGTGGGACAGGATTTGGAGCTTGATTATGCTGCTGATTCTGATAGAAATCCATGAACTGTCGAACAGTATCAAACATTTGCCCAAGTCAAACAATCAATGTTGGTGCAATGACTCGTTAATACTGAATATCAGTTTGCATTACATTTTTGCCTGAACCTTTTTCTCATAGTTGATTTGAATAATGATGACTTCTTTGGTCTTATTCTTTACTTTCTTGTCTTGAGTAAGTTTGGGAAGTGAAGGGTCTTCATGCTTGATAATATATTTTGCTATTGTTGTGCCATGTCTGTATTTACATCTTCTTTCTTATCATCAAAATATTCATTGTTTGTAGCCTGTCTCTATGAGAGCAATTTCATATGCTCTTTTTATCAAATGTTTTGAAGTTCTTCTATAGTTCCATCAAGTATGAGGGGGATTTTTACAATTTTGTTAAATAGATAGGGCTTATAGTTTTCTATACTATTAATTTTAGGAGTATTTTCAAAATTGTGTTGGTGGGTTCTTTTGATAACTTGGAGTATATCTTAATTAGATTAATAGAACAGCAATAAAGTATGCTTGATTGAATCAAAAGAGATAGATCAATGTGGGCTTTGAGATTTTGTATTTAGTATAAGAAAAAAAGGACTCCCATGATCGTTATGGTTTAAAAGATATACACATTAGAGTTATCAAGAATCGTGTATATTTCAAATGAGAATTCGGGGATCAGATTCTTCTAAGGAGGGGAGAGTGTAAAACCCCACTATTTTTACCAATAAAATATTTATCCGTCTTTCTTATATAATACAAGTCGAGTAAAACCGTTTCGTCAATTGTGAAGCTTTGTCATTGTTGTATTCTAAGTTAAAGTTTGGTACATGTATTGCATATACATATGTGTATGGGTGTTGTTTATCAGTTGTGGCAATGAAGTTTGAGTATAGTTTTGCTCTGTGTTCTTGTCCACCTTGCTGTCACCTATGAATTAGTTCAAGTTATTTGTGCTCTAACTGAAGTGGTTATATACTTTTGTGGGGCGTGACAAAGCTAATTGACTTCGGATCTGAATTCTACATATTTGATCCGAATCTGACACATTGACAGCCCTATGTGGTTGAAGGGGCAAAGGATATGTAATTCTAATCCCGAACCAATGGTATTTATTTTCTTTTTATTATATTTATTAAATATATAATAAATGAAGGAAACTATTTCAAAATTATATATATTAAAAGAAAAATTAATAAGAAGAGGAAGTAGAAGAACGTTATAGAGTAGAAATGACAGAAAAAAATTAAATAAGAAAAATTAGAGAGAGTGGAAGAAAGAAAAAGAGAGTTTACCTAAACAAGACACCAAACAAAGATTTTAAAATGATGGTACATTCTAAAAGAGTAAACATATTATGTTCTCAATAATATGGAGCCCTTTAAAAATTTTGAACTTTGATATATTAATTGTAAGATTTATGTTTCACGAATAAAATGTTTAAATACACTACATATTTCTTGGAGTTATCAACCATTAATCTTTTGATGCAAAAACATGTAAACGTTGAGGCATCCGAGTTCCGATTGGCTGTTTTCTTCTTCTTCTTTTTCAATTGTAAATTTGTATGTGGTGAAATGGTGATGCAAATTCAAACCTTGCACGTGTTTCACGAAAAATTCTTGTTCAAATGTGATTCGATCAGATTGTATTAATTATGTAATAAATATATTATATTTATCATATCATTATTTTGTACACTTTCAAAAGAATAATGAATCATATACAAAATAAAATAAAGTTTATCGTATGATTTAATGGGTTCGATCCAATAAAATTCAAAAATTTTACCTCTTTAATTCAAAATCAACGTATTGTCTCCCATATACAAGCGATTACAAATTAATTTGGATTTTTTGTAATATTTTTTGTGTAATTTTTTTTCCCGGTATATTCACAAAAATACGCCATTTTGCATAACAAAAATGTGCATATTTTTTTTTCTTAACCTCAATTGTTTATTAATATAATTATCCAAAAAAACAAAAAACCAAGAAGAGCCAACTCACCACGTTTCCTTGTTCCCGCGCTCTCCAGAACCCTCTAATCCTCTCCCAACTCACGCCCCCCAAAGTCCCAACGATATTTCCCGGAACCAAAAGAAAAGTCTAGTCCTCCACTCCTCCCCTGATATTTTCCCCACCACCCTCTTACAGCAGCACACCTGTTCTTCTCCCGAAACCCCTCGAACTCAACCCCAACCCCCACAACATATATATATACACGACACCAATATTTAATCTCCACATTCAGCCTGGAATTCATAGAACTGCACACAAACATACACCACAACATACCCGCACAAGTTCGTTACACAGCCCATATATTTACTTTTTCTTTTTCGTAGCCATGGCCAAAGCAGAAGGCAAGGCCATCGGAATAGACCTCGGCACAACGTACAGCTGCGTCGGCGTTTGGCAAAACGACCGTGTAGAGATCATTCCCAATGACCAGGGCAACAGGACCACCCCGTCCTACGTTGCCTTCACCGACACAGAGCGCCTCATCGGCGACGCCGCCAAGAATCAGGTGGCGATGAACCCCAGAAACACCGTGTTCGACGCCAAGCGCCTTATTGGGCGCCGATTCTCCGATCCCTCCGTCCAGAGCGACATGAGACACTGGCCGTTTACGGTGATCCCGGGCCCCGGCGACAAGCCCATGATTCAGGTGACCTACAAGGGCGAGGAGAAGCAGTTTGCCCCCGAGGAGATCTCGTCCATGGTTCTGACGAAAATGAAGGAAATCGCCGAGTCTTTTCTGGGGCAGACAATCAAGAACGCCGTCGTCACGGTGCCGGCTTATTTCAACGACTCGCAGCGGCAGGCGACGAAGGACGCCGGAGCTATTGCTGGGCTTAATGTCATGAGGATAATAAACGAGCCTACTGCTGCTGCTATTGCTTATGGGTTGGATAAGAAGGCTTCGAGGACTGGGGAGAAAAATGTGTTGATTTTTGATTTGGGTGGTGGGACTTTTGATGTGTCAATGCTGACTATTGAGGAAGGAATTTTTGAAGTGAAAGCCACCGCCGGAGACACCCATTTGGGCGGCGAGGATTTCGACAACCGTATGGTGAATCATTTCGCGGCAGAGTTTAAGAGGAAGCATAAGAAGGATATTAGTGGCAACGCCAGGGCTCTGAGGCGGCTGAGGACCGCGTGTGAGCGGGCGAAGAGGACTCTTTCTTCGACCTCTCAGACGACTATTGAGATTGATTCGTTGTACGAAGGGATCGATTTCTATGCCACGCTCACCAGGGCGAGATTTGAGGAGTTGAACATGGACTTGTTCAGGAAATGTATGGAGCCTGTGGAGAAGTGTTTGAGGGATGCCAAGATCGATAAGAGCCAAGTCCATGATGTGGTGCTTGTTGGAGGTTCAACTAGGATTCCCAAAGTCCAGCAACTTTTGCAAGATTTCTTCAATGGGAAGGAGCTCTGCAAGAGCATCAACCCTGACGAGGCGGTGGCGTATGGTGCTGCTGTTCAGGCCGCAATTTTAAGTGGCGAAGGCAATGAAAAGGTTCAAGATTTGTTGCTCCTTGATGTCACTCCTTTAAGTCTTGGGATTGAGACCGCGGGTGGGGTGATGACGACTTTGATTCCAAGGAACACAACAATTCCTACCAAGAAAGAGCAAATTTTCTCCACATATTCGGACAATCAGCCTGGTGTGTTGATTCAAGTGTATGAAGGGGAGAGGCCATTGACTAAGGACAACAATCTCTTAGGAAAATTTGAGCTCACGGGCATCCCGCCAGCCCCACGTGGTGTCCCACAGATCAATGTGTGCTTCGACATTGATGCAAATGGCATTCTAAATGTGTCGGCTGAGGACAAGACTGCCGGTGTTAAGAACAAGATCACGATCACAAACGATAAGGGGAGACTGAGCAAGGAAGAGATTGAGAGGATGGTGCAGGAGGCGGAGCAGTACAAGGCTGAGGACGAGGCAGTGAAGAAGAAGGTAGAGGCTAAGAATGCATTGGAGAACTATGCCTATAACATGAAGAACACTGTAAAGGATGAAAAGATTGGATCGAAATTGGACCAATCGGACAAGCAGAAGATCGAGAAGGCGGTTGAGGAGGCCATTGAGTGGTTGGATGGAACCAGTTGGCTGAAGTGGATGAGCTTGAGGATAAATTGAAGGAGTTGGAAGATTTGTGTAATCCTATTATTGCTAAGATGTACCAGGGCGGTACTGGCGGAGATGCGCCGATGGGTGGAGGCGCTGACATGCCGGGTGCTGGCTCTGGAGACTCCGGCGCTGGCGGTCCAAAGATTGAAGAAGTCGACTAAGATGTGTGAGGTGTTTGATGAGAACAGGAGGTGCCCTGCTTTTTGCATTGTATTTCCTTGGTTTTTAGTCTTGTTTTTTCTTGTTTGGAGTGATTGTACTGGATAGGATATTAGTGAGATGAGTTATTTAGATTATGTATAAAAAGCTACACTTCTGTTAACATAAAAAAAAATAAGTTATTCACTTTTAAATAATCTTGTTTGTAGCTAGTCGGTAGAAACTTTCTTTTTATCAATCTATGTGGGCAGTTGACTGGACCATTTTGATTTGAACTCATCTATATTAAACTGAACTAGAATTATAATGTATTGTTGCCTAATTGATTATCATATGAATTTACTCAATTTTACCATCAAGAATTACAATTGAATTTGGGTTGTATTAAGCTTCATAAAAACTCAAAAAAGCATGACGCAAGTGGTCTACTAGTAGCAAATATCATTATGCATTTGATATGGAAGTCCAAATCCAAGATGCCATTTTTGCAAATCAGCTATTTCTTCATTTTGTAATCTATGGTAATACAATGTTACAATGTCCAACCTGAATTTTAAAGCCGCCATATTTTAAACTGAATTTCGATTGGCAAAATTTAATTTTTGTTCCTATATCTTAGTCCTTGTTAGAAGTTTAGTTCTGTAATTTATGTAATTGAACATTTAGTCCTGTTCCACTTAAAAGTCCTAAAATTCATAATGTCCCATAAACCATTATCGAGAAAAGGTTAACTGCGCTGATTTGAAAATTAAACAAAAACGAAAAAAGAAAAAAGAATTAGATTATAACTGCAGTTAAGCAACTTGGCGTTCGGAGGGGTGGTGCGGAGGAAGGATTGTGCGTTGCTTGATGATTGAGAAATAACTTTTTCGCTAATGATGAATTACTGCATTTCAACAGTGTGTAAAGGTGGGTGGCGTCTTTACACGCGAGATCAAGGAAGCTGGGGGAGGGGGGGTTGCGGGCCGACTCGAGAACAAATTGGTGGATTTCGCCACCTTTGGGGTTCTTGAAAGCTAATTTTGATGGCAATTTTGACAACAATGGGAAGTGCATTGGCATGAGATTGGTACTAAAGGATGGCCGAGGGCAATTTTGTGGAGCTCAGACTTGGCAAGTTAGAACCTGCACAGAGTAGGATGCATTGCGAAGAGGGCTAGCCTGGTTGATTGAAAACGGGGTGAAGAAGATTTGGATCGAAGGGGATTGCATCCAGGTCTTCAGCAACCTGAGCTATTGTTTGGGCTCAAAAATGAATTTTTGTATAAATTCGGAGTGGGGTTGATTTTGGTCATTTTCGCTTTGCCGAAATAAAGTATCAAGGCTTAGGTCACGTCGACGCATGCAGGGTAGCCCATATTAGAGGCCTGGACCGAAATGAATTGAAGGCATATGGTCCAATCAGCCAAAAATAGAAAATAGAAAAATAAAATTATAAAGCCAAAATTAAATTCTTTACTTTTATGAGTTGTTAGATGGGAATAATAGATTGGCTAAAAGATATGCATTGTTTTAACTAAGCATGACTTAAATAAAGGTCATGTGACGCTGAAAATTTGAAATTCAAATAAGATGGCATAACTGTTATGTCTAAGAAATAAGAGTTGCTATTTATTTCGGATGGCCAAACTTGAATAAGCTATCCAACTCCAAGAATAAAGGAATTCGGTTGCAATTTGAAACCTATAAAAAGGAGCTAAATTTCCAGCACACGCACACAATGTCAATCAACAACACAACAACAACTACCTTAATCAAAAGTCATCATATTTTTGATTTTTTTTAATCTAAATGAACAAAGATCAGCTTTAGTTCACTAGGTAGCAAAATCGTTACATTAATATTTGTAGTCATGCTCATTTGGCTCGAAGTGAGGTTATCAATGCACTCATTCTGTAATGTCACGAGGTCGTAGTCATCACTCACTCGGATTAGGTCCGATTCGAGGCGAGATATCAAATACGATGGAGTGGCATCCCACATTCATATCGAGCGCATGTATGAAGGGAGGTGTTGTAAGGAGTCAATCAATGCTCGTCGGAGTGAACAGTCTTGAAGTACATCCACACGTATATATGACCGAAGTCATCAATGCGGTCGACTTGTAGCTAGAGTTTTTAGGAGCTGCTCAATGCCTTTTAGTCATAGATATGGCTCGAGTCATCAATGCACGTGTCTGCAGTCGAGCTTTGTAAAGTTCAAATAGCGAGTAGCCATAGTCTCTGAATATATCTTCTCTTCAATTCAAACTTTTTAACCCTTTTCAATTCTTAAAGTACTGAATTGTTAAGTTCTACATTCAATTGTAGGCAAATAGAACCTCAGGGGCAATATTTACCTACTCCAACTCAGCGTCTTTCGGATAGAATACTTAGGGGACAAAGCGTGTTTCAATTCAAATCATCAAAACTTTCATTTGTGTGTTCTTACACGCTGGCACGCTCGTACTCCAATACAAAACTCACTTCGACCTCATTGTTTCCTAATCAAACTTAATGATTTCGAATCCTAAGTAACCACGTCAGCGTGACTATCAAAAATTTATGCAAACACCTACATATCAGCTCATTGGGACACAATTGACAGCATCAGAGCACTAATAGCGAAGAGGAGGGAAGTGTGTAAGTTTGTTCACTCATGTTGTCAAACCATGTTGTCCACTCCTTCGCGAAGTATGCTTCTTGTAGTCTTATTGCAGATCCCCCAATGTATTGGTCATGAATTATAAGTTGATAAGTTGCAAGTGAAGTAATGAAATGCTATAATTCTTCCCGCGAATTAATCATAAAAAAAAATTCATAAATTAAATTAAGCAAAATTACATTTTCGCCTTATAATTTAGGCCTTATTACGATTAGTCTCATGACTTACATAATTGCACTTTAGTCTTGGAATTCAAGAATCTGTTTCACTTATCTATATCAATATATCTGTCTATCTATATTATTATTATTATTATTATTATTATTATTATTATTATAAAAGTGCTAATAACTCATCGGTATTTTACGATTCTTCCATCTTCTGTGAAAATTAAAATAACTTTATATAATTGATAATAAATAATATTTATTCATGGTCTTTTAGTTATTTAAAAATTAAGAGTTAGACTTGAAATTGAACACTAGATTAAATAACTATCATAATTATGAATAAAGAGTTAGACTTTTGATTGAATTCTATAGTATTATATTTTTGTCATAAAAAAAAAAATTAGTCAATGAATAAAAAGAGTTGGCGATCCTTTTCAACCCATGTATATATATAATTTATTAAATTAATTATTTTTTTTATAACACTTTTGGCTATCCATTGTTAAATAATTTTCTTGTTTATTACCTTTAAATTCGGTAGATCAATTTATTGTATCTTTCTCATTGTGATTAGTGGAACAATTGATGAAAAATAAGAAATACAAAGTTTGTAGACACTATAAAGTTAAAAAAGTACAAAACACAACTAATCTTATTGAGTATTATGTTACCATCTATCAAAAAGGAAAAAAAAAAAAAAAAACTATTGCATCAAGATGTAAGTGAATAATTGAAATATGCAATTAATAGAGTTATTTTTTTTTACATGTGTCTTGTGTGAATGTAAATAAAAGATGACTTATAAGTAGAAAATTATAATTATTTTTAACTAATTACGTAAAATTGAAAAAAATAAAATATAAAATTATATCATATTTTAGTAAATAAATGATAATGTAGAAGTAGAATATAAATATCTAAGAAGGGGTGTATGCGTAATTAATTTTTAAAAATAATTAAAATTTTACAATAAGATAAACCCTAACGCGTATTATTATTTTATGTTGTAAACAAACCAAAAGAATCCCATATTTTAAATTAAAAATACATTTATCGTCTGAACTCCTTTTAAATGATTTCAATAAATATTATCTTTACTTGTAAAAGTTTTTAGTTATTTTTTGAAATTTACAAAAATAAATATTTTATTTGTATTTTTTCAATTATATTCAATTTTACATAGAAAAAATTAAAACAACTATATAAATTTTTTAAATAATTCATTAAAGATTAATAATTTGACAAATTTAAATAAATAAAAAGATTGTGAACAACTACATACCTTTGTCTTAAATAAACAAATTATTGAAATTGGTAATTGAGACGAATATTAAAAGTGAAAACAAGTATTAAGAATAAAATTTGAGATATAAACCAACTATTTCTGATTCAGTTTAATAAATAATCTATATATACATATATATATATATATATCTAATTTTTGCTATCTCTAAAAAAACCTCCAGGATATATTTATAATTTAAAAATGTAAATATAATTTTTTATCTTTTTTATTTGCTATTAATCCTCACCGACAAATTATTTTGCAATATGTGCTTCAAGCTACAGTTCTGACTTTCGGCTTAGCAATCCCAATATCAAAATGCTATCCCAATGATATATTTGTAAGTAGTAAATATATAATTGCACTTAGCTGCGATTGATTAACTGATCTTGTTCGTTCAGTTTTTTCCAAGCCATTTATATTTCTTAAATATTTTCCAAATTAAGTCATCTTAGCAAAACTGACAAAAAATACATCCATGACACATGTCAGGCTATTCAGCTTCAACAATTTGAACTAGGTCTGTTAATGTGTAGGGTTTTACCTTGCTTATACCCAAACTCAATGCATACCATTAAAAGCATTTTTTTTACCCAACCCTATCCAGACTTGGTGCAAGACCCGATGGGTCTAAGCTTTGGGTCCAACAAGCCAGACCCAAAGTTTCGGGTCGGGTCCGGGTAAGACCAATTTTTCTTTTCTCATTTTACATTTATATTTTATAAATTTTATCTGACTACTTTTTTTTTCAACAAATAAAATTCTTAGTCTTCCCTAATTGCACTCATTAAGGGCTCGACCCATGATTAATGTATTTACAAGTGAAAAAACAACTTACCATCAAGCTATATATATTATTAACAATATTTATCATTTACTTTACTAATAATTAAATTTATTTTGATCTACATAAATTTTTGAAAACTTCATTGCCTTATTAATTATACGAAAATTAATATTGAAATCAAACATATTTCCTTTAAAGTTTGTTAACAATATTTATCATTTACTTTACTAATTATTAATATTTTTTTGATTTACATAAATTTTTAAAAACTTCATTGCCTTGTTAATTATACGAAAATTACTCGGTTTCATCGGCTCTTCATGATAGTTTTTAAATTCCCCAAATTGTTCATATTCTCTCTCTCTCTCTCTCTCTCTCTTCCGATACCCAGCTCTACCAAATTTGATTGCAAGTTGTCAAACCATATCTTATGCATTGTTTTGCCTTTTTTTTTTTTCTTTAATTGAAATTACCTAATGCCTTTACTAGTTAAAAATTATATTAGTGCATCAACCGTAAAATGAGTCAAGCAAAAGTATCAAAAATACAACTTAGAACTTACAACTTAATTTTACAAGCACTCTTCATAATTATTTTTTTTTCTTTAATTCTCATGCTGAACGTAACAGATAATGTTCTAAGCACATAAATTTTTTTTAGGGTTAACTTTCAGTCTTGTCATTAGTGTTACTCATTATCTCATATTTGTGGAAAAATAAAATTAATAATATAATTATTGTAATACTAAATAATTATTGAGCGCATAAGTCACAATAGTCGTAATCTATATATATATATATATATATATATATAATTCAGAAGTCTTGAAACTATTCAAGTATGCGCATATGTGAATAGTCTCATTTAATTCTATTTTGCTATATACGAAATTCAAAATATTTTTCTATATGAATTTAAATAAGTACATTTATAATTTATATTTATCTAAAAGAATCCAACAATTATCAAATATTTAAGATGAGATGGATAAAATTCAATGCAGATAAAACAAAAAAAATATATATTATTAACAATATTTATCATTTACTTTACTAATAATTAATTTTTTTTGATCTGCATAAATTTTTAAAAACTTCATTGCCTTATTAATTATATGAAAATTAATATTGAAATCAACATATTCCATAATTATGCAAATTTCTAATATATTTATTAATTTATTTTGCAAAAAAAACGGTAATTTATTTTTCTAAAATTATTTTTTATAATATAAATTTATGAATATATATCTATTTTTCGTGCATCGGCACGAGGTTAAATACTAGCGCCATGTGTACACATATTTGTCTAGTTTAAATGAATTTCATTTTGCCACGTGTGGAATTTTATTATGTATTTCAACTTAAATTTGGATAAGTAAATATGGTTCATTTTCTCCAAAAAATTAGCTACAAGAGACACTGACAATTTGAATTCTTCCTACTTATTAAATATTTATGTTGGGGTTTTTTTTTATCTTTTTTCCCCAATAGAAAATGTTCTAGATTCGTCTAGCCATTGCCCATTTCTCATTGAGATTTAGAGAACATAAATTCTTTCTTACTCATATTTTTCTTTTTTTCGTATATGGGCACTACAAATATCTCACTTTTCATAATGCTTTCAAATTAATTTTTTGATCATTTCCTTCGTCTTATGTATTTTATTCTTTAGTTTTGTTCTCTTATAATTTTGTTATTGAAATTTGTTATTATTTTGTTTTATTCAAGATTTTTTTCTTAAATTTTATTTGTTATCATTATTTTTTTTCATTTAATTTATTGCCCTATAGTTAGAAGAATTTTCTAACTCTAATACATTTTTTTTTTTAAAGAGAGCAGTCTATTACAATCGATCGAATATATATATATATTGATATATATCCCTATATGTGTATTTTTTAAATTTAAAATCTTTTTCAATTTAATATTTTTAGTATCAAATATTTGTATTAATAACAAAAATATTTTGAATTTGTTTAGCCATTTGCTATTAAATTTCATTGTACGCTAAGTTCTTTTTCTCTTTTATTTTCCTTTTTCATATTCATGTCACCATATTTTTCATTTTCTTTTTCATGTATCACTTCTTATTTCATTTTGTTTTTGATATTTCAATTTTTGATGATGTTTTCAAAATAATTTTTTTGATCATTCCTAGCACTATTTTGGTACTTATATTGTCCCATTATTCTATTCTTCAAATTTGTATTTAATTTTTTAGTTCTAGCATTTGTTGATTTAGTTTGCTTTGCATTTATTATTACTTTCATTCATTTAATTTGTTGCACGATAATAAGGAGGATGTTCTCAAATTTCACTGCATACCTTATTTCCGCCATTCCACTTAATTTGTCACTTCTTCCTATATATTTTATTCATCCATATATATATATAGTTCCATTTTTTTTTGTTAAAACAAAAGTTAATATATAATTTTTTTTTCATATTAGCTTTTTTTGATAGTTTCTACCATTTTTTCTGTATTTTATTATTTCGTTTATGTTATCTCATTGTTTTATTCTTCAAGTCCGTTACTAATTGTTTCATTCAAATTTTCTAATAATAATTTAGTTTGTTTTATTATTTTGTTTTTTGTTCATTTAGTTCGTAGTACTATAATAAGAATAAATTTCTTGAATTTTAAGGTGTACATATTTTTGTTTGCTGATGAACGATTTTTTTTTTTTTGAGTGGAATGATATTCTAGATTAAGAAGACGCTTTTTTGAATTTTTAATATATATTTAAAAGTTTATCTTTAGATAATTATGGTAGTTATTCATTTTTATTTGATTCTTCCATACTTTTTATAAGAAATTATTTGACTAAATTTGTTCTTAACATTTCTTATAGTGTATTTACAAGTTTATAAAGTATTATAGAGTGTTCGAAGAAAATATGGAAGGGGAATTCACAGTTTCCAAGAATAAAGTACAAAAAGTTTAGTAAGTTTAAAATAATGCAAAAGAAAAAAGGACTTTCCAATTATATACAAAAGGTGATATACTACAAAAAATAAATATCGTCATTCCAATTATAAAAAAAAAAATATCATACATTAACTTGAAATATATTTAATAATATTTTTGATAAAGTTATATATTTGAAACCTTTGAGTATACTCTTACAACATAGAGTCACCACACTTTATTTCAATTTCTAAATTCTAAGTGAGAAATCCTTAAAATATAGTGAAAACTATTATTATTTACTAGAGATTATAGTTGTTGGTATCATATTTCAACTAAAGTAACATTCATATAACTTTGTTCATGTATAAATTTTTTACTTTGAGTTTACTACAAAATATTTTGCATTAACAATTGTCCACCAAACTCTAATTTAGTTTTGTTTACAAACTTATATATTTGTAAGTTACCATTCTTTCTATTATTATAAAAAGTATATATTATCTACTGTATTCTAAAATAGTAGTACCTTGTGGCTAGGCACGGGGTTAGGGCTAGTTAATTTTTCATGTTAAAAGACTCAAAATTCAATTTTAAACTAATTAAATTATCTTTTAACTTTGCTTCAAAAAAATATATATATCGTTCAACCTATCAGATTGAAAAATCTCAATGAATTAACGAAATAGTTCATGACAAATTTAAATTGTGACAAATTTTATTTGCTACAAATTAATTAATAAATATCTTATTACTGACCATTATTTAATTTTATCTTAATTTAATTTCGTTAGAATATTATCGCAAATGTTCATATATGGATCTTAACTTCAAAAATTAAAGGGTCCAGATTAATCCCTCAATATGAAAATAATAAGAATTAAATTTAAATTATAAATTATATATATAATATAAATAATATATGACATAATTACACACATAGCACACACCCACACACAACACATATTCTCTCACACACACATCACATATTCACATGCACACACACAATCTAGACAAACACAAATATTTGATATACCCCACATACCCACAGACAAAAAAAAAAAAAAAACCTGAAAATATGGGTATTAAGACCAAAAAAAAGTGTAAATTAAAATTAACATAAAAAAACTGATAGTAAGAATTTCACAAGGAAATAAAATAGTAGTAAGAATACCTGTTGGGTATCATTATCCACCGAGTATGAACCAGTAAGACCCTATTCAAATTGATACATGAGTATCAGTATGGATCTGAATAACGTATGAGTAGATTTTAAAATTTTAAGATTTGAGTGTGATATGGGTAAAAAGATAAAATGGATCTCGGTAGGGTTAACATGCCTAACTTGAACTGCGACTCCATTCAACGAACACCACAACCACCAATGCAAAAATTTATAAACTAACCATACAATACCTAATCCATCCACCCTATTTCTTGCAAATTATATATTCGAAAGTTAAAGTAACAGATGTCCATTCAAAGAGACGAAATACTCTCGCGCGCTATAGCCCAGCTACTGCACAAGAACAGTAGCTTTGCCATTATGTGCTAGCTGCTGATGATCCTGTTACAAATCTGTATAAACAATTACAATTCTTTTGCTTCATTTTGGCGACTGATATGGGGGGTGGCGGCGGAGAGAGGAGGAAGGGAGGGGGGGAGGAGTGGCGGCAGCAATAGACAGAAGCATCCTCCGGCGGCATTAGGGGCCGGGGAGGGCTGGAGAGGGGAAAAATTAAAAAAAATATTGAAAGAAAGAAAAGAGTGAAAATTGAAGAGGAAGAAATTTATTTTTTTTGGTGTATAAGGGGCAAATGGAGCATTTTACAATACATATATATATTTTGGTTTTCAGTTTTTTTTTTAAAATAATAGGGATGAGCAAAACAGTCACTTAATAATATTTTTGTAGGAACCCTATCTGAAAGGGGTGCATTTGTAATATTAAAATTGATCAGTGGTGTTGTTGTAATTTTTCATACAAAAGGGGAATAATTGGTAATATAGCATATTTGGAGGGGGTGTAAATGTAATTAATCATATTATTTAATTTACTATATACTAGAAATTTCACAAATATAATAAGAAGTACGAATGATAGTTAAACTATATTTATTACTTAATGAATGTAACACCAAACATGCAGTACAATAAAAGATTAATTCAATCAAATTTTATTATAAGGAAGCATGAATTTTATTACAAACTTCAGACAAATAATAGAAACAATTTATGGTTATTCAATATAATCTTAATGTATGTACACATGAAAGCAAGAATTTTAAAAATTATAATAACATATTTATTTCCAATATGATTTATCTTATATAAAGTATACACATATTAAAAGTTTAATTAGTATATACTCATAAAAGAAAAAGCTACTATCAAAAAAAAATTATAACAAATAAAAAAAATCTTAAAAACTATTAGTGTAATATATCTAATAATAATATAATAAAGTGACCGATTTTATAAGTTTTTATTTATTCATAATATTTCTTTAAAAAACTAAAATGTTCTCATTAATTTATTTATTTTGTATCATAGTCAAGATTTTTCTAAAAAAATTAGACAAGCTTAATGGTCACGTACAAAGCGTGTGTTCCAAGCTAGTACTACTATAAAAGTATGGATCTTTCAAAGTCTTTCTTCCCATTGTGAAATGACTACTATACCCTCTATATATTAAGTAGTTAGTTATTTAGTTTTTATATTTATTAGTTGTTCATTATACTTACTAGAGCCTTATAGACTTCCAATTGTATAAAATTGTGATATGAAAGACGATAGACCATTTAAGCCTTCATATTATATTTACGGACTTAATTAAGAATAATTAAATATTTTTTTATATTAACAAACAATAGCTGTTGAGTAGAACTTATTATTAAGAACCATGCCTTGCAAATCCAAAGAATATCTTTTTGTAAATAAGTTAAGAGGATTGTGATGTTATATGTCTTGGCGAGAAAATTAAATATTTTTTGAACTTTTTGGGTTAAAATGATTTTGCCCCCCCTCGACTATTGATTTTACATCAAATACCCCATTGTACTACGGAAAATATCAAACACCCCCTCAACATCATAATAATGTAACCTATCACAAGAAGAAACGGTAAACTCTATTCAAAATAAAATTAAAAAAAAAGGTAAATAAAATGGGCACGTAATCACACGACCCCACTCTATCGACCAAAATGGACGTAAAAATCATTTGATGACCAATGATGATAAGTTACAGGACTAACATTGGCAATTTTAGGACCATAAGTGAAATGGTGCCCTAAATTTCAGAACCACATATGTAATTATGTAAAGTACAGGACTAAGTATGCAACGAAGCCTACATTTACAGAATTACAGGACAAAAAATTGTAATTTTTATAAAAAAAGATCTCCAAACGTTGACTTGTAAATAATGAATAGGCGACTAGTGAAGCATACTGAGCAAAAATCAACGCATTAGAACAAACGAAATTGGTTCTACAGCAAGAAATCCCATATCTGACTAAAATTGCTTCTTCCATATCGTTGTTTCTGCTGTCTTTCTCAGAAAATACTCATTATCGATGGCGGCTTATGCAGCTCTTGTTTCTCTAATGAATGTGATCGAACGTGTCCTGCATCCTTCTTGCAATCGCTTCCATCTTGACAGAAAGCAGCTCGGATCCCTCCACGGAAAGGTTTGCTCCTTGATAGAATTTCTCGAAGACTATTCCCATCAAATCACCAAATTGGAAGCCGACGGATTGGAGAGCCAGATGGCAGCAGCTAGTTATGCAGCTGAGGATATCATTGAATCCTTTGTGGTGGATCAAATCCAATCCAAGTTGATCCCTGGTAATGTTGAACAGAGGTTAACGCGCTTCTCTCAAGATATCCTGAGGGTGATCGAAGAAATGGATCTGATCAAGAAAAAGGTTGTTGAGACCAAAGATAAGATGAGTACGGTCTTCGTGGAAGATCAGCGGCCCGTAGATTCCTTGCCTGTTGCTGCTTCGTCAAGATTTGCTCCAAGTGACAAAACTACTGCTGTTGGACTGGACAATCACTCAGCCAGATTAATGGAGAGGCTCATTGGACAAAAGTCAGAACTCCAGATGCTCCCAATTGTCGGAATGGGTGGTATAGGTAAGACCACTTTGGCTCGAAATGTTTATGATAATTCACTTGTTGTAGATCACTTCGATATTTGTGCATGGGTCATAATATCTCAAGAATATAGTGCACGAGAAATTCTCCTAACGCTTCTGTATGAGGTTAAAAATCATTCTCCTGAGAATGAACAAGATAGGAATGGACAACTATTTGCATTTAAGGAAGAAATGAGTGAAATAACTGATCAGGAACTAGGCGGACAATTGCATAAAAATTTATTTGGTAGAAGGTACTTCATTGTTATGGATGATATGTGGAGTACAGATGCCTGGAATGGGGTGAAGATATTTCTTCCAAACAATTTCAATAGTAGTCGAATTGTGATAACAACAAGATTATCTAATGTTGCCCTTGGTTTTGCCTCTGATGACCCTTACCAAATGGATCCCCTAAATGAAGCTAAAAGTTGGAATCTATTTTGTGCAAAAGCATTTCCACAAGAAAGTTGTCCTCTTGAATTGGAGGAAATAGCAATGAAAATTGTTGAAAGTTGCAAAGGACTGCCTCTAGCACTTGTGGTAATTGGTGGGCTCCTAGCCAAGTCTAAAAGGACTAGAGAATATTGGGAGGATGTGGCTGAAAATCTAGCCTCCATTATTAACTCGGAGAGTGATGAGAAGTGCCTCAAAATGTTGTCTTTAAGTTATAGTCATTTGCCTATTCATTTGAAGCCGTGCTTCCTCCATATGGCAACTTTCCCAGAAGATTATGAGATTCGTGTCTCAAGGCTCATCAAGTTATGGGTTGCAGAAGGATTCCTAAAATCAGTAAAAGCTAAAAGCTTAGAAGAAATTGCAGAGGAGTACTTGAAGGACCTTGTTGGCAGAAACCTCGATCATTATGGTTCGCAAACGAGGAAGAACAGGCAAAATGAAAAGTTGCATTATGCATGATCTTTTAAGGGACTTGTGCTTAAGGGAAGCTCAACGAGATAATTTTCTTTGTGTCACAAGGTTATATAGAGTTGATATTCCACCTGGCATGGAAAGCAAGCGGCGTCTCTGTATCCATAGAAGCGCCACGGAACGTAAATTTCGTCTGCATGTCCTCCGTGCCTTGCAATCTTCATCCTTTGCCCGGTCTTTGATGTGTGAATTCGAATGGAGTTCACCGTGGGTCGTGGAGTGTTTAAATTTGCTAAGGGTATTGGATGTTTGTGATAGGTATTCTCTTGAAGAAATTACGCAACTAGTCAACTCTCGGTACCTTGCTTATTATAATATTGATGCGAATGCCAATTCAAGGTTTGCTTCTATATCCTTACTTTGGAATTTACAGACCTTAATCATCCGTGGTCGCCATCAAATGTTTCTTCCCTCTAAAATTTGGGAAATGATACAACTACGGCATATTATATGTCATGGCGGACTTGTTTTGCCTGATCCCCGTCAATCTGATATTGGTACACAAGATTTTTATATAATGGAAAACCTACAAACACTCAAATTTGAGGTTTACGGAGGAGTTCCTGAAACGATTTCCTAATCTCAAGAAAATGAAAATTACATACGATGATAAAAGAGTTGAACGGTCTTACTTTGGCCTCCACTACCTTCACTACTTGCATAAACTTGAAATACTATCTTGCAAGATGATGGGGAATTTCGAGATTTCAGCTTCTCTCATTGCCTTCCCACATTCACTCAGAAAGTTAACTTTACGTGGTTGTTATCTTCCTTGGAAAGATATCAGTATTGTAGGTTCATTGCCGACTCTTGAAGTACTTAAGCTTCAATACCGTGCATTCAAAGGTCCTGAGTGGAACGCAATTGAGGGGGAATTTGTTCGATTGAAATTCTTGCTAATTAGTTGGACTAATTTGGAGTACTGGAGAATAGACAGCATTCACTTTCCAAACCTCGAACACCTCGTTATTAAACGCACACATTTGGTCGAACTTCCTTTGGGTCTAGCAGAGCTTCCCAAGCTTCGATTGATTCAGTTGAAGCGTAATGTGGATTCTCTTCTTACTTCGGCAAAACAAATACTAGAGGAATGTGAGAAACTAGGAAATGAGGGTCTTCAAATTCAAGTTTGCCCATGGTCTGGAAAGAAGTACTACTTAACTAATTGACAAGTGAAAGAACTCCAAGGTACGTAATTAAGACTACTGTTGTCTTTCTCTTTTCAACCGCGAGTTTTTGCTTCAAATTCGATAGGTTTCTCTTTTTTCTTTTCTGTTCCTTGTTTTCTTTTCAATTAATTCGAGATTCACAGGACTGAACAATGTTTAACTCTCATTCTTTAATTTCCTCATAATGAATTGAATTTTTCTTTTTCTTTTTTTTTTTTTTTTTTGCTTTGTTATTTATTTATTTTTTTTGGATTTAAAATCGATTCAATTTCATGAGCTGTTCCCCTAAACCTATGTAAACATAAATCTGAATTTCACTAGTTGATGATACTGTTTATATAAATGTTAATCATAATGCCTGGAAAACTTACAACTTTGAAAGAACATATTATTTTAGATAAAGTGATATACAGAGTTTCTGTTTACATCAAGTCATGAAAATAGAGAAATAATCAAATCATGGTGAAGTTCGCATCTTCAAAGTACTAACAAATCAAGAGTGGTTGTAAGCATCCTTCATCTTTCTATATTAGTTTGTTTGTGGTTTCTACCTAGTATTCCATATTAGTTTCTTAAATTCATATATGCTCGTGTTTCTAGTGTGCATGGTTTGATGAAGGCATTCTTGATCTCTGTTGTCCTTTCAATTTATCGTAAAGCTTCAACGAAGGAGGAGAACTGGAGAAGAATGTCGTGGAATCGGATTGGCAAGGCTAGCTCTGGAAAGTCTACTGCTGAGGCTAATATTGAAGAAGTTGTGATTGCTTTTCAGTCCGTTTTATCTTAATTGTGTTTATTTGAGTACCTGTACCGAATAATCAATAGTAAGGGGACAAGATTTCGAGTTCAATAATATGTAATAATCTGCTTAGATTTGACACAAATTTTTTCGAGTGATTTTTATTTTTACAATGGATAATTTTCTGCATTGCTGCCATAATTCAAAGTTCTTTTGAATTTTAATTTCTTGTTAAGAAAGTTAGTTGTTTATGCTAATTTAGTTGTCAAGAAGAGATTACATTAGTTTGTTTCAGGAGATTGAATTGGGGGTGCTCCAAATCAGGGGAGTAAACGGGTCGTGTGCAAGCCCAGCTTGACGGAATTTACACAATGATCTTGTATTTTTGAGCTCAAGCTCGGATCATCGGCCTGTTCAAAAGTCAATCTCGAGCTCAATTTTTAAATATATTATTATTTTTAATAAAATTTATGAAATTATCATTTTAATATATAACTGAATATTTAAATCATAAAATATTAAATTTTAATACAAATATATTATTATTTATTAATATTATATTGATATTTATTATTTATATCTTTAAAACTATAAAATATTAAAAAAAAGGCTTGTGAGCTAGCACATGAACTTTCAAACAGACATAGCTAACCTCGAGCTTGAAAAATTTGAGCTTAGCTTTGGGTCATGAGCTTCCTCTTACACCCTTACACTATAGGAAAACAAGCATTTTTTGGTGAAAATAATCTGGTTGAATAATTTCTGCTGGAAATAAAAAAAATCCAGAGGAATTCCGGCCAAATTTCCCCCCAAAAAATTCAAAAAAGAATTAAAACTTCTAAGGGAATTCTGGCGAAATTTTTCCCTGAAAAATTCAAAATAAAATAAAATAAACAAGGAAAATTCCGACAGAAATTTCAGCTGGATTTTTTTTTATTTTTAATTTCGGCTGAATTAAATATTTATTCTAGATTACAAAATGTTTAAACATGTTATGGCATAAACTAATGGTAAGTCTATAACTCTCCCATCCCAAAGGTCTAAGGTTCTAACCTCTAAAGTAAATTTATTTTTTCACAAAAAATTATCCGGGGCAATATTCCCTTGGAATGCCTTTGGAATAGTGCGGGGAATTTTATTTTTTTTTGAGAATTTCGGCCGAATTTGATATTTATTCTAAAGTACAAAATATTTAAATAAGTTTAAACATAGCCTAATAATAAAGTTGTGACTCTCCCATCTCAAAGAGCTAAAGTTCAAACGCTGTTAGATGCAAAAGTAGTTTTATTTAATTTTTTAAATTCTTTTTTTCAAAATCATATATGCAAATATATTTTCTTATTAACTATTATTATTTATACTATGTTGTAATTATTTATAATATATCTCAAATTTATGAAAAATTATAAAATAAAAGGGGATCTTAGTTAATATATATATATATATATATATATATATAATTTTATTAAGTGCTTTGCGCATTGCAATTAAATTATAAATAATTGATATTCAATTGTAATTAATTGAATATTGGAATTTGCATATACAATTTAGTCATATTTGTTTTTATACATAATCTACTTATTACCAAAGAAATTTATACACACACACACACACACACACATATACATAGGTATCATATATATTTTTTTTATTAATAACACCTAAAGTTCACATAAGTTTATTTATTTATTATTTTTATAACTTTGTAAGTTATAAAGATAGGATATCCATTAAAAGAATCCATGTGTTTTATTTGAATCAACAATTTTTTATTTATCATTCACATAATATGAACTATTTATTTTTATTTCTATAATCTTGTAATATATGAAATATAATGCATGTCATTATTAAAACTTAATATAATCTTTTAAAACTTTTAACAACAATTGAATTTTACAAAATTATATCAAAAAATATCAATTAATTTAAAAATCAAATATTATTAAAAGCACTCTTTTATTTAAATTACAACTATACATCATTAAATATTATGTCCATTTAATGACATAAATGTAAATATACATAACTCATAAGGGCGAATTACATTTATTTTTCCTAAAGTATACCATAGTTACAAAAATACCCCGACTTGTGGAAAATTACAATTACCCCCCTGAATTGAGAGGGCAATTACAATTTACACCTATCATTAGTAAAAAAATATTGAACTTCTAAAATTACCCTTTTGGAAGCAAGAATAAGGTTTGATCATATTGAAATGACTATTTTGCCTTTGAGGGGTTTTTTTGTTATATTATACATATTTAATTTTAAAAGTATTATACATATTTAAATATTTTTTAAAAAAATTAAATCTTATATATAATATGTGCAAATAGTTATATATATAACTATGATATGTAAATTATATTTAATAAATAAAAAATACGTAAAATATTTTATAATATTATAAATTTTGTTTTATAAATATAAAATATTATAATACATATTATATATAATTAAATAAATTCTTTTGTTCTTCCCCCCACCACCCACCTTTTTCCTTTTCTTTTCTTTTCCCTTTTTTCTTCTTTAGGTGGTCTGCCTCCGCCACCCTACCCCTGTCCTTCGCCGCCCCCACGTAGAGAGATGAGATCGAGAAAGGAGAGGGGGAGGGATCGAGAAGGAGAGGGGAATGGATAGATAGATAGAGATAGAGAGAGAGAGAGAGAGAGAAGGCCGCCGCCCCACCACCGTGCGCTGCCCGCTGCCGCCTGAAAAAGGATCGAGAGAGGAGAGGGGGAGAGAGACCGAGATATTGAGAAGCGAAAGGGGGGGGGGGAAGGGGGGAGAGAGAGAGAGAGAGAGAGATTGAGAAGGGAGGGCAGCCACTCGTTCATAGTCGCCCGTTCGCCGTCGCCTCTGTCTCCAGCACACCAACCATTCTGGGGTGGGTGGGGGGGGGGGGGGAGAGAGAGAGAGAGAGAGAGAGAGAGAGGATCTGATTTGGAAAAAAAAAAGATAAAGAGAAAAAGAAAACATAAATAAAAGAAAAAGTGACAAAAAAGGGAAAAAATGATAAAAAAAAAAAAGGATATTTTGAGGTTTTCATTTTCGTTTTTTTGTTTGAAATGTTTAGGAGTAAAATTGATTTTTCACCAATATAACATAGAATTCCCTCATTTTAAGGGAGCAATTGTAATTTTTCACAAGTCAAAATATTTTTTATAGTTAGGGTATACTTCAGGAGAGTTAAACGTAATTTATCCTAATTTGTGATAAATTCAATTTCATAAATTAATAATATAATACAGTGTTATTATTTAAATTAGTTTTATGACACATATTCCTAAGACAATTCCCCATGAATGACTCCCCGATGATTGGCATCATGAACCATTTCAGTATTAATATGAAAATAATATTTATTAAAACTCTTATATTTTCTGTATGTAATTGTTTCAAATGTGTATAATACGCAAACACCTGCATGTTCGTACACGTACAGACACACACATCAAGAAAAAAATTAATTCCCACGTGCAGCACACGAATTTTTTTCTAGTTATATATAAAAATTATATTAGTGGTTATTAATTGGACACACTCAATATATATATGTAAAATAAAAATAAATTGTAATATAATGAAATCATTCACAGTAAAATGAAGTTTTTATTGAATATGTATAAATGTGTGTGTATATTAACTATTTTTATTATTTATACTATTTTTTTCAATTATATGTAAAATATTGACTAAATTCATGATAAGTGACAAATTAAAATTAAAGTAAGATTAAATTTTTTAAATAAAGCAATAAATAGAAAAGGAAGTAGAAGAAAAATTCTAAAAAAGGGATGCAAAATATGAGAGAGGAAAGAGAATAGAAAAGGAAAATTAAAAATATATTAGATAGATGGGAGAGAAAATAATAACTAAATATTTTATACTTAGTGATTCTAGCAGGGTATTTTAGGAAATTTAAAATTACACACACTAAAAAAAATCAAAGGAGTTCTCACTTAATATAATATAGATACATCAATAAGATAAGAAAGAAAATAATAACTAAATTTGTTATACTCAATGATTCTAGTAGAAGTATTGTAGGAAGTTTAAAATTACACACACTAAAAAAAACAAAAAAAAATCAAATGCTTTCACTTAATATATATTATATAGTATAGATATGTGAGGTTGTTTGCTAATGAAAAGAGGGCAATTCTGCTTTTGCCCTTTATTCTCCGTTTACTGTCCCTTTTTTTTTATTTAGTACCTTTCCTGACGGAAAATTCCAGAACAAAGTAGGGTCAACCGCACAATAGGATAGTAGCTGGGCAGTATTTTGAGAAAACCTATCGCTAGATTCTATTAAGGCAAAATTATAATGTTAGGATTATATATCGTTTTGATTTTCAATCGATTCAATATATAGTTTTAAATTTATAATTTTGTCATTCTGTTAATATAAAATAAACTAGTTTTGAATATTTGTTTGGGGGAGAACATAAAACTATTTTATTTTATTGGATTAAATTATTCTTAACTTCTTAAATTAACAAAAAAATAAATTGATTTTCTTAATAGACATTTTTCCTTTGTGTTTTTGAATTTAATTTTTTTAATTAAGTTTTGATAAATTATAGTTTTTGGAAAAATATTTTTGAACAATTTGTAATATATATATGAATCATAAAAGATATTTTCTTGAATTTTAAGATATATAAGTTATAGCTGAGATGATTTTAATTTTTGGAATTGAAAAGATTAAAACTTTAAATATTAGTTTTGACAAAAGCTTTCTATATATAATATAAATAAATAAATATTGAAATATAAATAAAAATATTAAAATGAGAAGTTTAAGGATAATTTCTTCAAGAATAGGACAAAAATTTATGATTGATTTTTAGAAGGGAAAATTGCATGTAACCCCCTGGTGGTTTCAAAATTATGTTGAAAACTCCCTTGTGGTTTAAAAATATAGAAAAAAACTCCCCATATTTTCAAAAAACATATTGTGGAATGCATTAATATGCCACATGTGAAATCCCATAAAACAATATTGGTTAGCGCTTCAAAGCAAAACAAGACCGCATAACTCAAAATTAAGGCAAAAATAAATGAATATAGTGATGTGTTGCATAATATATTTTGTATTTTATTGTTTGAATCGCATTGTTATCTTGCAGAATAGATTTTAATGGCTAGTTTCTATCTAGATCTTCAATGGCTACTTACCATCACAAGAGGATTTCAAATTGAATTGAAAGTCAAGCACCTGCCTTAATTTCCTCCAACGGCTACTTACTTAAAATAGAGGATTGTGTTCTTGCATTATTGAAAGATCATCCTTATGTTATAAATACACTGAAAGATGAAGAAGAAGGCAACGATTTGACTCTCGTTCATTGTGTATCACTATAGAAAACGTGTGTGTATGATTTTCTATAGGAAGTATTAAGTCAGAATTGAGATTGTATCTATTTTAGGGTGTACGTTGTTTACCAAGTGTTGGTAGTATGAATGAGCTAATAGTGTGTTACTTACTAAGTATTTGGTAGTACCACTGGTCCAACGTCAGTTCCAGAATATCTCTTCTCACTTTCATTCCACATTGTTTCGTTTGGAGTTATATCTTTCATAAGTCTGTATCGTTCTATTGTTATCGGCTTGTGCCGCGTTATTCTAATTCTAACTTTAATAAAATATTTTGTAGGTTCAAAATCTTAAGTTGAAACACATTTAGGTAGTGGATTAAGCCTTGGACCAACTACTATAAGTTGATTGTTCACTTTGTTTTAATATTCTATCAATTTTAATTTACTGGTAGTTCCAGTCCCGTAATAAATAACCTGAATATTCTATTGAAAATGGCTAATCCACCATCTCTTAGATTAACATACTTGTTTGATTTTATGTTACATAGATGTTATAGTTATTACTTAAAATTGGATTTCTTTCTAAAAAATTTAAATTTTGTTGAATAGTGTCTTAAAAAAAAAACACTAATCATTAGTATAATCAGAATGACAAAATTCTTGTATGTTTTTTTGAGGGATAATTACACTAGAGTACCCTAAAAAGTTTGTCTAAATTATAAGTAAAAACCCTCTATTTTGGAAAATTACCTAAATTACCCTGAGGTATGTAAACATTATACATATTTAACCCTCCGTCTACTGTAGTGAGGGTTCTTAATGGAAACCGTTAAATTTTAACACATTTTACCTACTTTACACTTGTGTCAAATTTGACCAAATTTTATAATGTTAGAAAAATAGATTCTATCATCTGATGTCACTTTACAATGAGAAGTGGTGGATTTATAGTATGTGATTTACCTAACCAAATGTAGCTTTTAATCCTAACTTCTTAACCTCTGACTAATTCTAATGTTAGTCTCTACTACCAATATCAGTTATACAAATAATAAATACATGACTATTTCCAACACTCCCCCTTAAGTTGTAGCATGGATACCACATGTGCCCAACTTGCAAACCAAAGTTTGAAAGGTTACGTTGCTAATGCCCTTGGTGAATACATCAGCTAGTTGGTTCTCGGATGTCACATGAAATATGTTTAATGAATCTTCTAGCAATTTCTCTTTGATGAAATGTCGATCAATCTCTATGTGCTTCGTTCGATCATGTTGAACTGGGTTGTGAGCAATACTAATTGTAGCCTTGCTATCACAATATAAGAAAAGTTTGATGTTTCCTGTCAACTTTAATTCTTCCATCAATTTCTTCAACCATAGTAGTTCACACAGACCTTGAGTCATGGCTCTATATTCTGCTTCAGTACTAGATCGAGCCACCATACTTTGTTTTTTGTTTATCCAAGTAACCAGTAGTTGATCGTCTATCATCTAGAGATCCAGCCTAATCCGCATCTGTAAAAGCTTCTATCTTCAAGTGCCTGTTTTTGGAGAAAATGAGACCTTTCCCAGGTGCATGTTTTAACTATCGCAAGATATGAAAACAAGCCTGTAAATGCAGTTCGCGAGGATCGTGCATATATTGACTTACCAAGCTAACCGCATATGCTATGTCCGATCTCGTATGTGAGAGATAAATAAGCCTTCCAACCAATCTTTGATATCTCCTTTTGTCGACTGATACACCCACTCCTGTTTGTAATTTGTGATTACTTTAAATAGGAGATTCTGCCGGCTTACAACCCAACATACTTGTCTCCTTTAACAAATCAAGAATGTATTTTCTTTGAGAGATGAAGATTCCGCTCTTTGACTTAGTGACTTTGATTCCCAAACAATATTGCAATCTTCCCAAGTCTTTGATCTCAAACTCTCGTGCAATGAGTCTTTTCAGTCGGGTCATCTCTTCAATGTTGTCTTCGGTCACCACAATGTCATCAACATACACTATGAGCAATGTTATCTTGGTTGTACAGTGTCTTATAAATAAGGTATGATCAATATTATTTTGTTGATACCCGAATGAGATCATGGCCGTGCTGAATCTGTCAAACCAAGCTCTAGGTGATTGCTTTAGTCCATATAAAGCCTTCTTCAATCTTCACACTTTCCCTTCAGTTCTTTCATCATCAAAACCTGGAGGAATTTCCATGTATACCTCTTCTTCCATATCACCATGTAGGAAAGCATTCTTAACATCAAATTGTTGTAACTTCCAGTCAAGATTGGCAGGCACGGGATAGTAGGATCCTAATTGTGTTCATCTTGGCAACCGGAGCAAATGTCTCTTGATAGTCTACTCCATAAGTTTGTGTAAATTCCTTAGCCACCAACCTTGCCTTGTATCTTTTAATGGAATCATCAGCTTTGTGTTTTATAGTGAATACCCACTTGCAACCAACCAATTTCTTCTCAGATGAAGGAGTGACATGCTCCCAAGTTTCATTTTTTGCCAAGGTTTTCATTTATTCAATCATCACCCCTTTCCACTTGGAATCTTGAATAGCCTCTCTCCAATCCTGTGGAATAGACACAGAAGAAATGGACAAGACAAAGGCTCCATAGGAGGGAGAAAAGGAGTCATAAGTCACAAAGTTAGATATAGGATGTTTAGTACACGTCCTGACACCTTTTCTTTAAGCAATTAGCATATCTAAATCAGGAGTTAAGGATAACTCACCAGATAGAGAAGATTCTTGGCAGAGAGTAGGCTGCACGATGGCTTCTTCTCCTAGTTTTTTTCTTTTCTTGAATATTTCTTCAAGTTAGACCCATCTAAATGACTAATTTTCTCTTGGATATCTTTCTCCCCTTCAATGGAATTCTTCTCTTGAGTACCTCTCTCCCCCTAAATGGCATTCTCTTCCTGATTGGGAATACTATTAAGAGTAACAGAACTAGGTACAACCTCTTCTTTTTAATTATTCTCCCCCTGAAGAGGTGTTTTGTAGTATGGTTCTGTTTCTCTAAAAGTAACATCAATAGTAACAAAATATTTTCTAGAAGAAGGGTGGTAACACTTATAGCCCTTTTTTGTGGGAGAATACCCAACAAATACACATTTAAGGGCCCTTGGTTCCAATTTTCCAATATTTATAGTATGAACAAAACAAACACACCTAAACACTTCAGGATGAACAAGATAAGAGTTTCTATCTTGTAACATTTTTAAGGGACTTTTAAAGTTTAGTGTTTTGAGAGACATTCTGTTTATAAGGTAGGTGGTTGTAAGAATAGCATCCTCCCAATAGGGTTTTTGGAGATTTATAGTAAACATAAGCGACCGAGCAACTTCCAAAATGTGTCTATTTTTCCTTTCCGCAATACCATTTTGGACACTCGTATAAGAGCAACTAGTTTGATGTACTATCCCATTGGATTCAAGATATGTACGAACCCCCCCCCCCCTCCATTTATTCTGCACCATTATCAGTTCTTAAAATTTTAATCTTAGCATCAAACTAATTGCAAAACATTTTGTGAAAAGTTTGAAAGCAAGAGAACACATCACTCTTAGATTTCATCAAATATACCCAAGTTAATCTGGTACAACAATCAATAAATGTAACAAACCATCGATTATTAGATAATGAAGTATTTTGTGTCAGTCCCCAAACATCAGAATGGATTGTCAAAAAAGGAACCACACTTTTATTGGTACTCAAAGGATAGGAGTTTTTGTGTATGTTTGGCATATTCGCATGTATCGCAGGAAAAAAGATGGATGGCCTAATCGTCTATGTCATTGTATTATTTCTTGATTGACATCTTGATTCCCACCAAAAAATATCGAACCTCGATTTTCTTCTAAAATATATAAGCCATCGTGCATTCAACCAGTGTCAATCATTTTCCCTGTTTAAAGGTTTTGAAAGACACAATGATCAGGAAAAAAAAATAATTTTGCAATTAAGACCTTTGGTTATGGAACTGACAGATAGAAGATTAATGGGGAATCAAGGTACATGAAGAACATACGATAGTTTAATATTTGGGGAGCATATAATGGAACCTGTCCCAGATACAGGAGAAAAAGACCCATCAGCTATCCTGACTTTATCCCCATTTAGATATTGAGAATAGGTCAGGAAGTGTTTAAATGAGCCAGTCATGTGTTCGTTTGCTCTAGAATCTATAATCCAGGAGAGGCTATCAAAATTGGCAAGAAGTGTATTACCTAACGTCGTAAAATTTGAGGTACCAACGGTTGATGGATAGTTAAGCTGGGATAGAATAGCTTCATAAGATTTTGAATATCCTTGTTGGATAAGGTACCAACAGCTAGTGGTTTCACCAAATAGTCTTGCTACCTTAGTCAGATTTGCTTGACTCCTTGCAGAATTCCCCCTTTTTCCACCACGATCTTTAATTGGTCTACCGTGCAACCTCCAACAATTCTCTATAGTGTGTCTTGGTTTGCTACAATGTTGGCAGACCAATTCATCCTTATTCATTCTATAGGTAGTTGCCTTTGGTTGCTTACAGGCTACCAAACCTGCTTATCAATTGGTGCCTTGTATAGTATTAGGACTGCACAAGTGCACTCACTCGTACAAGTAATACAAAGTGAGTAGAGTGTCGAGTCCCACAGGGATTGTGATTTGGCCCGTGAAGGTGACTCGTGTTGTTTAGCTAAATGGATCAAATTGAGTAGTGGTTTTGTTTTTCTAAATAAAACCTAATTTCAAATTAAAACAGCTCACGAATAACATGAAGGGTCGCTGCTATGTCTCGCGGAACATATGTCTCAACCGGACTCTCGAAACTTCCCCCAACATCCCATAGTCTTACTATGATGGAAGAGAATCAAAAGTTGGGCCGCATGTTGAGCAATCTACTCTTGTCCGATTACGAAGATGATGCATCCAATACCCCTTTGGAACCAGTGCCTCTTTGACTGATGTAGTTGCAGCTAAGGATTTTTGTTGGGGTGTTCTACAAGGTGACCTCTGTACGGCCGCAGTCAGTAAAGATCTCCGAATCGTGCTGGATAGTGACACGTCACATGGCTCTCAAACCCAACCTATGGTGGATCCCAGGAGACAAAGTCAAAGCGCTTGATCCTTTGCCCCATACTTTGATATGCTCCTCCCCGTCGATCAAGGATTTTGATTATCGTGATAGGCTTAGCTTTAAGTCGCTATCGTTCGGTTCGGATAAGTCAAGTCCCTTTGATCGGTTCGCTCAGGTGGTCTTCCTTTATCTTCCCTAAAGTTCAGAGTTGTTTTGGTTTGAGATGAGAAAGGAGCACTGGCCGAGCGCTATGAATGAATAAGAAATTGACAGCAGAGGGAATCAATGATTCTTATTCGACCAAGTTAGAGCTAGCAAGATGTCAATTACATACCGAATAATAACAAATAATCAAGACGAGAAATGCAAGTGCAAGGTGGTTACATTCAACTAATTTCCTATTCTAATCCAATCCCTAAGTTGAATGGTTTCGTGGTTGTGTAAAGCCTATAAACAAATACATCCACAATCTCTCTCAAGCATTGCGGAATTAATTCAGACAATCCCTTCTAAGCCTGAGACTAACCAATTTTCATTCAATTAATCCAATCTTTAGAAACTATTTGTATAAATTTTAATAACTTTCTTAAGGCTCAATCAATATTAAATTCATTCTAATGCAACTTTAACACCAATTGATCTCGTCTAATTAGAGCTATAATCGTGAATTACCTCTCAACCTCATCAACGACCCTCAATTCATGAATTAGAGGTGATCAAACCCTAACCAAACATTAAAGCATTAAACGAGAGTAACACAAAAATATACAAAAACAGATTCAAAACAGGGGATTTTTATAGAATAGCGAAAAAGGTGAACTACACCATCCTTACGCTTAACAATTGACTGAGTTCATAAAAACTAAAAACAAGAACAAACTCTAGAAAAGAATTCATAAAAGGAGAAGAATTAAATTTATTCGATGGAAATTTCAGACATAAACTTCCCTCGTTCGGTTGTTCTTTCTTCGCCTCTTGATTTTTTCCTTCTTCCGTTCCCCAAAAATCTTCAAAAGATGAAAAATATGAAAAAGTAATGTTCTAAACTCTAAAACCTAGTTAAAAACGTGAATCCTAGTTGTGGGAATATTTTTGGACTTAAAAAGGGCAGAAAAATCCTAGCGCCGCCTTCCAAAAATAGAGTTCTAATCGAACATGGAAAGCTGCTAATTGCTGTCGCGAACTTTGGGTACATACCCAAAATATTTTGGAAACGTACCCAAACTTACAAATTAATTTAACTCCCTAATGACTGAAACTGGGTACATACTTGAAATATTTTGCTTATGTACTCATTCATACAGATTCATTTCTTTTCTTAATGGTTGAAATTGGATTGATACCCAAAATATCTTATATAAATACCCAACTCTTGACTTCTACTTTTTGTCTCCTTGATGATATTTTTCCATCTCACCTACAAAACAATGATTTAACTCAAAGTTAGGCACAATAAGGTTCAAATGGAGAAAAATATATGATAAGTCCAACAAAATAAATATAAAAATCAAGTAGAATTACGGACATATCAACTCCCCAAACTTAAGCGTTGTTCGCCCTCGAGCAACTGAAAACTGACAACACAAGGAACTTGGACACAATCAACGCTCATTCTTGGAACACTACACACCAAAGCGAAACTCCATTTTATTTTTTCAGGAACTATTAAGCACTATGTCATTGGTTCAATGTGCAAACAATTAAAATTTAGTATCACCCTTGTTATTGGATGTGATATGATCAAGAGCAACAATCACCAACAATCCGGATCATTTTATATTCATGCGATAGGTGCAAAAAGTGGATTTCATAAGTCGATTTTTAATTCTTTTCTCCACTAGTGTAGATAATGATAAATCAGGGATCGATAGGACTTTATTAAGTTGGTAATGTTGGGAGATTGTCATTTCTCCTTGTTTCGTCCCATAGATTTTATTTCGAAGCTCATATATTTGGGCATCGCTACCTATCTGAGAATAGGTTTGGGATGCTCCTTTTCATATTTTTTTGGCAGTATCAAGTCATAAGTATGTCCGAGCATTTTGTGGTTGCATCGAATTGATAAGCCAGGACATGACAAGAGAATTTTTCGAATCCCATTGATAGTAGGTGGTATCAATTTGCTCAAATTTTTTCTTGTCCCCTGTGACGCAAGATATTTGGTTCCATCAAATTTTACAAGACTAATTTGTAAAGAGGGATTATCATTTAAATGAGTCGCTAATTTTCTATCGTCTGCCATTTAAAAAATATGAAAAAAAAAGCAGCAATGAAACATCAAATGAATAGCCTGGACTATAGATCAACATCTGAAGTCATTGATGACTTCAGTTCAATATTTTTTTTTTGGTTTTTTTAATAAATAAATAGTAGGAGTAGGCTGGATTAGCCAAAAAAAAAAAGAAACTCAAAATTTCTCAACACCAAAAAAGAAAAGACTTTCCTGACAAAAAGGAGACTGGCACAATGAGGACTAGGAGAAAACCCTTTGCCTGGATCTCGGATTGCTGTAAGACCTCCGGCAAGGCGTCGAAAACTGGAGGGCGACGCTGGAGAAATGAACTCCGGTGACACACGCCCCCACACGCGCTCTCACGCGCCGGCACATGAGATTCCGACGAAGCGGAGACGTGGTGCGTGAGGCCTACTCGCGGCTAACCCGTCAGCTGAAGAAGCGTCGTTCGACCGAAAGTCAACTTCCGGCTCCTTCTATGGTGGTGGTGAGACAAATAGGGCACTCTTGACTAGTGACCTCGAAACAGGCTTGTTAATTGTAGAGAAATTTTATGTTTTGGAACACATGCATGAATCCACCGGATTATTGGCTCTGATACCATGTTAGAAAAATAGATTCTATCATTTCTGATGTCACTTTACAATGAGAAGTGGTAGATTTATAGTACATGATTTGCCTAACTAAATGTGGCTTTTAATCCTAACTTCTTAACCTCCAACTAATTCTAACGTTTGTCTCTACTACCAATGTCAGCTGTACAATCAATAAATACAAGACTATTTCCAACATATAAATTGTTCAGAATTGGTTTCGTAATTTTTTGAAATACATGTTAACTTAACAAACAAAATTGCTAATAACCAAGCCAAAAAAAAAACTGCAATTATTAGAACACACATTGAAAAATTGAAATTTTCAATTTTTTAAAAACCGAACCCATGTTAATTAATTTTCGTAATACACCATGTATAAGATATCCTAGCTATCATTTTTGATGAAAAACACTAAACTACTAAAAAAACATATTTTTTGATGAAAAAAACATTATTCATCACAAAAGATCTGAGGGAATTTCATCGTTTTCAAATCCATGTTAGTATTGTAATTTAGTATGCATACTTCAGGGTTATTTAGGTCATTTCTAAAATTTTGGAGTTAAATTTGTAATTTTGTCATATCTTAAGGTAGTGTAATGCAATTTACCCTTTTTCAATAGTAAAAGATTTGATGGCATTTTTGTTTTTCTCACATTTCCGTTAGCATTACAATTTAGTATGCAAACCTCAAGGTTATTTAGGTAAATTTTCAAGATTGGGGGTTTTATTTATAATTTAGACCAATCTCAGGGTACTCCAATGTAATTATCCTGTTTTCTATATTATTTTATTTTATCCAATTATTCATGTACTTAAGTTGATCTTTTTAAAAATAAAAGATAAGTTTACATCCTATTTGATTAAATAAAGACAAGAAAGTATGATATACTTCTATGAACCGTACGAGCATGTTCTTTGACACCCCCGACTGTATTTATGGCTCTCTACCCCAACCCAACTTGCTCTAGCCCCAGGTCTTTCCTTTCTATTCCTCAATAAGCGGGCCGTGGAGCATGGGGAGTGCTATCTGCTTTTGAAGCTCTCTTCAAGACTCCCTTTCTGAGAGAAAGACAACTTTAAAAATCTCAAAATAGCAACTTCCTCTACTCCTACGCTTGGGCTGCTAGGCAGGTAGCGACATTAGCCTTTGTGTAAAGGGATTTCCAGTAGGTTGGTGCCCGCGTGAGAGACCGCAATGAGCATTAGCTCGGGTACCTTCCCAATGCATGGGTTGTGCTTGCTGTAATTATCATGTATTCTAAAATTAGTCAAATGATAGGAATGAATAATTTGAATTTAAATACAACCTACAAATCATACGATATTTCACAGTCTTTTTATGAAGGGAACATTTAAGAGAATGATTGATTTGCCCTTCAATTATAGGACCATTTTTAGTGACACGGTGCCAACAATTCCATTTTTTTTTTCTTCTCTTCCTTGTTTCTTGACTAAAATGTTATTTTAGGTGCAACTTGCAAATGAATATCAAAATGATGGTGCAATGTGTTGGTGTTTATTTTCAAGGGCGGAAAATGCCAAAATAAGTATATTTGGGGGTTGCAAAGTGTTTTTCACTCTTACTAAATAAACACAATCTTTCTTTTGAATTTTAATTTTTTAGTCTTAGCCATCTAGTTTTAACCTACTACCCGATTAATCCTGATTCGGGTATTGTAAAGGCCAAATATACACAATCTTATAATTATAATATCGGTGGCCCGTTTCTTAATGGACATCTACCCTACCTTTAAAGGCATGTATGGCTAGGGAATTGAACCATGATGGTGTACTGTCTACATATTATTTAAAAAAAAACGATCTTATAAATATAATATTATAAACTTAAAACTAAAAATAAACAGTCACAATCACTAGAACACAAGTCCTTATAGTTAAATAAATTAATTAATTAATAATCATAATAAACTAGAAGGGTACAATAATTCTGCAATTATGACATAGGATTTTAAAGTTATTTGTCAGACATTGAGATATAGGAAAAAGACATATGTCAATAAGATGAAAATATTCTAAAATATCATTATTTAAAAATAATTAATTATTTATCTTATATTTGTTAAGACCTAATCAATTAGATGAAACTACTCTAAAAAAAACTATGAAAGAAGAAAAATAAATTACATCAAATTTCAAGCTTTTATATAATATTAATTTTATAAATCAAATACTAAATCAAACCTTATATATTTTAATCTAAATATTATTAGTCTTTCTTAAGGTATGTTATAATAATTCCAAACTCCTATGTCCATCACAACTTTTATATTTACTTTTTGACGTTATACTAATTCCAAACTCCTATGTCCATCACAACTTTTATATTTACTTTTTGACGATATATTATTAGGATTTTAAAATAGTTTATTCATAGAGTGATCTTGATAATTGAAATGAAACATAGTAAAAAATTAAATTTTAAAGGAAAAGTATGATGCAATCATTTTTTGGTTCGACCGTGTGTCAGAGTTTGATACGCTCCGGATGATAAAGCTAGTGGCCCACCTGTCAAAGAGGGAGGAACGCACATGAGACTAGCCGGTTTTGCCTCGACGTAGGCTCTTCGATGCTCAAGTCAGTGATGTGGTGTTTTGAGAAGATGATGAATCATAAGATACTCTTCTTGCATGTAATACTGAAAATACGTATATGGTGTTACCTTTTGGGGGAGAGCTTTTTGCTATATATAAGAGAGGAGTCCCCTAATGTGGTTGATGGGAGTTGCTCAACCCTTCTGACATATAGGGTATAAGTAGACATGTTTTTTGTCACTTTTCGAGCTCCCAACTGGCGGCGGACCTTGCCTCTCATTATTGGAGGGCCAAATTCGCATTTAATGTGTATCTTGATCATTTATGATCAAGGATTGTATTTATGAGTTGACATTTAATGCGTTGGAGACTGATGGGATGGACCTATGTACAGTAAGGACGTGTTAAATGGCGATAGGTATGGGGCCTATCAACCGTGCCAGCTGGGTTTTGCCTGTTGGCCGTGGAATCTGGTGAAGGTTGAGCGCAAGACTCATGCCCTCGATACAACTATGTTCGAGGGCACTCATCGTCCTTAAGCTACCTGTTCCCTGGCTCCGCTTGCCCTGCATATGGGGTCTCAATGGCCTAAAGAGGCCCCTGTGGCCTTGGAGCCACAGACTTGGTAGTGGGGATAAGTCCGGGGGTATTTTTCCTCTCGTGCCTTGCACTTTGAGGCCCCTCATCTTCCACGCGGACGCACTTTCAAGGATAATAAGTCTCTTTGAGGGCATCGGTCCTCACATTGGTGAGTTTTCTGGCTTATAACCTCACGATCAAGGACAATCCGACTTAAAACCTCTATCGAGCGCAGCCTACTTGGTCAAGGACTCTATTGCTCCATACTTAGGATCTAGATAGATTAGCCTCTGCTGACATGTCCGGCTAAGGAGGCGCTTGGCACATCAAAGTAAAAGCTAATAGAGTTTAAAAGAGTATGTATGTGAATAAGAAATTTAAAAATAAATGAAAAAGATTTCGTCCAATATGCTTTAATTTTTAATTTATAAAAAAAATATGTGTGTGATTTAGAAAGGTAAAATTTGTAGCAATATTGTTAGGTAAACTCAATTTACCACAATGATCTATACTCTTCAAAATACTATACATGTTCATAAATGAGTTAGACAATTAAATATTATGTTTGATATATCTATATGTATGCTTGTTGATGGAATGGGAAAAAAATATATTGATATTATTATGAGTTATTTGTAATGTATATTCTCTCAATTAAGTTTATAAACTTTTTTTAGGGTTGGTTTTCTTTATTAGGATGAGCTTCAGAGAGACAATGAATTGGAAGAAATTAAAGTTTATTGGTTTTTTAAATAATTAAATATCAAGTATTGATAGTATGATGTTATGAGGTTATCACAACAATTAACATACTTCCATAAACATGGATATAAATAAAAATTTCAGGCAATTTTTTATTTTTTTGTCTTATCAAAGACTAGACTTGTGGCTTAATAAAAATATAAAGATGATAAGTTTAATTTCAAATGACATATATAATAATAACACTTTTGACAAGTATAAGAGAATATATTATGTTTCTCTTTAAGTTCTTTAGTACGAATTATACTAATGATAAATATATCAAAATCGAGATTATATTTTTATAGACAAAGTCCTCTTAATTATTCAATTATCATGAAACAAATATTAAGAACATTATAAATTCAGATACCATGGAGTAGAATACAGACAAAGTCCCTATCCCCCATCATTTTTTATTTTTCTAAGTATTGAAAAGCTATTATATACCCATAAAGCTAGAGTGGTTTTAGGCATTTTTCAACTCAGTCGTCTTGGGATTAAATCATAAAGATAGTAAGCAGGAGAAGATCTGGTCTGCTTTTTCGCTCTGTTTAGGCTTTGTTTTTCTCATTTGAATGACTTTACCGAATATTATATAATGATTAGAAAAACATTTTGAGTTCAATGTAGACAAATCGGTCTCTATGAGTTTAACAGCGAGATGTTTAACTAAATGTTCCGATTAGCCGGCAGAATGATCAGATGATCATGAAATGATTGTATTGTTCTAGCAAACAGAAACAACTAGTTTGTCTCAAACTCTGACTTGTTCTAATGGACATATTAGACAAAAAAAGAATCTGATTAGGGGAGGGAGATGGGGGGGGGGGGGGGGGGGTTGTCAATGTGAGAGAGAGAGAGGCAGGTGGTGGTTGGGGGTGGGGGTGGGTGAGATAGGGTTTTTTTTGTTTTGGAAGATGATATAATTTTTATTTTTAAGAAATTTATTTTTTAATTGTATAAAAATTATATATATGGATATTTGGAAAAAAAAAAAACAAAATATGTGTAAATACATACATGTTCATCATGTCAGCAAAATTGTTCACGTCAACGCAATTCATCGAAAACTCTCAAATTAGTTGTCCATATTAGCACAAATCGCCGGACTTCTGCAAAATTGGACCAAAATTAACAATTTTTAGTAAATTCTAAGACAAATGAGTTTCGGCAAGTAATTAACAGGCGACCTGTGAGTGAAGCATCTTTTTTTCATTTTGAGCTAAAATTGCACTCCTCTTTTCACTAAAACAAACAAATCAAGTTCTACTGCAAGAAATTAGACATCAGAAGAGATGGCAGCTTATGCAGCTCTAGTTTCTCTTACGAATGTTCTCGAACGTATTCCGCAGCGTCCTGCTTGGGTTCGGATCCATGTCGACAGCAAGCAGATCGAATCCCTCCACGAGAAGGTTAGCTTTTTGATAGAATTTCTCGAATATTACTCCCACCAAATCACCAAATTAGGGGCAGATGGATTGCAGAGTCAGATGGCAGCTACTAGTTATGCAGCTGAGGATATCATTGAAACCTTTTTGACCGATCAAATTCTAGCCGGATTCCCTGATAACGTTAAACAGAGCTTAAGGGGCTTCTCTCAGGATCTCCAAAAGGTTTTAGAACAGATGGATCTGATCGAGGCAAAGGTTGATGAAATCAAAGATAAGATGAGCACTGTCATCGTGAAAGATCAGCAGCCCGTGGATTCTTCACATGTTGCTGCTTTGTCAAGAATCCATCTAAGCGGGAAGACTGTTGCCGTTGGATTTGACGATCACTTGACCAAATTAATGGACAAGCTCACTGGACTAGAATCAAAACTCCAGATGTTCTCAATTGTTGGAATGGGTGGTATAGGTAAGACCACTCTGGCTCGGAATGTTTATGATGATTCAATTATTATTGATCACTTTGATATTCGTGCATGGGTTACAATCTCTCAAGAATATACTTTGCGGGAAATTCTCTTAATCCTTTTGCATGGAACTAAAAGCTCTGGAAATGTAGCTTCATTTACAGATGAAATGGCCCAAAAAAGTGATCAGCAACTGGAAGAATCACTATATAAAAGTTTATTTGGCAAAAGGTACTTAATTGTAATTGATGATATATGGAGTATAAATGCCTGGCATGACTTGAGGATGTTTTTTCCAAATAATTTCAATGGAAGTCGAATCATGATAACAACAAGATTATCTAATGTTGCTATTCTTTTTAGCTCTGAGTACTCTCACAAAATGGACCTCCTGAATGAAGATGAAAGTTGGGATCTATTTTGTGCAAAAGTATTTCCCCAAGAAAGTTGCCCGCCTGAATTGGAGGAAATAGCAAAGAAAATTGTTAAAAGTTGCAAAGGACTACCTCTAGCACTTGTGGTGATTGGCGGGCTCCTAGCAAAGTCTAAAAGGACCAGTGAATACTGGGAGGATGTGGCTGAAAATCTAACCTCCATTATTAACTCCGAGAGTGATGAGCATTGCTCAAAAATATTGTCATTGAGTTATAGTCATTTGCCCATTCATTTGAAGCCATGCTTCCTCTATATGGCGACTTTCCGAGAAGATTACGAGATTCGTATCTCGAAACTCATCAAGTTGTGGGTTGCTGAAGGATTTCTAAAACCAGTAAAATTTAAAAGCTTAGAAGAAATTGCAGAGGAGTACCTAAAGGATCTTGTTGACAGAAACCTCGTTATGGTTGGCAAACGAGAAACTACAGGCAAAATAAAAAGTTGCATTATGCATGATCTTTTAAGGGACTTATGCTTAAGGGAAGCTGAACGAGAGGATTTTCTTTGTGTTACAAGGGTATATAACACTGATATTCCACCTGGCATAGAAAACAAGCGCCGTGTTTGTATTCATTCAAGAACTAACAATTATGTATTAAACAATGAACCCCTTGAAGCCTGGCGATCTGCATCATTTGTGCGTTCTTTGGTGTGTGACTCCCATTGGGTTTCAGAGTCTGTTGTACCAAATTTAAAATTGCTACGGCTATTGGATGTTAGAGATCACCTATCTCCTATAAAAATGAGCAAACTAATCAACTCAAGGTACCTTTCTTTCTACAGTAATTCAAGGTTTCCTTCTTCCATATCTGTACTTTGGAATCTACAGAGTTTAATTGTCAATGGCGACGAGTCAAATATTCTACCTCTTGAAATTTGGCTGATGACTCAAATCAGGCATCTTCAAATTTATAGAGTTTTTTTGCCTGATCCCTCTGAATTTGCTGATGGTACACAAAGTTATTCTTGTATTATGGAAAACCTACAAACACTCGCCACTGTAAGAAATTTGAGGCTTACAGAGGAGTTCTTGAAAACAGTTCCAAATCTCAAGAAACTGAAAATCGAATACGAGGATCCCCCTAACAATGTGAAAATGTCACACTATTGCCTCAACTATCTTGTCTACTTGCACAAACTTGAAACACTATCTGTCAAGATGGTGTGGGACTGCGAGATTTCAGCTGGAAACATTGCCTTCCCACTTTCACTGAAAAAGTTAACTTTAAGCGGCTGTCGACTTTCTTGGGAAGATATCAGTGTTGTAGGTTCATTGCCTAATCTTGAAGTACTCAAACTTCAAGACAATGCATTTCAAGGTCCTGAGTGGAACGCAATTGAGGGGGAATTTGTTCGATTGAAATTCTTGCTAATTAGTTGGACTTATTTGGAGTACTGGAGAGCCGATGAAAATCACTTTCCAAGCCTTGAGCACCTTGTTCTGTGTTGCGGGACTCTTGTAGAACTTCCTTTGGGTCTTGCAGAGCTTCCCATGCTTCGATTGATTCAATTGAAGGGTTATGTGGATTCTCTTCTCAGTTCGGCAAAACAAATACTAGAGGAATGTGAGAACCTAGGAAATGAGGATCTTCAAATTCAAGTCTGCCCATGGTATGGAAAGGAGTACTACTTAACTAATTGACAAGTGAAAGCATTTGAATGCGGTTGATCACATCAAAAGACCGGACGCCTTCCAGGGTAATTTACCAAAGACTACTCTCCTCCTTCTTTTGAAATTTATTGCTTCAAATTCAAATCCACATCTCCATTTAATTATCCTCTTTTCTCTCTCTTTTTTAAACTTTTTTCTTTTCAATTTGAAATTAATAGGACTGAACAATTTGTGTAACTCTCATTGATTAATTTCCTTATGATGATTTGATTTTTTTTTTTCTCGTTTCTGATTAAAAAAATAGATTCAATTTTGTGAGCTGTTCTTTGAAACCTATGTATATATTAATATGAATTTCAAGCATCCTTTTGTTTTTCTAACTGGAACAATTATTATGTGCCCGTACATAATTTTTAGTATGGTTTAATGAAGACGTTCTTGATCTCTGTTGTCCTAGGAATTGATAGTAAATTGTGTTCGTTGGAGAAGCGGAAGATATTGTCGATGATTGAAGAGACTGAGTTTCAGCATTTTAGACTGTTTTCTTTTATTTTGGGAGATTTGAGTGCCTGTGCCGAATAATATATAAGATTCTGAGTTCAATAATTTGTAACAAGCTATTAAGATTTGAGACTTCTTGTTTGAAGTGGTTTTTATTTTTACATTGGATGCATTTCTGTATTGCTGCCACAATTTAAAGTTCTTTTGAATCTTAATTTCTTGTTAAGAAAGTTCTTAACTGCCTTACAGATAGTTAGGCATTTTATGCTAAATCATAGAAATGGGAGATTGCAGATGGGGATCAAGAAGAGTGACCTCATTTATTTATTTTTTTTTGGTCTTCGTCATTCGGTTCTAATCCACTGGCCAATTAATCCAAATCGGGTATTGCAGAAGCCCATTGAGAGCGACTTTCCTAACCCAATTGCTCCATTCACAATTTCAAAATTCGAATGCTAAATGTTGCCTAAAATATCTAGTGCATCATCCCGTTAAACCAACTGCTAGTTGGTATTGACCTCATTTATGGTTGTGCTCAAATTACACATACCACATCTCTTGTAACTTATCTTGATGCCTTATGATTAACCCTTTCTATAAGTCACCAGCAAAGAGCACGCCAAAAATCGGGTTTTTCGTAACATTATTTTATTTTTTTAAAAGGTAATTGACACATTGCACTTCCTAAATACACTTAATTGGTATAATGCAACCTGAAATTTAAATTTTAGCATTTTGTACCCTTGAAAATACATTAGTTTCGCACGTTGCACCCTTCACTCATTCCCATTAAAATTTTCACCGAAAATAATATTTTGGCCAAAATAAAAAGGGTAAACTTGTTATTTACTATGCTATATAAAAAAAATAACACTAAGCAATTTACTAATAGAATGAGAAAACTATTAAAGTCCAATATTATAAAAAAACTAAACAAACGAAAGAAATATTAATAAGATATTAAATAAAAACAACAATATTAATAACTTTTATTCTAGTTCTTATTCAATAGTAACAAAAAAATCTCAATTCACAATGAAATACACGAGGAGGTTGAAGAAAGCATAGAATGATGAGACAAATATCTATGGGAAACAAGTTCTATAACGGAAGATACATATATCTTTTCCTATTCTACGTATTGATTTCATATGACATTTTCGAGTTTCTGGTTTATGATTAGTTGGCAATTTGCATAATCACATATATGAATATTTTTGTGATATTTTGATCAAACTCAACTCAGACGAGAATTAATTTGGATTAATTGGTAATTCCTAGCTTGAACTAAGGATTCTGCTATTAAAAAAAAAAATCAACCATCTATTTCTAATCACCAACAACTGATTCGGTTCTATCTATACCCATTGAAAAGTTACATTCACTCTTCTAGGAACATTAATTTGGTTGCACATATTTATTTTTTTTTCTTATTAAACAGTTTATTGCAAATAAACCCAAAAAAAAAAAACTCAATTTCAATAGTTAAGATTCTTTAATTTGTTGCTAGAAACTAGGTGAAAGAGAAATTGAGAAGCGCTTAAGTTGTCACTTTTCTTTTAGTTTTTCTCCACAATTTCTGTGTAATGTACTCTAGTTTTTAAGATAAAGTCGGCATTGAGTTGGTTAGTTTATTTTATTTTATTTTATTTTTATATAAAATAGTAAATACCAAGTTTGCCCTTTTTTATTTTGGTTAGAATATTATTTTCAGGTAAAAAAAAATTCAATGGAAATGTGTAGAGGGTGCAAAGTGCCTAATTAATGTATTTTTAAGGGTGCAAAATGTCAAAATTTAAATTTTAGGGTGCATTGTGCCAATCAAGTGTATTTAAAGGATGCAATGCGCCAATTGCCCTTTTTTTTAAATATTAGTTTTTTAAATATAATTGCAAGGAACATAGTGTTACCTAGAAACGTCTTGACCAAAATCAAATTTATTTTTTTAATTGTATTAATTACAAAATAAAAATAATCACCATTTAATAAATATAATTGGTGACGCAACAAAAATTATTATGACCTAATATATATTATTAGTTATAGATTTTGATATTTTCAATTAATTTTTTAACTGATCTTGCTGCCTTGTCTAGTGTTCATGCACCAAAAACCTATGAAGGATGACATCGAAAGGATGGTTCGGGAGGCGTAGAGGTACTAGGCTGAGGATGATGCGGTGAAGAAGAAGGTGGGGGCTAAGACTGCATTTGAGAACTATGCCTATAACATGAAGAATACTGCAAAGGACGAAAAGACTGAGTGGTTGGGGCCAACTGGCTGAAGTGGATGAGCTCCAAGATAAATTGGAGGAGTTGGAGGACTTGTGTAATCCTATTACTTCCGTCTTTCTATTGAGATTAATTAGAAAACGAAATTCATTCCGTTCTAGTTGACTTAGTACTCTGTAATATTTGGATGCATGCTCCCACAATTGATTAAAGTATTAGTAATCTGAATAACGAAGACATCCAAAAAAAGTAACAAAATATAAATTATTTTTTTTATTTTTAAACAAAAATGATTGCACAAATGTGTAGTATGATTACGAGTCTAGTCGAAGTTATATTAATTCTCTGCAACTTTGTGTTAGAAAAAATAGATAGATAAATAAATAAATAAAATGAGATAAAATAACATGAGGATGATAATCACCTCATTGATTGAGTTTAGGTACTTATGAATTGAACACCCAACATAAACTGTTATAACTTCTTTGAATATTGTGACATGCAGTATTATCTCCTCATACAACATTCAAAAATAATCTATATAATGAGTTTCAAAATATTTATTATTCAAATATATTAATGAATATTTAATTATTATTATTATTATTATTATTTTGACAGAGCAGAACCAGATCAACTCTCTAAATCAAAAGACAGATAATCGCTAGCACACAGAGGAATATCCGCTACTCCTTCAACAAAAGGCTGAGCGTTCCGAGCTAGCGCATGGGCAACTTGATTGCATTCACGACGAACGAACGAAACTTTAGCTTCAGCGAACACCAACAGTGAGCTGCGGATATCCGAGATAAGACCCCCAATAGGAGAGAGATCCATTCGGTGCGAATTGCAGCTCCTAATGACACCAAGGCAATCCCCCTCAATCTCAACACGCGGCCAGCCATGTCTCCGTGCGAGCTGCACTGCTTCAAAACCTGCTAAGGCCTCGGCTACTTCAGGTCCCAAGTCTCCCCGCCGACGATCCGAAAGCCAAGCCAGGCACTCTCCAACATGATTTCGGGCCACGACGCCCATCCCAATTTCCTTAGTGGCGGCAAACACGGCTCCATCAAAATTGAGCTTGACACCCCCCGGAGGAGGCGGACTCCATCGAGTCGTTTCACGCACGCGACGGCTCAGCTGTGGGGTAGCAGCAGTAGAAGCCCCCTCAAAACTAGCGAGAAAATTCGAGGTGAAAACCACCAGCTCAAACGGCTCGAGCCATTCACCCTCCGCCCTTTTCCTGTTACGGTTCCACCATAAACTCCAAGTGAGGACCAAAAAGAATGCGAACTTCTTACCTTCAAGAGCATCATGAACCTGCAGCATCCAGACCTGCAGATTGTTACCACCAAACGAGACCACGCGATGTGGCAAATGGGAAAGCGCCCAAACCTGCCGGGCATAGGGGCATTCGACCAGCACGTGGGATTCATGTTCAACCTCATGATCGCACACGGGACAGCTCGTACTCTCCCCACAACCCCTGCGGACCAGATTGCAAGCAGTAGGGAGAGAGTGCTTACACGCTCGCCAAGCAAAAATGCGGACCTTGGGAGGAACCGGGGCTCGCCAAAGAACGGACCAAATGCGTCCCCCTCGGGAGCTAGACGAAGCCATCTCTAGCCCAGACCGTGCAAGACGATAAGCAGAGCGGACGCTAAAAAGACCACTACGAGAAAAGTGCCAGATCCGCATGTCTTCAAGGTGAAAACGGCTCAAGGGGATCTGCATAACGGCATCAACGTCATCCGAACAAAGCACACTCCGCAACCGGTCCTCATCCCACCATCGAGTAGTCGGATTAATGAGTTGGCTTACCCACTCGATCCCATTGACTGAGCCAGCGGGCGTAATAGGTTTGAACGAACTTGGCCTCGGGATCCACCGATTCCCCCAAATACGGATCCCAGCGCTCGAACTAATACGCCAACGTGAGCCCTGCATGATCAATGCTTTGGTGGAGAAGATGCTCTGCCAGGTAAAGGAAGGACGGGTGCCCAGGCGAGCCTGCTCAAAGTCACAGTGGGGAAAGTACTTGTGCTTCAATACCCTACTAGCCAAGCTATTCGGAGAAGCTATGAGTCGCCACGCTTGCTTTGCTAACAACGCCGAATTGAAGTCCCGAAGCCTCCGGAGTCCTAACCCCCCATCCTTCTTGTGCTTACACAACTCATTCCAAGACAACCAACGAATCCCCTTACCCGCTTTCTGAAACCACCAAAACCGGCCAATCATAGATTCCAGTTCAGCAAGGAGAGTTTCCGGAAGCCGAAAACACCCCATCGCATAAGTCGGAATCGCCTGGAGAACTGCCTTGATCAAAACCTCTCTCCCTGCAGCAGACACCTGTTTATCCGACCAGCCTTTAATCCGCTTCCACACTCTATCACGGATCAATGCAAAGACAGCCCTTTTTCGTCCACCCTACCACCGAAGGAAGTCCCAAATAGAGATCGAGCCGCGGCACCATCTGGACACCTAAGGACTCGGCCAACTGTTGTCGTAAGAGGAGATCAACATTCCTACTAAAAATGATAGACGACTTATGGTGATTGATCTGTTGGCCCGAGACTAAAGCATATGTATCCAACACCTCTTTGATGCTGTGAACGGCTTGTTGGGTAGCCTGACAACAAATAAAGGTATCATCTGCGAATAGCAAATGAGAGACCCGCGGTCCCCCATTGCTCACGGCCACCCCTTGAATATTAAGAGCTCTTTCCTCAGCCTGCAAAAGACAACTCAGCACCTCTGCGCAAAATAGAAACAAGTAAGGAGAAAGGGGGTCACCTTGACGGAGCCCCCTCCCGGGCAACAAGTGGCCAAACTTACGACCGTTGAGTACAAACGAAAAGGAAGTGGTACACACGCATTCCATAATCAGAGAAACAAAGCGATCAGGGAAACCCAACTTCAATAAAATAGCCTTAAGAAAAGGCCATTCAACTTTGTCATACGCCTTGCTAATATCAAGTTTTAGTGCAAGGAACCCCGTCTTGCCCTTGCTTTTCAATTTTAAAAAGTGATTAATCTCGAATGCAACCAAAACATTATCAGTAATTAACCGGCCAGGAGTAAACGCCGATTGAGAAGGCGAAATAATATTGTCCATAATTGGTTTTAACCGATTGGCAATGCATTTAGAGACAAGCTTATACAAAACGTTACAAAGCGAGATGGGGCGGAATTGAGTAACAAGCTCGGGCTTAGAAACTTTAGGGAGGAGAACAATATAGGTATAATTCAAATTAGACAAACTCGCACCATTATTTAAGAAGTTCAAGACACATTTAGTAACGTCCGAACCTAGCACATGCCAAAACTTTTGAAAGAAAAGGGGAGGGAAACCATCGGGTCCCAGGGATTTTAACGGGAACATAGAGGATAAAGCAACGGATACCTCCTCGGCCAAGAAAGGTATCAGAAGGTCGCGTCTCATCCCATCATCTAACCGCGACTCCACCACTTGAAGCACCATCTCAATCTCAGGCAAGGGTGGGTTGGATGACGCAAAAGTCCCCGAGAAATAGTCCATAATCACCGACTATATATCCGCATCCCGCTCACACCACAACCCAACACTATTTTTCAGGCCCGAAATATAATTGTGCTGTCTCCGTGCCGACGCTCGAGCATGAAAGAAGGCTGTATTTCTGTCACCATCCTGCATCCAATGCATTTTGGCCCGCTGCTTCCACCTCAATTCCTCCCTATTTTGCAATTCCTCAAGTTGTCCATGAATCTGTTGCTCGTCTCTCTTAGAAGCAGCAGAAATAGGACCACTATGGATACGGCAAAGCTGCTCCTCAAGACATTTGATATCAGCCCGCGGATTCCCGAAGGCTGTCTTGTCCCACTGCAGTAGCCCCAAACGGCACCTGTTCAAGCTCTCCACCACCTGGGCAGTTACAGAACTGGTATGAGATGCATCTGGCCATTGCGATTCAATTATCCGAGCGCAATCCTCGCTCCGAACCCACATAGCTTCGAACCGAAAAAGATTGCGCTTGGATGGGACTCTCGCTAGAGCTGGCTGCAACTCAGTAAGGATCACACAATGGTCTGAATAGCATGTTTCCACATGCTGTACACGCACCTCAGGAAAGCGCGACAGCCCGCTGGCGTTGGCGAAAGCGCGATCCAGTCGCTCCCGAATTGTATGCGGAGCCTCCCTGTTGTTAGACCACGTGAACTCGGAGCCCCTAAACCCCAAATCCATCAATCCCGCCACATCAATAGCATCCCGAAATGCCCGCAACTGACCCACCGGCCTCTCATGACCCCCAGACTTCTCCACCTGCTCCAAGATCTCATTAAAATCGCCCAAACAAATCCAAGGCCTATTGTCCATGCCCCCAAGCCGTTTCAACAAGTCCCAAGTGCGCCACCGATCTTGAACTCGTGGAGCACCATAAAACCCGGTAAAGCACCAGTCACTCGATTCCCTCTCCAAAAGCACAGCGGCATCGATATGATTCTGGGAAAAACTTACGAGAGAAAAACCCGTACCTCTTTGCGCCATAAGAGCGCAAGCCCTCCACTCCGACCAATCGAACTAAATGAAATGATGTAATTTTTAGTACCTTGGGAACATTTCTGTCTTCCACAACCCTTTTTGCAAGATGCAATGCTTTTATTCTTGTAATTAGCTCCATCACAATTTTTGCATGACTTATACCATATCGATGTCTTATTTTCAACGTTTTGAATTATTCATTTAAGACAATAATATGTATTCTGTAAAAAGAAAGGGTAAAAGAAAATATAAGGTGGTACTATAAGTAAATTATTGATAATTATAGTTAGAAATATGTATATGTAAATTGGAATTTCTTTTTGGTAAAGTTGCCTCGACAAGTGCATATCTATTATGCATGACTTTTTTAAGAGTCACCTCCTTTGCAATTTTGACTTCTTGTTTTATGGATAATGCGTGTAATTAATCTAGATCGTTAATCGTACAAAACTTATATATCAATGAAAAAGTAAGCAAATATATATTTCCTAAAGTTCGACTGATGATTAATGTTTATAATTTTTAACGTACTGCATACCATTGTCGCATCGATGAATTTCTTCATAGTTTAGATTTATTTGAAAATGTGATGTTGCCATAGTTTGTAATTGTAACTCACCTAAATAAAAAGATATCATTGTTAATATATACATTGTACATACAATGTATGTATTTCTTTGTTCTATATATATATATATATTTATGTATATATAATTCTTACCTAAATGCATTTTTGCAGTGATATTTGAGATAGCAATAAATGGATTTTGATCAATAATTTTTCACAGTTCACATCCTTCATTTTGTGCCTATCTTTCCATAGGCTTACTACCATGCATGGAATTTTTTTTTTTTTTTGGTACGGCTTACTACCATTGATTTAAATCTATATAATTAAAAATTGAAATATATAAATAATTGGATAATGAGATAGGAGTAATAATAATAATAAATAAATAACAATAATGTAAAATGAAGCTTTTTGTTTTTTCAAATGGAATTATTTTGATGCCATCCATATTCACCATTTGGAAAGACAAGTGTATACTGTAACAAGTCATAACATCCACAATGATGCTTTATATTGTGCCTTTGATCTGAAGGTGCATAAACTATAATGTCTATTTCAAATGGATTGGTGTCATTATTTCTTTAAGCCCATATAGCAGCAACTTGATCAATTGTTAGACTGTTATACACATGTTGATCTAATCTCACATCCTTTATGATAAGAAGCTGAACAGTATCTATAGAAGAATATTTCGTTAATCTTTTAAAGACTTTTATGTATGGATTTACATCTAAAATTTTCATGAGTTTCGCAGTATATTTAGATAAAGTTGAGATTTCCAATACTTGCTTTCTCTTCCCGACTTCATTTTGTATTTCAACAAAATACAGCTGAAAGTAACTAGGACTACTTTTATTGTGAAGTCACCCTGGAAGGTCATGGTAGATCATTCCATGTGCTCGAAAAGTATAAACCCCCTAACATTGCACATGCAAGTTTCTTTTTTATCTAAAGTACTCCAAATGAGGTAAAAGAAAATATGGAATTGAACACACGGATATTTTTCCGAACCCCAATGGCTTTGTCAAACTGAGAAGTGTCTAACTCATATAAACCATTTGAAATTTCAACATGTGCTAACTTAAATTTTTCATTATTGCATGAAAAAAAATGGAGGTTCTTATTCAAATCTTAGAGCACCACAGGCAATGCAATTGGGCATTTTCTTCAATTCATACATCTCCGAGCATGTAGGATCGTAACGAAGCAGTGAATACTTAATTAGGAATGATAGATAATCATTTGTCAAAATTTTGATTAAAAAGTTTACTACTAAATTGCCTTACATGCAGATGAATTTGATGCAGACGATTGCCGATGCCGCATTTGAATTTTTAAGATGACTTTGGAGTTTAAATTGATTTTCATGAACTTATATTGCCGCAAGAAATAAAAGAGTCCGTATTGTCCTTCATAAATATAAATAATGTAAGAAATTTGTATATTGATGAATTTGATGCAGACGATTGCCGATGCCGCATTTAAACTTTTAAGATGACTTTGGAGTTTAAATTGATTTTCATGAACTTATATTGCCGCAAGAAATAAAAGAGTCCGTATTGTCCTTCATAGATATAAATAATGTAAGAAATTTGTATACATTAAATAAAAATAAGAATCTTATGGACAAAAGTTATATATTATACACAAATATAGTAATTTTGTAATATAATATCTAATTTTATATGAAATTAAGAGGAATTTTTTTATAAAAATATTTTTTAAAAAATTTATTCTTGCATTTTGATTTTGTTCTTTTTAAATACTTTTAATAGCACATATAGATCAATTGATGATAAAATCAAGAAAAAGTTATGAAAAATACACAAAAATCTTTCACATACACAAGTTTCCTACAACTAATATAGTTAATTAAAATGGATACCTCAAGCATCCAACATCATTTTTTTTAAGATGGGGGGATTCAACAAGAATACAAGTGTAAGCCCATAAAAACAAAGCTCATTTTAATTAAATTCTATCCATTATTTAATGGGGTAAGTAATTTTCCAAACCTATTGATTCCATATATGCTTGTTCCTTCAAATGCCCGTTTTCTTGATGTGGACGTGCACAACCAACCACAAACATCATTTTCACTCCCCAACTTATAATATTATCTAATCCACTAATTGATAAATTAATTTTTTTTTATTTCTAATTTAACTCCTCAAACCCATTCATGTATTAAGTATAGAATGATTACTTTAATTATCTATATTATTTATTATTATAAGGAACTCCCAACTCCGGCCCTATGGAAAGCATACACACGGGTAGATAATAAGAAATATATAATTTTTTGTTTGTTGTTTAAGTATATGATGATAATAAGAAATCAATAACGTATTTAAAGTGCACGATCAAATTATTTATTTAGTTAAATAGATTCAATTAAAAGACCAATTTAATCAAGGCAAACTTAATTTATTTCATTTTTGTTTCAATTGAAGCAAACAAGTAGAAAGCGAAAAATAGAACATAATTATACTTTTTTTTAGGATGTATGTCAACTGCCTTTTCATAACTTATATTCTTTTCCCAGTTTTGGTATAATGAAAATAAATGCTCTATGAATAAGAAACAATATAAAATATTTTTGGGGACTCAACGTTTTACTATTGATTCATTCACAATCCTTAAAATAGAGATAGTTTGCCAAATAATTTGTCCTTTTATTATATACTTTAAGAATATATATTTCTATAAATAAGTTAACTTATTCAAATAACTTGAAAATTATTAATTTACATAAAAGCAAAAATATTAGAGTTCTAATTCAAATAAAATTGATGATTGATAAATTATTAATTTACATAACTAGCCTTAAAATAAGCACTATTGAACAGATATTTTACATGGAAGTGGTCCTGTGATTGAAGAAGTTGATTAAAATGTGTGAGGTGTTTTGATGAAAACAGGGGTGCTCTGCTGTTTGCTCTGTTTCTCTGTGCTCAATTGATCTATGTTTCTGATCATCACTTGACCCCAATTGAAACAAACTAGGACTTATTTCAATTATTTGTGTGCATCCATATTTGTTTTAAATCGACATAATTTTTGTAGATTAGCACAATCAGTGTGGATTAATTTTATCTTTAATAGATTGACCTTATCTCAAAGTTGATTAGCATGATTGGCCTTCTCGAAGTTCATAGATATCCTCCCTCTTGTGTGGAATACTTATAAATAGGGGCATTTTCCATGGAGCCTAGAGTTTATTGATTTCAATTCCACATAATTCCATGGAATTCAATTTTCCAGCTATATTTTTTCCAATTTCTCCTTACCCTAGAATAATTGTCTCTCCGTTATTTTTTAAAGTATCACCATTAGTTCTTTTACCCTCCGTTTGCTTCTAGGATTTTGGTAAGAAGAATATGATGAAATTTTTTTTCTTTGTTTTAAATGATAGTACGCGATGCTTCCATTTTTTATCTTTTCCATTTTCTTCACACTTTTCCTTACCAAAATCTTTGTTCCAAACATAGCATAGGGTTTAAAGTGTGTAAAACATGTGGTTACTCTAGTAATATTCCATTGAGGCAAGCAAAGCGTATTTGTGATTCGATCAATGGACCGATAGTAGACGAGACAGATTTGAGAGTTCGTAAATCGACAATTTCGCTATGTATCAAGTATACCCAACCCAATCCACACACTTTTTATGTATTTATATGCAATAACTTCCGACACCAATTTTTTTTCTAAAGCTAAGAGACAACTAATAGAATCAATGGCAGTGTTAACAAAAAGAAAACTGCATTAAAAAAAAAATCAATCTTTAAGCAAAAACCAACACACATTGATCAACAAGAAAGAATACTAAAGAAGCATATATATAACTTATGAATTGAAATTGGAAAGCAAGCCTCAGAAGGAAGGCAATAGTGTGGTTGTAATAAGTGAATTCTATTAAATACCACTTCAATCATCATTTGTCGCGTAAAAAATATAACAAATTTTTTTCATAACTTTATTTTTGGAAGAAAAAGAAAACAATAATTAATCAACACCTCTAAACTCGAATAGAAAACGGACAATACCCACACATGAATGCAATCAAAGCTAACATATTAATGTAAAGTAGGATGGAAAATGTCAAACTTTGTCCTATAATGTAATTATTTTTTCAACTATCCCAACAATTACAAATTTTCAAATTGTGTCTCATAAAATATAAATTTTCTCATATTAACAATCGAATCAATTTCCGTTAAATCTTTAATAGAAAACGCCATGTGTCATTCCATCAACAATTTATACTAACGGCCACATGGTGTTTCTGTTAAAAATTTGATGCAAATTGGCCCGCAGGTTATAATGTGAGAAAATTTATACTTGTGGGCCACTATATAAGAAAATCGTTATTATTAGGACATGATTGAAAAAATACATACATTATGGGACAAATTTTACATTTTTTTATTCTAAAGTAGGAAGACCCAATGAGTATGAGTGGGTAAATACATTAACATTAGTATGGGCTTGGGTAGTATCTGGGTGGAGTTCAAAAATTTAGAATTTTGATAGGACGCTAATGGATTTGGGTCTGGCCTGGGTATTACCCGCCAGTTGCCAGGCCTAATTCAAAGTTTATCTCGCTATTGAATTATCTTCAATAGTTTGACATGATATTGAGTTTTCATAGTACATAGCCTGTTAGTAAAGTGTATAATGGACTACTCCATTTGTATATATCCATTTTTATATGACTAGGTCTGAAGTGCATATGCTACGTAGGATGAACAATGTATGAATTTATCTTGATTCTACAGACTACATATAAGTGAATCGTATATGAAATGCAACAGCTTGGTATCATTAAAAATTTAAAGTCATTATCAATAATGTTTTTATTAAACTAATTAATAATATATATATATATATATATATTAAACCAATCAATAATACATGTGTGTGTGTATATATATCCTAGATCACATAGTTATTCTATCATTCTCATTGCTCTCCACTCAGTGCTCGAATTGCCAAATTAAGTGTTCAATTCTTGTTGTAAGATGATTTAAGATTTCTTAAATTATCGCATTAAGTTTTACTAATCACGCTTATATTTTAGACATAGAATTGAGAAAAAAAAATGCTATTACTCGATAAATAAACTCTTCCAACTATTGTTGTTTTGATTTAGCTCCTAGAGAAAAAAATTAATGCATATGCTAATTAAATATTTTTTAAATAAATTTTTACTGATGTAATTAGTATCTAAGAATTCTAATTGGTTAGATAGTTAGCAAATATATATATATATATATGAATAATAAACTAGTTTTATTTAAGGATATTTATACAATTAGCTTTTTGTATATAAAAGATACATTCATATGAAGAAAAAATATGGGTTGTAAGAACAATTGACAAATTTAGTCAATTAGATTAAATTATCAATGTTATAATTCAAGTGTAGCATTTAATAAAATTATTTTGCTTATTCTCCCTCTAAAAATGTGTTTTGCATGGAATATATATCATGTATTATTATATATAGAATATGTTTTTTATTAGATGCCTTAAGGTGCTTTCGCAGTCAACTTTTTTAAAATTTTTACTCTCTTGCACACCCGCACTCACTTACGCACCTACACGCACACTCATTTTATGTGACCTTGCATATATCATATTTTTTTAGGCATTTGATTTAATAAAATAATCTATATTTATGCCAACCTATTCTACAGTATACTTTTCTTTTTTTTTTTATTTTAGTTTTCAGGTGAGGCATTAATTCTGTTAATATTTAATTCTTTTTCCTTTTTTCTTTTTACTTATTATCTATTTATTCGGATGGAATTCTTTAAATTGGGTTTCAAATTTTATCGATTCAGGCTCAGCAAATGGAACACAAGTCCTATAAATTTTGAACCGAACCAGAATATCGAAATAGTATTAAATTCGTATTCCAGAATCCAAATCCGAAGCGTTGACCCTATCCACCTGAAATAATCCTTTTGTTTTCCTGAATTGTTTCGGATTTATGTATTACCCATATTTCAAGAGCGGGTATAAAAACTGAGAACACGGCTTCCTGAGGAGAGATACGTTCTACCTTTTTACTCTGATTGGCCCTGTTTTTCTCAATTTGAATGGCTTTGCTGAACATTATATAGTAACTGGACGAGATTTTGAGTTCGATGTGGACATATTCTATAATGTATATACCAATCTCTAATGAATGTTTACTTAAATGTTCTAATAAAATATATGAAGTAGTTTGTCTTGTCCGGCTAGCTTTCTAACAACCTTTCCATCGATCAAACTCTGACTTGTTCTCCTATAATGGATATATTAGACCAAACAAACAGTTGAAATGCTTTTACTTACAAGAAATCTTACATCGGAGATGAAGGCTTATGCAGCTCTTGTTTCTCTTTTGCATGTTCTGGAGAATATCCTGCAGAATCCTGCTCGCAATTGGATCGAACTCGACAGAAAGCAGATCGAATCCCTTCGCGAAAAGGTTTGCTCGTTGATTGATTTTCTTGAATATTATGATTCCCACCAAATCAACAAATTAGGCACACATGGACTGGAGAGTCAGTTATGCAGCCGAGGATATCACGGATCAAATTCTTGCCCAAAAGCAATCCCCAGGTCAAGGGGAAAGCGGCTCCTCTCTAGACATCCAGCGAGTGATAGAAGATATGGATGGTATCGAGGGAAAGGTAGCTGAAATCAAAGAGAAGATGAGCACTGTCATCGTGAAAGACCAGCAAACTATAAATTCTGTGCCCGCTGCTGGTTTATCAAGACTAGCTCCTAATGGTGGGACTACTATGGTGGGATTGGAAGATCACTTGCTCCAAATACTGGATAGGCTCACTGGACAAGAATCAAAACTCCAAGTGGTCTCAATTGTTGGTATGGACGGAATTGGTAAGACCACTCTGGCTAGAAATGTTTATGACAATTCAATTACTGTGCAACATTTTGATAATTGTGCATGGGTTACAACATCTCAAGAATATTCTGTTCGGGCAATTCTTTTAACCCTTTTGCATCAAATTGAAAATCTTTCGTATAAGAACAAACACGATAGCGACAAGAATGGGGTTGCATTCATGAAAAAAATGAGTGAAAACAGGGATCAACAACTAGGAGAAAAGCTGCATAAAAGTTTAGTTGGTAGAAGGTACTTAATCATAATGGATGATATGTGGAGTATTGATGCCTGGGATGCGGTGAGGATGTTTCTTCCAAATAATTTCAATGGAAGTCGAATCTTGATAACAAGAAGACAATTTGATGTTGCTGTTGGTTCTGGCTGTAGTGACCCTCATCAAATGGACTTCTTAAATGAAGATAAAAGTTGGAATCTATTTTGTGCAACGATATTTCCCCAAGAATGCTTCCCTCTAGAATTGGAGAAAGTAGGAAAGAAGATTGCTAGAAGTTGTAAAGGATTACCTCTAGCACTTGTGGTAATTGGTGGACTCCTAGCAAAGTCTGAAACGTCAAGCGAATACTGGAAGTGTGTTGCCCAAAATCTGACTTCCATTATCAACTTAGAGAGTGATGAACAATGCCTCAAGATGTTGTCTTTGAGTTATAATCATTTGCCTATTCATTTGAAACAATGCTTTCTTTACATGGCGAATTTCCCAGAAGATTGTGAAATTTCTGTTTCAAGGCTTATCAAATTATGGGTTGCTGAAGGACTTCTAAAACCAACAAGAGTCAAAAGCTTAGAGGACGTTGCAATGGAGTACTTAAAGGATCTTATTGACAGAAACCTCATTATAGTTCGCAAGGAAGGAAAAACAAGAAGAAAAATCAAAAGTTGCATTATGCACGATCTTTTAAGGGACTTGTGCTTGAGAGAAGCTCAAAAAGAGAATTTTCTTTATGTATGTAATGTTGAAATTCCACCTGGGCCAGAGAGCGTGCGGCGTCTTTGTATTCATCCAAGAGTAATGGAGAGAAATTATTGCTCTCAACTCCATGATGCCTTGCAGTCTGCATCCATTGCCCGTTCTTTGGTGTGTGAGTTCAAAGGGATTTTGAGGTTGCTTGCTTCAAGTTCAAAATTGCTAAGGGTGTTGGATGTAGTTGATGAGTACTCTCATGAGGAAATTATGCAACTAGTCAACTCACGGTACCTTGCTTTCTACAGCGTGCATGTGTCTCCGTATCTAACGGGTCAGGTTTTAAATTCAAGTTTTCCTTCTTCCATCTCCTTACTTTGGAATCTACAAACTATAATTGTCCACGGCTATTGGCTGGGTGTTCTACCCTCTGAAATTTGGGAGATGACACAGCTAAGGCATCTTCAATTTCCAGAAGTTGTTGTGGCCGATCCACCTCAATCTCATATTGGTACAGAAAATCCTTATACTCTGGCAAATCTACAAACACTACACAGTAAAAGATTTGGGGTTGACGGAGGAGTTCCTCAAAAGAGTTCCAAATCTGAAGAAAATGAAAATAAATTACTGGTCTGGCTTTAACAGCGAATGGCTCCACAATCTTAAACATTTGCATAAACTTGAAACACTATCACTATTACTACCTTGTCCGACAATGTATTACGCTAACATTGCTTCAAGAAGAATTGCCTTCCCATTTTCACTCAAAAAGCTAACTCTATCAGATTGTCTTTTTGATTGGGAATATATCACCATTGTTGGCTCATTGCCCAATCTTGAAGTACTTAAGCTTGTAAACCGCGCAGTCCTAGGCCCAAAATGGAATGCAATTGAGGGGGAATTCGTCCAACTGAAATTCTTGCTAATTAGTGAGACTGATTTGAAGTTTTGGAGAGCAGACAGCATTCACTTTCCAAGCCTTGAGCAGCTGGTTATTGGCCACACAGATCTTGTAGAACTTCCTTCGGGTCTAGCTGAACTTCCCATGCTTCGATTTATACAATTGAAGTACTGTAAACAATCTGTAATCGTTTCAGCAAAGCAAATACTAGAGGAACGCGAGAACCTGGGGTATGAGGGTCTTCAAATTCAAGTTTGTGCGTGGAATGGGGAGTACTTTTTGAGCTGAGAAGTGATCAAAGTATTCAAATGATGAGGTTGATATTGAACCCCGATTTAAATGCCTTCTGATCCGAGGTAATTTATGTAGCACACAACTCTTCTACTCATTCCTTATTCAATGACTAATTCGTTGTTTATTTGCTCTCTTTTATTGATCTTTTTTTTTCCCCAATGTTCTTTACTACCCTGGCAAGAAATTTCAACTTGACAATGAAATAGGACCAAACAATGTGTACCAGGCCGGGGCTGGCGAAGATGCGGAGATGGGTGGTGGCGCTGACATGCTCGGAGCTGGCTCTGGAGACACTGGTGCTTGTGGGCCTAAGATTGAAGAAGTTGATTAAAATTTATGAGGTTGTTTGATGAAAACATAGGGTGCTCTGCATTTTCTCTGTTTCTGGATTTGGTTTTTGTGTCTTTGAGTTACTGTACCGAATAGGATGATACTTGGACGAGGTATTGAGATTCTTGTAGAGAGCTACAGCTTTTGTTAATATAAAATTAAGTTATTCACTTTCATATAATCTGTTCGGAGTAAGTAGAAACTTTTCTTTTTTAATCTATGCGCAAAGCTGATTGGACCATTTAGCAATCAGAAAGTGCAAAAAAAGAAAATAGCTGGGAAGTCCATATTAACTTGTAGAATTATTATCTACATTTTTATTAAAAGGGAAGTCTATTATAAATCTATGAGCAAAGCTGATTGAAAATGGCTGCTTTTCAATTCATTATAATACGACTATAGTTTGGTTTACCATCAAGACTTGCAACTGAATTTGGGCTACTTTCAGCCTCGTATACTTCTAGCAATATCAATATACATTGTGATGTAAAAAAATCCAATTTACTGTTTCTGCAAAATTACCCGTCAACTACTTAGAAGACAAAAGGGCAGGTCTGGAACTTGCGACCTTCGCATCATTAGCACGATGCTCTAATTGTAAAACCCGAGCCATATTACCGTATTATTATTATCATTATTATTATTATTATTATTATTATTATTATTGGGATTATAATTTTAGTATTTCATTATTATTGCTATCTTTAATATTATTAATATTAGTTAAATTCTATTGCAATTAGGGATATTGGGCTATCTTATTAAGCCTAGGATTATTGGATTTATATTACTATCATGTTTGGGCTTGGGTTTATTAGGCTTACTCTATTAAATTTGGAACTATTGGACTAATCCTTTTAGGGTTTGGTATTTGAATTATATATATACACACACACAAAGACTAGACAAGAGAGAGAACGGGAGAGCAGCGGCGAACTCCGTATTCCAAAGCAACGATTTGAGATTGAAAATTGTTGCAGCGATCGTTCAAAGCAAAATCCTTCACAAATTGTAAGCTTTTCTATATCATATTCTAATTACTCTTAGTAATCATTACTTGAGGTTAATTATAACATCATTACTCTAAGTAATCCCTCAGTGTCTTATTATTTAATGGTATGAGGTGATTGTAGGCATAAAACTATATTCTTACGGCATATGCATACATATACTTTTTATTAGCAAGTGATCGGATTCTCGCATGTCCATATAAGTTCGTGTGGCACATGAATTTTTGTGTTAATTAATCATTTGGCCGATTAGCAAAGACATGCATCATAGTGTCTTAATATGTTTGCTTCAATTTTCTTATAATCATTACGGTGGTGCAAATTACACTTGTTCCGGTTTGTGTGAGTGAGATTAGGCATAATGCTAATCTATTTAGTTAGGGATTAATTTAATTTCAGTGACCAACACGTGATTATAATTCCAAACACACACACATAAATATATATATATATATATAGATAGATAGATATAAAATAGTATGTGACTTGACCTTGTATACACAAGTTAGATGCTAACACCATAGAAATCCTTGAGCTAAGTATTGATTTAAATACAGAGTGGAGCAGTAATGGTCTAACAGCGATTGGTTGCCTACATACTTACACATCTACCTCTCTCTCTATATATACTCATCCGTATCTATACCATTTAATGAGTGTACATGATTACAATTTCATAAATTAATTTTGAGACAATAGATCATATATTCTGACTGACAAACCCCCATTACGTTATTAGGTCCGAATAATCGTGATTAGGATTTGGCCTGTTAAGCCTCGACGATTGTAGAGATTTGAATAGACTCGGGTAAGTGGTTTCCTCTCTCTATTTATTTAATAAAAATAAGTTTTCCATAAAGTTATGTTTTCGTCGAAAAAGTTATTTTCATATATAAAAATGGATTTGAGCATGCTATTTTATGAGTTTTCTTGATGTAAAGCTAAAAGTTGTTTCATGTTGTGCTCTATGTGTATTTATGAACATGCTCCGAACACTTGGGATACTATTGGTAGGAACACGTTCCAAAATTTCCGACCGAGCTACGGGGTACAGTAGCAATTTCTGAACCCACTTAACGGGGTTATAGTTAAGGCCCTCCTACGGGTAATAATAGTAGTGTCCGAACCCACTTAACGGGGTTGTAGTTAAGGCCCTCCTACGGGTAATAATAGTAGTGTCCGAACCCACCTAACGGGGTTATAGTTAGGGCTTGATCAAGTTGGCCAATAGAGATTTCGAATGTTCACGAGCATAGATATATATAAATGAATTTGTCTGATTCTGTTTTGTTATCTGTTCCGTTACTTGAAAAGTGGAAAATATTAATTTCTGAATATTGTCTGTGTGTGCAAAGTGTGATTTTAATGATATATATATATATATATATATATATGTAACTTGCTCAAATTCGATAGAGGGTCAAGAGACCCCTTACTGGGCGAGTGCGCTCACACCACTAAGATCATTTTGCAGAGGATAGTGCCGAGAAAGGTGACGAGGAACAATTTTGGGGTTGGTGAGTGGATTGATGGAGTCCTCGTGTAGAGACTTTAGTTATAGTTATTTGTTTTGAGGTTTTCATTTATGACTATCCATTAAGACTATTATATATTGGGTTACGATTTATGTTTTTAGAACTAAAGATGTAATAGTTAGGATTATTATTTTATCCGCTGCGAGACTAAGGTTTTTGAATGAATATTTAATGGTTTTTAGTATGTTCTGATTTCCGTGGCTTGGTGTCTCTGAGTCCTTCGGGCTTAGGGGCATCGCCGTGCCGCGTCCCAGATTCGGGGCGTGACATTTAGTGGTATCAGAGCCTAGGTTATGATCTTTGGAATTCTATTGATTAAACCGAATAGCAAGTTAGGATTTAATAGTTTGCATAGGTAATATATCAAGAATTAAAGAGTTTGCAGAGGTAATGAATTATGGATTTTACTAACTAGTCGAGGTGTACTTAGATTCTCATGGTTTAACCTAGAAATCTCACCAAGACATACCTGATAAGCTATAACTTATTGTCATACCATCCGTGGGTTCTTCTTAGGATTGAGTAGAAGTGTTTTTATATGTTTTTCATTTATTTCAAATTTTTGGATTAATACGTAATATGCATATGTAAAGGTATATTTATCAATAGTTAATTAGGGAGTCCCTTATTTCCAAAACTTGTGCTAACGAATGACAATTCCTTATATAGGACATGGCTGGCAGACCTAGACGTTGTAACCAAAACCCTCGTTATGCCACTAACCCAGAGGAACGTAACAAGCAACCACAGGACAACCAACACCATCCACCCCCAGCACCACAAATGGGAATTCGCCAAGAAGACTTGGTAGCCATTGCTACCGCCGTAGCTCAAGCGATGCAAGCCCAAAATCAGCAACAAGCTCCAGTCGCGAACTAACCACCTGCTGTGATGGGGACAAAGTACCATTATGAGGCGTTGAGAAGAGCCCACGTGCCAACCTTTGATGGTTCTCATGATCCAGAGGTAGTCCAAAAATGGCTTAAAGAGATAGAGGATAACTTCGAGTTAATGGAGGTTCCTTTGGAAATCAGGCCCAGAGTCGTGATACCCTTCCTAGTGGGTGAAGCAGCAAGATGGTGGGAAGGTGTGTCACCAACAATGCTAGCAGAGGGACCTATTACATGGGCACAATTTCGAGAGGCTTATCTTAAACATTTCTTCCCTAGTGCCGTTCGACTTCAAAAGATGGCAGAGTTTGATAACGTAGTGCAACTACCAAACATGACGGTGGTAGAGTATTCCGCAAAGTTTCATTCTCTGGGAAAGTACTCACCTACCATAATGGCAGATACGCAACTCAAGATTCATAAGTTTACCAAGGGCTTGAAGAGTCGAATCCAGTCAGCTCTCGCAGTATATGAGCCAAGGAGTTTCGACGAACTTCTTGGGGCAGCCATCAAAGCAGAGGCTGACATCAAGAGAAGAGATGAGTAGAATAAGCTGAAGAGGCCTAGAATTGAGATGAATCCGAACCGAGGGCCTCCTAAACGACCACTATTTACTCAGTCGAACAAGAAACCAATCCCTTCCAAGCAGCTACCACCCGAAGGAGAGATATGCCAATACTGCTGTAGGAGGCATATAGGGGAGTGCAGATGGAAGAATGGAGCATGTTTTCATTACGGCCAGCAAGGCCATAAAATATCTGAATGCCCACAACCGGACCCTCGGACAGTTAGAAACCTTAATGCCAAACCAGCAGGTACTACTCAAAAGCCAAAGGGGAATTCAAGAGTGTTTGCGTTGACGGAGGAGGAGGCCAACAATGCTGAGGATGTAGTGACAGGTATGATCGAAGTTAATAATATGAGTGCTTATGCATTGTTTGATTGTGGCGCTACCCATTCTTTTGTGGCTAAAAAGTTTGCTAGACTTTTAAGTGACAAACCTATGATACTTGATGAGCCTTATAGAGTAGCCACTCCTGCGAATAAGACTCTAGTCTCAAATCTAGTATACAAGAATATCACTATTGGGCTTGACAAGGTCGAACTTAAAGCTGATCTAGTGCAAATCAACATTACTGAATTTGACATAATTTTGGGAATGGATTGGTTAGCAAACAACTATGCACACGTAGACTGTAGAGGTAAACTGATAAACTTTCGACCACCAGAAGGAGGCAGCTATATATTTTGTGGAGATAGAAAGCATCCACATAGGAGCGCAAGTTTCTTACTCTCAGCCGCACAAGCCAGAAGAGCTATTAAAAAGGGATGTAATGCCTACGTTGCTTTTATTACTGACGCAAGGGAGAAGGTCATGGACATTAAAGATATTCCAGTAGTGAATGAATTCTTCGACGTGTTTCCTGATGACCTACCAGGACCACCCCCAGATCGGGAGATCGAATTTGAGATTAATCTAATGCCTGGATCAGCACCAATTTCAAAAGCACCATACCGGATGGCCCCAACTGAGTTGAGGGAACTAAAGACACAGTTACAAGAGCTGATAGACAAAGGGCATATCAGGCCAAGTGTATCACCATGGGGAGCTCCAATATTATTTGTGAAGAAAAAAGATGGAAGCATGAGATTGTGCATCGATTATAGGGAGCTGAACAAGATTACTATCAAGAATAAGTACCCGTTGCCTAGAATTGATGATCTGTTTGACCAGTTAAAGGGCGCCAAGGTGTTTTCGAAAATAGATTTGAGATCTGGTTATCACCAACTTAAGATAAAAGCAGAGGACATATCTAAGACTGCTTTTAGGACAAGATATGGACACTACGAGTTTTTGGTGATGCCTTTTGGGTTAACAAATGCTCCTGCAGCTTTTATGGACCTGATGAATAGAGTATTCAAGCCATACTTAGATAAGTTCGTAGTCGTGTTCATAGATGACATATTGGTTTACTCTTCTAGTAAAGAAGAACATGAGGAACATTTGAGGACTGTTTTACAGACTTTAAGGGACAACAGGCTCTATGCAAAGTTCAGCAAGTGTGAATTTTGGCTAAAACGTGTAGCATTTCTAGGGCATGTAATATCCGAGGAAGGCGTAGCAGTGGATCCCAAGAAGGTGGAAGCTATAAAGGACTGGCCCCAACCGACCAATGTAACAGAAGTAAGGAGCTTCCTAGGATTGGCGGGCTATTATCGAAAATTTGTGGAAAGATTTTCTAACATAGCGATGCCTATGACCAAGCTTACACAAAAGAGATCAAAATTCAAGTGGGACACTACCTGTGAGGAGAGCTTCAACGAGCTTAAACAGAGACTTGCATCGGCCCCTATTTTAGCACTACCCTCAGAAGTTGGCCAATTCACGATATATAGTGATGCATCAAAAAGTGGGCTAGGGTGTGTCTTGATGCAAAATGACAAATTAATTGCATACGCATCAAGACAACTAAAGATGTATGAGCAAAATTACCCTACTCACGATTTGGAATTAGCAGCCGTCGTCTTTGCTTTGAAAATCTGGAGGCATTATCTTTACGGAGAGAAGTGTGAGGTATACACTGATCACAAAAGCCTTAAGTATCTCTTTACGCAGAAAGAGCTGAATATGAGGCAAAGGAGATGGCTAGAGTTAATCAAGGACTACGATTTGAGTATCCATTATCACCCAGGGAAAGCAAACCAAGTAGCTGATGCTCTAAGTAAAAGGGCAAGCGGGGCATTAGCCACCATGCTCGCAAGGCAATTTGAGTCATTGGAATTAGAAATAGTGGAATCCACTGATGAAGTTCTGGCAGCTCTAAGTATGAAACCACTTATCGTTGAGAGGGTTAAGCATGCCCAAGAGGCTGACCCTGAGCTAAAAGAAATCAAGGAAAAAGCCAAGACTGGGATACTAACTGACTTTCAAGTTGGGGCGAACGAGACTCTATATATGAGGGGAAGGTTATGTGTCCCTAAGGATGATGAACTCAAAAAGGAGATTCTATCGGAAGCCCATAATTCCAAATTCTCCATACACCCTGGGAGCACAAAAAATGTATCAAGATATAAAGAAGAGTTTCTGGTGGAGTGGCATGAAGAGAGAAGTAGTTGAATACGTGGCAAGATATCTTGTGTGCCAAAAGGTTAAAGCCGAGCACCAGAGACCAGGCGGATTGCTACAACCTTTAGAGATTCCAGAGTGGAAATGGGAGCATATTACAATGGACTTTGTGGTGGGATTGCCACAAACTCGAAAGGGTTGTGATACTATTTGGGTTATTGTTGATCGGCTTACTAAGTCTGCACATTTTCTCCAAATTCGCTCCACTTATACCTTAGATAAGCTGGCATCACTGTATTTGGAGAACATAGTTAAACTACATGGCATTCCAGTGAGTATTGTGTCAGATATTGATCCCCGATTTACATCACGATTTTGGAAAAGTTTTCAGCAAGCTATGGGGACCAAAGTGGAGCTTAGTACGGCGTACCACCCGCAAACTGATGGACAATCTGAGAGAACGATCCAAACATTGGAAGATATGCTTAGATCTTGTGTTCTGGAATTTAAAGGCAATTGGGGTGATTACTTAACGCTCATAGAGTTCTCATATAACAATAGCTACCACAGTAGCATTGGCATGGCCCCTTATGAAGCTCTGTATGGGAGGAAGTGTAGGTCACCACTTTGTTAGGATGAGGTAGGAGAGAAGAGAATCACGGGGCCTGAGTTGGTCCAGCTAACAATAGAGAAAATTTCTCTAATCCGCGAGAAACTTAAAATAGCTCAAGACCAGCAGAAGAGTTGGGCTGACAACAAAAGAAGACCCTTAGAATTTCAAAAGGGAGAGAAAGTATATCTAAAGGTGTCACCGACACGGGGGGTTATACGGTTCGGGATGAGTGGCAAGTTAAGTCCATGGTATATGGGGCCATATGAAGTACTAGATAGAGTCGGAGAAGTAGCATACCGGCTTGCACTACCTCCGGAGCTATCTAGAATTCACAATGTGTTTCATGTGTCTCAACTAAGAAAATATGTTACAGACCCAAGTCACATACTAGAGCCCGAGCCCCTACTAGTCAAAGAAGATTTGAGTTATGAAGAGTTCCCACTGAGGATAGTGGATCGCAAGGAACAAGTCTTACGACGTCGGACCATACCGTATGTCAAAGTTCAATGGTCAAATCACACAGAACGTGAAGCAACATGGGAGTTGGAGGAGAGTTTTCGCAACCGCTACCCTCACTTTTTCGAAACCTAAGGTACGCCAAGTTTCAGGGTCGAAACTTTTTTATAAGGGGGGGAGAATGTAAAACCCGAGCCATATTACCGTATTATTATTATCATTATTATTATTATTATTATTGGGATTATAATTTTAGTATTTCATTATTATTGCTATCTTTAATATTATTAATATTAGTTAAATTCTATTGCAATTAGGGATATTGGGCTATCTTATTAAGCCTAGGATTATTGGATTTATATTACTATCATGTTTGGGCTTGGGTTTATTAGGCTTACTCTATTAAATTTGGAACTATTGGACTAATCCTTTTAGGGTTTGGTATTTGAATTATATATACACACACACACAAAGACTAGACAAGAGAGAGAGAGGGAGAGCAGCGGCGGACTCCGTATTCCAAAGCAACGATTTGAGATTGAAAATTGTTGCAGCGATCGTTCAAAGCAAAATCCTTCACAAATTATAAGCTTTTCTATATCATATTCTAATTACTCTTAGTAATCATTACTTGAGGTTAATTATAACATCATTACTCTAAGTAATCCCTCAGTGTCTTATTATTTAATGGTATGAGGTGATTGTAGGCATAAAACTATATTCTTACGGCATATGCATACATATACTTTTTATTAGCAAGTGATCGGATTCTCACATGTCCATATAAGTTCGTGTGGCACATGAGTTTTTGTGTTAATTAATCATTTGGCCGATTAGCAAAGACATGCACCATAGTGTCTTAATATGTTTGCTTCAATTTTCTTATAATCATTACGGTGGTGCAAATTACACTTGTTCCGGTTTGTGTGAGTGAGATTAGGCATAATGCTAATCTATTTAGTTAGGGATTAATTTAATTTCAGTGACCAACACGTGATTATAATTCCAAACACACACACATAAATATATATATATATATATATATAGATAGATAGATATAAAATAGTATGTGACTTGACCTTGTATACACAAGTTAGATGCTAACACCATAGAAATCCTTGAGCTAAGTATTGATTTAAATACAGAGTGGAGCAGTAATGGTCTAACAACGATTGGTTGCCTACATACTTACACATCTACCTCTCTCTATATATATACTCATCCGTATCTATACCATTTAATGAGTGTACATGATTACAATTTCATAAATTAATTTTGAGACAATAGATCATATATTCTGACTGACAAACCCCCATTACGTTATTAGGTCCGAATAATCGTGATTAGGATTTGGCCTGTTAAGCCTCGACGATTGTAGAGATTTGAATAGACTCGGGTAAGTGGTTTCCTCTCTCTATTTATTTAATAAAAATAAGTTTTCCATAAAGTTATGTTTTCGTCGAAAAAGTTATTTTCATATATAAAAATGGATTTGAGCATGCTATTTTATGAGTTTTCTTGATGTAAAGCTAAAAGTTGTTTCATGTTGTGCTCTATGTGTATTTATGAACATGCTCCGAACACTTGGGATACTATTGGTAGGAACACGTTCCAAAATTTCCGACCGAGCTACGGGGTACAGTAGCAATTTCTGAACCCACTTAACGGGGTTATAGTTAAGGCCCTCCTACGAGTAATAATAGTAGTGTCCGAACCCACTTAACGGGGTTGTAGTTAAGGCCCTCCTACGGGTAATAATAGTAGTGTCCGAACCCACCTAACGGGGTTATAGTTACGGCTTGATCAAGTTGGCCAATAGAGATTTCGAATGTTCACGAGCATAGATATATATAAATGAATTTGTCTGATTCTGTTTTGTTATCTGTTCCGTTACTTGAAAAGTGGAAAATATTAATTTCTGAATATTGTCTGTGTGTGCAAAGTGTGATTTTAATGATATATATATATATATATATATATGTAACTTGCTCAAATTCGATAGAGGGTCAAGAGACCCCTTACTGGGCGAGTGCGCTCACACCACTAAAATCATTTTGCAGAGGATAGTGCCGAGAAAGGTGACGAGGAACAATTTTGGGGTTGGTGAGTGGATTGATGGAGTCCTCGTGTAGAGACTTTAGTTATAGTTATTTGTTTTGAGGTGTTCATTTATGACTATCCATTAAGACTATTATATATTGGGTTACGATTTATGTTTTTAGAACTAAAGATGTAATAGTTAGGATTATTATTTTATCCGCTGCGAGACTAAGGTTTTTGAATGAATATTTAATGGTTTTTAGTATGTTCTGATTTCCGTGGCTTGGTGTCTCTGAGTCCTTCGGGCTTAGGGGCATCGCCGTGCCGCGTCCCAGATTCGTGGCGTGACA
>CM047871.1:5511977-5574381 GCA_026212405.1 Petrea volubilis | reverse complement strand
GAAAAAAAAAAATCTGCATGTTCAAAAAGTGTCTGACACATTGTTGATATTGTGTCCAATATGCCAACAGAAGTGTCAGGTTTATTTAATTTATAAACTTGCCGCATGGTAAACCAAACACATGTCGAATAAATATCACCTTTGACGCGATGTTTGATATTGTACGACTCTAATTTTAGAATTGTCGGTGCATTTTATATAGCCCAGCACCTGAGCAAATCCAACAGGCTCTTTACGAACACGCTCCAATCAACCATGCACTGATCCGCAAGTAATAAATATTATCTCTTGGACACACTCATTACATCTCCTACACAAATTTTTTTTAAAAAAAACTTAATTATTTGACTGTCTTTAAACGTCATGGTGGGATAAAATTATAAAATCTATAATAAATTCTATAAAAATATAACTTTTCAAATATTTATTATATTTATGATAAACAAAAAATAGAATAATTCATGGGGTAAAAGACTAAAACCCCCTGTGGGTTGAATCGTATGATTATCCCACTCATAATTATATTTGGTAAAATATTTTCTAACTGTTTATAAAGTTCAGGTACATTTTCTTATTCATCAATTTATAAGATAGCTTATCCTACCATGGGGTGAGATGTATAATCCAATTAATTTGAATTGAATTTATATGAGTTGTAATTTATTGTACTATCCTTAAATTTGTATGATGGGCCCAAATGTAAGGGCTTTCTGTAATTTGCTTTTAATCCATATAGAGAAAATAAAACTACCAAACACTTTTTTAAAGATATCTTACGAGATAATGATTGTCACCAAACAAATTAATGCAAAGTTGATAACATATTTATAACATGTGTATCTAATGATTTTGTTATCACGCACAATCCTATACTGTGACCAAGTACAACCTCAGTGAATTGATTCATTTTAATAGAAACTTTTTCTTTAAGGTTCTTTAAGAATTTTTATTTTTCAATTTTGATATATATAAATTATAGAATATATTTTCTTAACATTTTAAGATATATAAATTGTAATTGAGATACTTTTATTTTTTTAAATTAAATGAAATCTTAAAAAAATAAAATCTTCATAAATTAATTTTTGTTAGAAAAGATAATGTATATGTAAATAAAATCGATTTAGTTAACTATAAAAACAATAATGTAATGAACTCAAGGGTAAATTTGTCCAATAGTTTCGTTAAATTTAATGATTGGGCTTTTAGCAAGGACGGAGCCAGGAATTTGATTGAGAATGACAAATTTTTTTCGAGATCATTAGTTATTAAAATGTATAAATATAAGGATTATATATAAAATTAATATATAAAATAACAAAAGTTATCAAATTTGTGTGTATACGACTAATTAGAAATGCTACAATATATATATATATAAGTGCTACAATTAAAATAATATATAAAAATGATATTGAAAAAAATAACAAGCTATTCTCTATTTCGAAAGAAGCAAATATAGTAGATAATGAATTATTTTTAAAAATACTTAAGATAGAATTTTTTGACAATAAAATTGAGATAAACCCACATAATGATATGTAATCAAAAGTCATAAAGTATTAAAATAGATTTTTTTTTTCTCTCTTTGTTCTTACAATCAAAAAATATATTCAAAACTCAAATTAAAAAATATCTTTTCTTTTTATTTAGCCATCACATTATCCAAATTACTCCCAATTAAATATGAAGTTTCAAATTAGTAAGATTTATTCAAGTTCAATAGTCCAACAAAAAACATCAACATTCACTAAGTTTAATATTAAACAACTATTAAAATTCATATCAACAATCCTAAGATTCAAATCTCTACACAAAAATCAATTACAAAAAAAATAAATAAATATATAAATTTTAAAATTAGTACACAATACCTTATTGTATATTGCTTTTAAAGAAAAAGTTGAATACTATAGGGTTTGTAAGAGAAGAACAATTCGAATATGATTTTTTGTGTTTTAATTAGAATAGAATAGAGAAGTAAATCTAATAGAATTCTTAATATTTTAATTTGAAGAGAAGAAGGAGAAAGAAAGGAAAGAGAAAGAAAGAGCATTTAATTAATTATGGTAAAATAGATTGGGTATAATAATTACCAAAAATAAAATAGAGTAGAGAAAATAAAAATTTTTGTTGTATAACTGATATAAAAGTCAAATTTTTATTTGGGGGTGGGGTGGGGTGGGGTTTGAAATTCTAATAAATATATATACTAAAAATGGATTTTTAAAAAATTGTTTAGGGTTATTTTAGTAATTTTACATAATAGAAAATGTTAAATAGTAAACATGAGAGGAAAGAGGGGCATATAAAAAACTTGACTCCGTTCATCACAACAATTTTTTGGCACAACTTGAAGATAAGCTTATTGCCAAGTATAATCTCATACTTCACCAAGAAGAGCTGCTCTTGTTCCAGAAGTCCAAAGTGAATTGGCTTCAGCACGGTGATAAAAATACTAAATTCTTCCATTTATTTACTCTTTGTAGATGAAGAAGGAATAAAATTGAAGCCTTGATAATAGAGGGGAATTGGAATACAAATAGCGACACCCTTAAGGCCTATGTGCTTGAATACTTTACCTCACTCTTCGTTGGTGGAAATTCCACTCCCACGGTGTCCCTTACAGCCAGCCTACTTCAAAAAAAAAAAGTCAACAATGAAATCATTAGTTCACAAGCGCTAGAGTTTTCAATGAATTTAAATTTCGATCCAATATATTTTAAATATTCCCATATTTTACCTATCATTAAAGATTCGATGGAAGGTTGACTTAAGAAAATTTTTAAAATGCATGAAACTAAAAGTGAGATACTAATAATGTACAAGATTAAACGCCTAAATTATGTGATGGAAACTGATATTTTTCTTTTTTGCTTACTCATGATATAATACTTTAAATCTTAGCTCCAACAAGAACCGTAGACAAGCCGTTATTACTAAAAATTAATTACAAAATTATTTTTTGTTTAATTATTTATATATTCAATAATATTAAAATAAATTTTCTTATCTCTAATGTTATAGTTTCTACCAAAAATTTCAGAAATGTGTGAATGAAAACAATGTATAATTTAGTACAAATATCATGGATGACAAATAATTTAGCAACACAACTTTCTGTTAAGAAAATAGACAATGGGACCAAAATTGATTGAAAGTAAGAATAATGGCACTAAAATTGATTATGGGTAAACGTATGGAAACAAATTTAATATAAGTATGTTTTGTTTTATTTTCGGATGGACAATTTTTATTGTGAATATCTTTTCATATAAATATTTATTTGATTAGTAATGTCTCATCAAAATTTTATATTATTATATGTATAATTGCATAGATATAACAATTAAAAATATATATTTATATAAAATTAATGATTGAAAGATATAAATATATTTATTTTTGATTGACTTGATGCTTTAAATTGATTATACTTTTTTGATAAATTTTTTGGGGAAAAGAGTATTTATGAATTATGGATGAATATCTATTGTTATTTTGGGAGTTGGAAATTATTTCCCCAAAACAACACCGATCACTACCTTAAGGATTCAAATTTTATAAGCGTCAATATGTGTCTGTATATAATAGTTATTTGATATATATATAATATAATAATTATAAAATTCACCAGCTTATAATTATTTGTACGTCATATATTTGAGAGTATGAGGTATACATATAATCATATCATGGTTGAATTATACTTGGCGGCATTAAAAACATATGAGGATGAATTGTGCAGGAAAGGGACTTCTCATCCTTCAGCAATTTAGCCCACTGAATATCAAGAGGCAGTGCTCCTCTGGTCGTTTTCAGTTCCGGTTTATTCGTCGGACCGAAAATGTTGTGGCCCATCAATTAGCTCGAAATTCCACGTTCATTGTACCGGACACTAGTTTCATTGTTAATATATTAGGCTTGTAATTGGTGCAGAGGCCTCTGCTATTTAATTGAGTAATACATTCTTGCTTTCCTTTAAAAAAAAAAAAAAATCTCATATCACTATAAAAAATATATATTCTTCATTCATAAATCGATACATTATAAATTTAGATTTTATGACGGATTTAATTTTTAACAATTTTATTACTGGATACATTATCTTTTTTTTTTTGGATAATTTACTGAATACGTTGTCACCGATTGCTTTTTAATGTTGTTTATATTGAATTCTATCACTAGTCTATTGCATATATCTTAAATTTTTATTTAAATTTGGGAAAATTACATCCACCTCCCCTAAGGTTTGGCGAAATTATATTTTAACCCACTTTTTTTTGTAAATTACAAAAACCCCCCTGAGGTTTATTCCGTCTAACAATTTACCCCAGCCGTTTATGACCGTTAGGGTTCCGTTAGGGTTCCATTATTCAATTCCGATAGTACCCTTGACGGGTTTTTTTGTCATATATATAAAATATTTGGGGTTGTATGTTATGTATTACATCTTTGTGGGGCTAAAAGTAATAATATTGAAAAAATTGCTCCATTTTCCGACAAATTTTTCAGTGAACTTGAAGCGGGTCTTAAACTTTTCGACGTGGAAAACACATTGGTCAGGTTAATTTTGGGCTAGAGCAGGTTTTATACATTTTTCGTTTATCACTTGTAATTATTACATATCATATGGGGTTATTGTAATATACACAAAAAATTGTGGGTTAAATTGTAATTTTTTCAAACCTCAAGGGAGGTAGATGTAATTTGCCCTATTTAATATCAGCAAAAAATAAAGGGCAAAACGGACTTTTTACACTTTTCGTCCTTCACTTGTAATTTCGCCAAACCTCAGGGGGGTTTTTGTAATTTACAAAAAACCGTGAATTAAAATGTAATTTCGCCAAACCTCAGGAGAGGTGGATGTAATTTTCCCTTTAAATTTTTTTATCAATTCATTACATATACCTTAAATTTGTAATAAATCTCTCATTCACAAAATTTCTATTAAGAAAGAAAATACTTTTTATAGTGTATAAGCACCTACGTCATCAGTACAATTTAATGTTGGTATCGGTTCATTTATCTACCCAGCCGTCCAGACTTTTTGGTGTCCGCTAATTGGCCTAGTATGACCTATAAAATGTAGTAAGTAGGTAACCACCTTTGATCACTATAGAACAGCAGCAATTGAGTGTGAAGGGCATTGCAATTTATTTTCCGTAGGTTTTACTCGTTTCTGTCATAATTTAATTTATTGCTATAAACCAAGAAGATCAACGTGAAGGACTCGACCATGGTGAGGCCAGTGGCCGAGACGCCGAGTGTCAGCCTGTGGCTCTCCAATATGGACTTGGCCATCAAAAAAACAACGGGGCGGCCGACTTCTTCGACACAGCGGGGCTCAAGGCGGCGCTGGGCCGTGTACTGGTGGCGTTCTACCCCGTTGCGGGGAGGTTGAGGAGGGATAAAAATGACCGCATCGAGGTCGACTGCAACGGTGAGGGAGTGTTGTTTGTGGAGGCGGAATCCGATGCGGTGTTGGATGACTTGGGTGACTTTGCCCCCACGGCGGAGCTCGACGGTTGCCTCGTTCCCGCGATGGATTGTTCCCAAGAAGTATCGTCTTTCCCGCTTAGCATGGTGCAGGTCAGTTCTTGGAAAATTCTTACCTATCTATTGGGTATAAACTATAAAGTATTTAGGTCTATGAGTCCGTTGGCTGGACGAGAAGCATTTATTTTTGAAAAAAAAAAATATTTTAATGTAAACAATCTGTATTTAGTTGAGGTTTTGTTTTTTTTTTTAAAAGCAGTTTGAAAAAACAATCACAAATTGGCTTTTTTTTTCCAAAAATTATTTAGAATCGTTTCCAAAGAAGAGCCTTAAAATCTTATAAAATACTTTTAACTATTACATTCAAATTCAAAATGGCTTAGCTTAAACAAACAAAATAATAAATAAAAACACAGCTTAACAAACTTTTTTTCTTAATCTATACAAACGTGCTCTATATTGGTATCTATTATTTCAAAAGTTATATTTTTTATCATTCCCCAAATTAATAATAAAGATAATCAAACCTATATTTACTAGAATTTTGTATAAACAGACATGGGCCCGTTTAGATAGATTTAGAAAAAATAGTTTCGCCGAACCTTATTTTTTTCAGTTCAGATTATTTGCTACGTAACTGTATTACATCTTTTCCTCTATTCATCAATACAAACGGCATGTATTGATGAGCAGTTGAGATGAGGGAATTGAAAAATTAATAATATGGAATTTGTTTTCAAAATTATCTTTCTTTAATTATCTCAATCGCTCACCAATACACGTGATGTGTATTGATGAATAAAAAAAAAATTTATCATGATCATACAATAGAGGATCCGAACTATATTCTTTCACAATAGAGTTTGTTTTTAAAATCAAAGTATTCAACATTTGAATATAATAATTTAAAAATATTTTCTTTTGAAACTATTATGAGTCGGTTCAAAAGAAGTCATTTTTGGCCTTTGGTCTTTTACCTTGATTTTTATTTTTTTTAAAAATGCCCAACCAAACGTTAATTTTCTCCCTTGAGGTGCTTTCTTAAAAAAAATGTGCTTTTTTTTTTTCTAGAAAAAAGTCCACCAAACAGGGCCTTAAGCAACCATAATTACATACATTACCTATGCTATTAATTTTTGGGGGTCAACTACAAGATGAGGTTTGATGGCAGGGATTTTCTTTGTAATTATGGAAACTTCGCTATCATCTATTATAATATAAAAGTTGATGCTGGGAATAGTTTTTATAATAATGCAAATAGGAGGGGGGACATAAAGATGTAGGCAATATAAAAAGGCGTCCTGGTCTAACATTGTTCGTCGAAAGTTAGTAATTTGTTTTAAATATTTTATCTCTTTGAATACTTTAAAATATTAAAAGTTTCATATAAAGGTAAACCGTGAGAGTCATAAACATATATAGGAGCCTGTATATAGGAGGATTCTGATTATTTAAATTTGAGTATTTTACGTGCACGATTCTCAATCACTCATTAATATACATGACGTGTTTTGATGAGTGTAGGAGGAGATGTAGTACCGTTTTATAACAGAGAATCCGGACTGTGCACGACTATGACTTCTTATCATTTTTTCTCTAATTTTTCTCATCTGTTATCCTCTTCGTATTATAACTTAGAGGAAAACAAAATATTGGTTTCTTGTAAAAAGAACAAAAAAAAAGAACAAATTTATATGAACTTTGACACTAAATGAAAAGGAACTAGCAATTCTCTCACTAATTATATGATCCATATAGATATATTTAAAAAAAAGTGCTTGAGTCGTATTTTTATAGTAGACTCTTTTAATTAAAGAAATTATATATATTTAAATATAATAATTAAAAGTATTTTAAAATATCATTTTAATTATTTAAAATTACTCTAGACGGTTTCTTAAAAAAAAAGCAACTTTTAAGCTTTTTTCTGATATTTGTTTTTTAAAAAATCCCAGTTAAACACAACTCTTAAGCTTATCCGAGTGGGCTCATATAAATGACTACATTTTGCATATCTATAGCATTAATTGGACTCCTCGAGATTAATAGCAGTAGCATCAATGACTTGGGAAATTCTTACCCGCATCGAGTTTGGCCATACCAAAACTAATCACGTGACGAGTGTTTTACACTTGTCATATGATTGATGTAGAGTTTAGGGAGAGTGATCAATCACATGGTAAATGTATTAACACTTGCTATATGATTGATTGGGTGCGGTCAAGCCGGGTTTGGGCAAGACTTTTCCCAATGGCTATTAATTGAATTCATTTTGCCCATCTATGCTAAAGGGTGGCATCAATTTCCGTCCTATAGAAACAAGACCATCAAATACCCATTGAAATTCAGAAAATTACATTAATTGACAAAATAATTTCTCTTGAGACAAACAAAAGGAAAACAAATGATATTAGGTAACCACAAATTTTATTCAATGCTAACTCATTAAACAAAATAAATTTAAATTAAATATAAAATAGATAAACAATAAATACAATTTTAAAGTATAAAAAAGACATATTAAGTTGAACTTGCTTATCTAAATTTGTTGAAATTAATGCTTTTTCCATAAAAAGATTTTGTTATAAAATAAAAATCTTGAGACAATGTATTAATAAGCACAAAAAAAAAAAAAATCTTAAGACAATGCTTACTCTAATTGAATCCAATTTGTCTCAAATTTAATACATGGTAAAATTGCAAAATTGGTCCTTTAACTTTACTTGTTTGGGGTTTTAGTCCTCTAACTTTTGATTTTGCAAAAATACCCCGTATCTTTTGATTTTTTGGCAATTTTAGTCCTTGCAACCGGGACTTCCCTCTTTCTGGTTAAAATGCCTACGTGGCGAGTGATGTGTATGCAAAATTTGCAAAATTGGTCCTTTAACTTTACCCATATGGGATTTTTAGTCCTCTAACTTTTGATTTTGCAAAAATACCCCATATCTTGTGGTCGTCTGGCAATTTTAATCCTAGGCAACCTGGATTTTTCTATTTCCGATTTAAGGTATAACATGCACTAGACCACATGTATAACTTGCACTACAAGAAAACGCTCAATTTTCGGCGGAATAAATTAAAAATAAATAAAAAATAATATTTTTTAAATAAAAAATAATTAAAAAATATGAAAATAATTGTGTTCGTCGCAAAAGGTGTGATCACGCCTTAGGGTCAGAAGTTTCTTCGCGGTTAATTCAAGCCAACGTTTAAACAAGGATTGTGTGATCTAATCGAAAATAGGAAAATCCAAGTTTCCTAGGACTAAAATTGCTAGTCTACCAAAAGATACGAGGTATTTTTGCAAAATCAAAAGTTAGAGGACTAAAAATCCTAAATGGGTAAAGTTAAAGGACCAATTTTGCAACTTTTTCCATACACATCATTTGCCACGTAAGCATTTTAACCGGAAAGAGGGAAGTCCCGGTTGCAAGGACTAAAATTGCCAAAAAACCAAAAGATATGGGGTATTTTTGCAAAATCAAAAGTTAGAGGACTAAAACCCAAAACAAATAAAGTTAAAGGATCAATTTTGCAATTTTGCCTTTAATACATAATAATTCATCCAAAATCCAATAAAATATTCATATCAACATTATAAATATATATGGGGATAATTGCATTTACTACCCCTTGGAAGTTTTAAAAAACTACAATTGATCTTTCAAAAATTTTCAATATTACAAACACTTTCTTTGTGGAAGTTGAAAATTACACCTACCCCATGATTAAGCACTTTTATGTATCTATAAAATATATTAAATGTGAGGCACATTTATTTTTTCTTTGATATGTATAATTGTGGTATCCCTAAAATGCGCTTCAACTACTTATCCATCCTCTATCATTTTTTTTCTCTCTCCAAGAACGTATTCTTTTTTTCTTTTTCTTTTTTTTTTTTTTTGCTTAAGGGGGTATTTGTTTTTTTCATTTTTTTGCTTAGGGGTTTTCTACTATTTATTTATTTTAAAGGGTTAAATGCATTTAATTTTAGTGTTTTAATAAAAAATTTGATTGTAGAATCAGATTGGATTAGAAAATGTAATGCAAGGGACTAAATGTAATAAAGTGTATCTGCAAAGACCAAAATCGAATTAGTGATAAATGTGAGGGACGAAAAGTGAAAATTTTCCAACATTTTATCTTACATGAATATATCTTTAAAAGATATCTAGAGGTTTGTCTTGTCATGTCATGTGAATAAAACATCCTACGTGCTTGTTGTTTCTTGGTAAAGAATAGGAGCATCAGTTTGGCAAAGAACACAATAGAATTCGTATGAGGTGTACAACACTTGTTAGGTTGTTACGCTAACCAATACATAAGATCATGTATCAATGGTCGTTATAATTTTGTTTTTTAAAAAATAAAACTTTCAATTTTTTCTCCATTTTACATCTAATTTTTCTCTCTTCATCTTACAATCATTCATTGCATACTGCAGGTCACACGTTTCATATGCGGCGGAGTCTCATTAGGCACAGGAAACGACCACTACTTAGTAGATGGGCTTTCTGGACTTCATTTTATCGACACATGGTCCGATATAGCTCTGAGGCCTAAATATTACGATCCCACCTTTCTTCGACCGGACCCTCCTCCGTGCACATGATGCCCCCGTGCCTAAGTATATTATATAAATAGTTACTTAAAAAAATAAATATGACACTTTTATATATAAAAATAATTATATAATATTAATAATTAAGTTATGATTTTAAAATATGTACTAATAAATATGTGATAATGATGTTTAATTTTTTAAAAATTAAAATATGTTCATAAAAATTTGTAAATAACTAGTGTTTTAGTAGTGCTATTATTTTTTTCATATTTACAAAGTTGTAATAATATCAATTTTCTTAAAAATATATATTTTTAATTATTTTTAAAACATGAACCGGGTTTACCGGGCCCAACCCGAACCCGGAGGTTCCAACCGGGTCCGGGGCGGGTTCGGGCTCGGTTCCAAAATTTCCCCGGCAGGGCGAGTCCCGGGTTTGGCCAAACCCGCCCCATACCCGCCCCGTTGCCATCCCTACCTCCTGCTAGAATCGAGAAACTCACACAAGAGATTTATAACTTCAAGCAGTTTGACGATGAATCTATGTGATGCTTATGAGAGATTCAAGGGTTTGTTTAGAAGATGTCCACACCATGGGTTGTCTGAAGCGACACAAGTTTGCCGTTTTTATTATGGGTTGACATTGAGATGGGCACCCAATTGGATTCCACTGCTATAGGTTCGCTATTGTATTTATAACCCGACAAGGCATTTGAATTATTAGAAGAGCTGACCTCTACGTTAGAACCCAAGAGAGGAATGGTTAATCTAAAGCTGTCGGTATTCACCAGGTTGATCTTTCTAAAGCAGTAGCAGCCTAAATTACAATAGGTTTTGAAGCTGTACTCAGGAAGCTAGACAACAAGCTCGATGGTCTTTCTGTTGGACAAAGTCAGCAAACACAACAGGTATAGCAAATCGCAAGTGCATGTGAACAATGTGGAGAAGATCATCAAAGTGATTACAGTCCACTCCTATTTGGAGACACGCGCGGAATGGAAGCAACCAACTTTGTGGGTAATCAGAACAGGAATCAAAATAGCCGGTACTCAAACACATACAATCTAGAGTGGAGGAACCACCCTAACTTCTCATGGAGCAGCACTCAAGGTGCTTTTACATCTTCTAGACCACCCTCACCACTAGGTTTTCAACAGAAGTTTCCAGCAGGGGTCTTAACCACTTGAAGAAAGGAATTCCATTGAAGAAAAGTTGCAATAGTTCATGCAGTAAACAGATGCAAGGATGCAGAGTTATGAAGCTTCGATGAGAATGCTAGAGAAGACCATGGACCAAATAGCTAATACGTTAAGCAATAGGCCACAAGGAGCTTTACCATCTAATACACAAGCTCCCCATAGGGATAATAGGGAGACAACCAATGCAATCACTCTTAGAAGTGGTAAGGCGATAGAAACAGTACCTAAGAAGCATAAGGAGGTACAAGTTTAGAAGTCAAAAGAAGAAGAGGACAAGCAAACCAAGTAGAATGAAGTTAGCAGGTCCCAACAACCTGAAGAGGAGGAGACGAAATGGTCAAGATTGGTATTAACACCTCCCCCTTTCCCTCGACAGTTGCAGAAAAGTAAGCTTGACAAACAGTTCCAACGGTTTTTAGATGTTTTCAAGAAATTATCGATAAACATTCCATTTGCTGAAGCCTTGGAATAGATGTCCAGCTATGTGAAGTTTATGAAGGATATCTTATCCAAAAAGCGGGGGTTGGACAAGTATGCGATTGTATCACTGACAAAAGAATGCAGTGCTATCATTCAGAACAAGCTTCCACCAAAGTTGAAGGATCCAGGTAGTTTTACAATTTCGTGCTCAATGGGAGGTAAATGTGGGGCGAGCATTGTGTAATCAAGGGCGATTGTTAATCTGATGCCCATGTCTATTTATAAGAAACTTGAATTTGGGGAAATTATGCAATCTTCTATTACATCGTTATTAGCAAATAGGAGCTTGGCTTATCTAGTAGGCATAGTTGAAGATGTTTTGGTAAAAGTGGATAAATTTATTTTCGCAGCTGAAGGAAGCGAGACCCAGTTCCAAGGGCGTGGCCGCCTAGGCGGTCTTGGTTATCGCTTAGGTGGTGTCTTCCACAATGCATTTTTTCATTATATTTTTGCTTTCTTTTTTCTCCAAAATATTCTCTGCAAAATAGGACAAAAATAATTAAACTAAATTAAAGTTTCTTAACCTAAAAACTAGCAATTTAACTTAACTTGGGCCAATATTATTAACTTAGGCTCTAAAATAACTCTATAAAATAGAGTTATCACACCCCCAAACTTAAGTTTTTGCTAGTCCCTAGCAAAAGAAAAGAACTAAGCCTAACAAAATACACGAATTGACAAAACTGCTGAAAATAATGGCTGTGAAATGTTCTCATAAAATGCTCTATCTAAAAAGTTAGCCAGATAACTCCACTCTAAGGTATACCCTGATTGTGTGTGTGTGTTAATAATATCAGCCCAAATTAAGTTAAATTGCTAGTTTTTAGGTTAAGAAACTTTAATTTAGTTTAATTATTTTCGTCCTGTTTTGTAGAGACGATTTTGGAGAAAAAAAAGCAAAACGATAGTGAAAAAATGTATTGTGGAAGACACCGCCTAAGCGATAACCAAGACCTCCTAGGCGGCACTGAGAACATTCAAGTTTAGCGATAGATAAGTCGTGGCTCTTCTGTGGCCTTATTTTTGCTTTTTTTGTTTTCTTAAAATTTAGTATTTGTCATAGAAAATCTGTAGACATATTTTCCCAATTATATATATATATATATATATATATCCTTAGCCACGGATTTTGCGGCTAAGGCCGTAGTTAAATTTCAGGGAAAAGGCGCCATTTTGGCGCCACGTTGGCAATGGATTTTCCATGGCTAATCCGTAGCTAATCTTTTATGGCTATTTCTCTTTCCTTTCCGTGGCTATTAGCTACGGTTTAACCACGAATTTTTTCCTTGGCTAATTTCGATTTTTTTGTAGTGATTTAACTTCTCTTTTTAGCAATTTTTATTAGATATATTTTAACATTTTACCTATTAACAAACATAATAACATGTAAGAGTATTTTAACAACCAAATCCTAACAAATATATATATATATATATATATATATATTATAATTTATATTAATTTCAACAAATTTCGTATTCCAATGCATTACCAATTTTTATGAAACATTTTTTTTAAAAAATATGTCAGCAAAATTTGATTGCTTCTTAAAATGTTAAATTGATGCTTAAAATGTATTTTATAATCAAACTTTAATTGATGCTTAAAATGATATATACATTCATCTCTTCATTATAACTTTAATGTTACTTATGTATTTTCTTAGTTAGTTTTGTTTTTGTTTGGTATTCCATATCACTATTCATCATTAGTTAATTTATATCAATTCAATAAAATTATAATTAAAACTCCATGAGTTACATAATTCAATAATTTGTATAATATTTGATTTGCACATAGGAAATGTATGTAATTCTGTCATGTTTATTAGGTCCTTGTCAAATCACTTTTGTTTTTTTTAATATTTATCAGTATAGATTAATGATAGTAATTTTTAGAAAAATAACTTATGAGGCTTTCTTTTACTATGTAATCTTAATATTGAACAATAATTTGTTTAATATGATAATAACATAGAAAATCAACCTTAACACAATCAAGTTACCTTTTAGGTACTACAAAGTTACCTTTTATTATGGCCCTATACTTATTTTTATTATTATATCTTTATTAAGTTGGAATATATAATCTACGTTTAAAAATTAACATAAAATTTGAGAATAAATATATTTGAAATATTAAGATGTTGTCATGGTAATATTTATTCATATTAACTTTCTCATCTATTATACTACTCAAAATAGAGTTTCTTTTCATATTTGTGATCTATTTACTTCTTTATCTTATCTTTTATAAATTTATAGTAATCAAATTTGTTATATATTCAATAATTGTTGACGATATTATACTTTAAAAATAATACTGGGCATAGTACAGGTTCTAGGCTAGTACTATATGTACTATATATTAAGTGAGAACCCTTTCGATTTTGTTTTTGGCGTGTTTAACGTTGAACACCTTAAAATACCCCTACTAAAATAACTGTAAATATAAAACTTTTTGTTATTATTATCTCATCATCTCTAACGTACTTTTAATTTTTTTTTTCTATTCTCTTTCCTCTAGATCTCCTCTCTCACATCCGTTTTTCTATTTTTTTTTTTTTGCACTCTCTATTTTACTTATTTTTTTAATCATAAAATTTAATCTTACTGTAATTATAGTTATTCACTTTTCATAAATTTAGTCAATATATTAAACATAGTTGAAAAGATATAATAAAAATAGTTAATGTATACACACACATTTATACACATTTAGATTACATTTTAGTTTTATTACACATACATCGAGTGTGCCAATTATACTAGTTATATATAAAAGGAGCAACCCATTTTTTTCCAAACTACACCAACCATTCTTTTTTCTTTTCTTTCCCTTCTCTCTCTCTCTCTCTCTCTCTCATCTTCCATGCTATGCTAATTATATCTTATTTTTTTGGTTTTAATATGTGAAATTTAACAAATACTAAAAAAAGTTTTTATATTTATAATTTAATTTATTCAAAATTTTAAATGTATAATTAAATTATATATTTTTTATTTTACATACGTATATTTATAACACTTTTTGTTACACTCATCAATATATATATATATATATATATATATATATATATTCTTTGACACTTTTGATTACACTAACCAATATACACATTTTTTGTGACACACTTTTTGTTATACTCATCAATATACGACAAGTATGTTGGTAAGTGATTGGAACCAATTAACTAACGATCCACATAGGCGATGTTCCCTACATTCATTTTTCCCTTTTTTTTACCTCCTTATTCTTTTCTTTATTTTCTTTTCCCTTTTTATTTATTTATTTCTTTTTTGGGGATGGTCCCCCACCCCCCTAAAGATCGTCAAATTGAAATAACATCCGATCAATTCTTGCCTTTTCAAGAAAGGCTTCAAACCAATCCATCACAGATTTCGATATAGAACATATATAGTTCATAATTTTGCACATCAATTAGTAAATATTTTATTATTGATTGGTATTTTTTTTCCACCTATGTTAAAAATTTGTCACAAATCCATCAAAGATATTTTATATATGTAATGAAATTTGTATCTCACAAATATTTTGTTAGTGAATGAAGTATTTTTTTATAGTGAAATATGCTAAATTTTAGAAGTTACAAGATGAAAATTGCTAAGGGGGGATAAAAAGATGAAAACCTGTAGGGGAAAAAAATAGATTTAGTTACATGATTAATTTTATAATTTTATCTGCTTTAGGCTACTTGTAAAAAGATATAATATATTTAGCCAAAAAATATATTTTACCAGTCTACACATTCAATTTTGGGAAATTCTTACCCGCACCAAGTTCAACTACACCGGAACTAATCATGTGGCTAGTGTTTTACATTTGTCATGTGATTGGTGTATAGTTTAGAGAGAGTGACCAATCACATGACAAATGTATTAACACTTGCTATATTATTGATTGAGTGCGGCCAAGTCGGATATGGACAAGAATTTTCTTCACCAACCCTCGGCGTTACAGCCACCGGCCTCACCATCGTCGAGTCCTTCACTTTGATCTTCATCGTCATGGCAGTAAATTATATCAGGCGAAAACGAATAAAAACTAAAGAACGTAAACGGCAATACTGTGCCTCATACAAACGGTGATCATCTATTTATGGGCCTTGCGAAGCCAACTCGTGGTCGTGGACACCAGAAGTTCGGCTGGCTAGGGATGAACATTAAATGCACCGACCGACACATTTGTGCTTATCTCCCCACATCGGTGAGATAAAACTAAGACTATTATACCACCAATAGGGGTGTCAAAAATCAATCCATCCGTCGATTTGATTTACTAAAAAAAATCAGGTTTATGGAGTTTTTCTATTGTCGCATCTCTTCATTTTCTATCTCACATCCCTCTTTTTTGTAAAAAAAATATTCTAGTTTATATATTTTTTTATTTTTTAATCAATAAATAATTTTGAAAAAATTGAAAATTTAGAAGAAAAATAATTTTATATCATTAAACTTTAACTATTTGACTTTATTTATTTTACACATGCATATTAATAAATATTTATAATTTAATTTATCAAAATTTAAAATAGAAAGGACGTTAAGAGTGAAAAGTGAAGCATTATCATATAGCTGAAAAGATTGTATTATTGTCATATTGCGAAAATACGTTACAAATAAGGAATTGTTATTGATACTTTTTTTTTATTTTTTTATTGAGGAATTATTTAAAATCGTCATTTATTTTAAAATATGAATAGATACATTTTAATCCCTCAATTTATATGCTATGTCTCAGCCATTCACCTAAACCATAAAATACAAACATTTACCCTGCTCAATAAGAACTTAGTCAAAATTGTCCTTCTACCACTCCTATTTATACAATTTCAATTTCAAATTTCTTTCTTCTACATTTAGTATTCTGAATTCAACTTCAAATCCTTTTATTAGATATTGACATAATTGAGAGCTTAAGTAAATTAAAATAAAAACTAAATTAATAAGTTATGTAATAATACCTAAAAATTCTCTATCAAAAAAAAAACTTAAAAATTAAACATACAAAAACTATTCCAGTTCTTTTAACATAATAAATTTATTAAGTATGAATTCTAAGAAAAGTTTGACTATTTTAAATAAAAAAATGGATAAATATTTTTTTAGTTATAATTTCAATATGTTTTTTTTGTATATTCAATCAAATTATGATATATTTAAAGAAATATAAATTATCAAAAAAAAATGAGTATATAAGAAAAACACACACACACACAAATTTTAATGAAAATTATGCAGTTATTCATATAGAATTAAAAGAGTCTAAAGTTTAACTTTGATTGAAGAGTAAATAACTTGACTTCTACTGAAAATAGATTTAAAATTAAATTTAGATTATAAATTGGAATGGCATATAATTAAGTGGGTAAGTTTTATTTTAATTATATTTTAAAATAGATGGACATTTTGGTGAATTTTTCAATATAAAAATGGAAGTGGAGTGTTAATAACAATTTTACAGTTGAAATCTTTTAGAACTTGGATTAAAGTTTTTGAAAATGATAATGATGACCGTGCTTTAGAATAAATATGATAAAAGAAAATAAATAAATTTAAGCAAAATTAAAATTTCAGAGTTATATGTTGCACCAAGTTTAAATATAGGACACTAACTGTACTGATTTCAATTTTAGGATATGAATTTGAAAAAAAACATCACATTCAAAACTTGTGGCGTGATTTTTGGATTCTGATCCATGGTGATGATGTGGCACCCGAAATTGCCAATATTTATGATTGTCCTTTTATTTTGCTTAGTTGGATTACATGTTGACAACCAACTTGTAAAAATTACAACATTTGCCACTTAAAGGTCCACAAACTTGTCACCTATTTTTAGACATGATTAATAAATTCCAATTATACATAAATACATACATCTATGTACATATCACATATAAATATATACATTTAAAAATACTTTTAATATAGATACATATCATATATAATACATTTTTTTTTCTTTTTCCTCCTTTTTTCGTTTATCCCCCCCCCCCCCCGGGCAATTCTTCATCTACAAATTTATGTGTGTGTGTGTATATACCTATTGATGCGGGTAGTTTTTGGAATGACCACATGGAGAAGCTTCGTAGCTCCGTGGATGAATAAGGGTACGGTAGCCCACCTGTCAAGAGGGGGAGCAAACATAAAACTAGCCGGTTTTGCCCCGACGTAGACTCTTCGAAAGTCAAGTTAGCTTTTTGGCTAAAAATGAGGTAAGGAAGAAAAAGATGAACAATATCTCTCTTAGTTGTTCAGAATAGTTGTGTAGAGTTCAGTTGCCTCTTTTGAGGTCGATGATGCCTTTTATATTAATAAAGCCTTGATGTGGCATGATAAATGGGGATTGGTCATTTAATTGACATGTATAGCACAAGTGGATATGCTTTTTGTCCTCCTTGATACCCCCAATGATAGCTAGACCATTACTTTATTAATGAAGCTTGACTTTTGCAATTGATACATATCCCAAGCATTTAATGCATGGGATTGTCTTCAAGAGAGAGCATTTATAACGCTTAGGACTGAGTGGACAACCTATACCTTGTTAGTGCACGTTAGGTGACAATGGTGGTCCTATCTGACAAGGTGGTTAGCGACCCCCTACGGCCCGCCAACTGCTGAGTGCATTCAAGGGCCATTCCATTCATACCCTCGAATGGGATGATTGCCCTCGATGAGGGTTCGCTTGGATGGCTCCTTTAAGGTGACTTTTTGCACCTAGGCTTTAGTCCAATAAGTGGAGTACCTAGAGAACCTCAATAGACCCTTCATTGAGGTTATTTTCCTCGAGCGTGGTCGGATAGGCTTGGGGAGCAACACCCTCTCGTGAGTTTTGTTCCACTCAAAAACCTCCCTCTACTGGCCTTTAAAGGACAACATTCGTTATCGAAGACTCTTATCCTCATACTTATCTTTATCCCTCATGTGAAATGTTGACGTGGCTCTTTGAGGAAAACTATGCCACATCATATATATATATATATATGGTGTATGCACATATATATGTAAGAGAATATAGATATATGTATATAGATATATTCTTATATATATTATACATGCAAATGTATTTTATTTTCTAGTATACATATATGTAATATATATCAAAGGCATACATCTATATATGTATCTTATTATATATATATATATATCTATGTATAAATCATAAATACAAAATTTCAATACATATTTATTTTAAGTATACATTATTTTTATTTTTGTATTTTTTTCATTTCAGATATTATATATACCTAATAATTAGTAGATTTTATCTTTATTTTTTAAAATTCCAATTTTTTTGTGCCATATCAACATTGATGCCAGATTCTGGCCAAATTTGGTTCCTCATAGACAGTTTTTTATCATGTATGCAATCTTCAGTCAATTTATGTCAGAAATCCTGAATGTTATAAAAAAAAAATAATTTAAATTCGTATTCTAAAATTGAAATTATAAAAGTTAGTATTCTAGATCGAAAAAAATCAGGGCAATATTCGATTCTAAAATTATAATTTTACAATAAATTTATAGGGACATCATATGAAAAAATGAATTTAATCAGTTGGATTTCAAATGGATTAGGTCAGTGAGTCAACCTACACTAAATCGGGCCAACCAGAGATTTAATCCAAAATTTTGAAAGTTGGATTTGAATTATAAACAAAATTATATTTGTCCAATTATCCTCCGGCTACCATGAATTGGCTTAGTCAGTAAGGCCTATAAATACCAAATCATCTTTAATCAGTATACAACAACAACAATTGAGTGTGGTGGATATTACAATTTGTGTTGCTTCGATAGCTTTTATTCATTTTTGTCATGTAACTTATTGGTATATAATTCTATAACCGTGATGATCACTATGAAGGAGTTGACAGTGGTGAGGCCGGCGGTTGAAACACCGAGTGTCGGCCTGTGGCTCTCCAGTATGGACTTGATGGCATACAACTACCACATCCCCACCGTATATTTCTACTACTCTCAAGGATGGACTTGCTGGCGTAAAACATTTGTAGAGTTGATGCATATAGACTTTTGTAGATCATTCTCTATGGCATCATGGAATAGAGAACAATCGATATCAACTTTATTGATAATTACTTCACCGTGGTTACTTGTACTTGATTACTGAATGGTCGTAGTCTTTGGAAATAACTTTTAGGTGGGACACTAAAGTTTGCAAACAATACATTAAGGCGAGTTTCAAACAAAATAATAACTAAAACACCATACGGATTGTGGATGGACAAGAAATCTAATATTAAATACTTGCATATTTGGAGATATCCAGCTAAGGTTAGGCCTCAAAGGCCTAAGTAAGAATAAATTGGACTAAAAAACAATAGTTACTACTTTATAGGATACTCAAAATCGAGGAATTTTAAATCCTATGATCCCTCACATATGTCCCTTTTTTAAATAAGAAACGCCAAATAAATAGAGGATGTTGGCTATAGCAAGAGAAATCAAAATAAGAAGGTTGTATTTGAAGAGGAATGTGTTAGCATTCCCACTACGATTACAACTGAAAGACATTGGATAGTTTATTTTAGTACTCTTCTGCTTGTAAATTGGGTTATTACATAAAACACAGATATTTTTGAAATGCCCACCAATCAAGTAGGGAATCATCATCTATTGAAACTGACGAACCCCAACAACCTCAAACCTAGAGTACCAATAAGGAGATCCATGAGATAAAGGAGAAAAAATGATTTCAAAACACTACATTGTTTATCTCTATAAACACGAATTTGATATGGGATTACAAGATGTTCCTACATCTTTTACTCAAACCAAATTGTGTTTAAATTCTGACGCATGGATCAAAGCCATGAATGATGAGATGACATCCATGAGGGGCAATGACATTTAGGATCTTGTCGAGTAACTATAGGGGATGAAATCCATTGGTTATAAATATAATTTCAAAACCAAATAGAATTCAAATGATAACATCGAAAGATACAAAACATGCCAATGGATCTACTCATAAGGAAGGCATTGATTTTAAAGAGACTTTCTAGCCGATTTTGACGAAAGACTCTTTTAGAATTGCTATGGCACTTGTGGTTCATTATGATCTAAAGTTGTATCAAATGGACATAAAGACAATATTTCTCAATGGAGACATTGAAGAAATAACATACATGATGCAAGTGGAGAACTTTGAGTCTAAAGACTCAAAACACCTATATGTAAACTAAAGAAGTCCTATATGATTCAAAGTAAGGCGTTCCATCTGTGGTACTAGAAATCTAATGGGGTAATGAGCTCTTTTGGTTTAAGGAAAACACTCTTAATCAGTGCATATATCCCGAAGTAAGTGGGAGCAAATTTACCCTCCTAGTGTTGTATGTAGATAATAATCTACTCGCAAACAACAATATAGGCCTATTGCATAAAGGCATACTTATACGCAAAAGGCCCATATTAGTAAGGTGCATAGCTATTTTGGTATGCAAAGTTGTGCACCAGGGGACACCCCTATAGGAAAGGGTTAAAGTTTAATTTACTCCAATTTTATATATGCACGAGCATGTATGCATCAGAATTTAGCATACATAGTATGGATGTTGGGTAGATAATTTAGTAACCAAAGGTGGGTCATTAAAGTAATGGGTTAAGCAGTATCTATAAAGAATTAATAAATAGATGCTCACCTATTGGAAATAAAACCAATTAAAGATCGTGTGGTATTCCCATTCAATCTTTTGTCAGATGCCTAGATAGCAAGAGATCCATATTACGTTATGTATTCACAATAGTACTTCGGAAAAGTGTTAAACATCAATAGTTTTTTCAACTAAGAAGGTTGAATGCATAATTTATTGTAAGATATCCAATCAACGACTATAGCTTGGATTTTTATCAGTAGATTGCATTTGTGATGATAAGGCCTCTAAGCTATATTCGAAAAAACAACTAGATTTTGGGAAAGTCTAATATATAGACATTAAGTTTCTAATTGTGAATAAATGAGTTTGGAGTATTCAGGTGTCAATAGATCATATTAATACAAACTTAATAGTTTAAAACTCACTAAGGAATCACCACTTAAAGTACTACGTGGTTGTGTAGCTTAATGGGTATCATAAGGCTCTATGGTACGTCATGTTAGTAGGAGTTTGCTACTTGACTTCATTTTTTTGTACATGTTTTATGGTTATGTTCTGTACAGATTAAGATTTTATAATTGATTGAATACTCTGAAATAAGGATATTGATTTCCCACTGCGGTTTTGCATAAAGATTGGAAAGTGTTAAAGGACTCTTTGTGTCATGAGATAGGATCAGTTGGAAATAGACATGATTGCGATCATATTACATGTAATTTTCATGCTACACATCTATACTTGATCTATGTCATTAATTTTGCTAGTATTATGATCATTTTCAGTTTAGTTACGAGTTATGTGCCGAAAGCCACTTTGATCCTATATTAGCACAATTGATGGACCAGATTGTTTTGGGATATTTCGAGGTTGAGATGTCATAAAGTTTGTACGCACTAAGGTTTCAACTATGTACAATTTTCGAAAACATATGTGGACCAAGTAGGAGATTGTTGAGTTTTTCTCTAATTTGGTAGTCTCACATATTAATTTATTTTATATGTCATGCTATCTCGTTAAAAAGAGCCCAATTATTTGATCCATTAAAAAATAAATTTAATAAGCTAATAGAAATATTACATTGATTATGTGTCTTTCATGTGTAGAAGCCCGGTCACACTTTAATTATGTTTGCTGGGCCCCATAATTAAAGTATAATGCATCAGGTATATTAGGGTATGGTCCCTAAGCCAGAATATAACGTCGTGTTTCTTTCTGCCCCATCTAAGGGAGAGAATACAGAAAAGTTACGCCATTTTTTCTTAATTTAGAAGATCACCAACCCTAACTCCACTTATCTTCCGCATCTCTAATGGATTAAGGTTAATGATTACGGTTTAAGCATTATTTGGTTATTTATTAGAGATCTTGTGTATGAATGATTCATAGCAATCGTATACTTTTATTTCATATTATGGATTATTCTGTTTGAATTCATATTTACTAAGGTTTTCAACACCAACTTTTTCAATGCAGCGGTGCAAAAGGCGGCACTGGGCCATGTGCTGGTGATCTTCTACCCCATGGGGGGGAGGTTGAAGACAGACAAAAATGAAACGGTGGAGGCGGAGTGCTTTTTGTGGAGGCGGAGTGCGACACGGTGGTGGGCGACGGTCATTTCTTCCCCGGATAAGAGCTCAACAGTCTCCTCATTCCTATCATGGATTGTTCCGGAGGGCTCTCAGCTTACCTGCTTTTGGTGTTGCAAGCGTGTTTGTTCTTTTATGATAATTAGTTGCCACAAATTAATCCAGATCTTTTGTAATATATTCATACAGTATGTTACATGGGCCAAATCACGAGAAATAAATATATATCTATATATATATATAGAAATATATATATATTTATTAGCACAAGCATATAACACCCGATCAAATAATATTTCAATCTTATTTCCCCACTTTACAATTTACTTTTTTTCTCCATGCTAGCTTAATGGCACACTCAGCAAGTGCTCTTAATTAAATTTATTATGTTGTTCTAAAAAAATTAAAATTATTATGTATATAAAATTAAGAATACATATTTAATTTTGACGTATTAATTACTTTTATATATAATTATTTGAATTTATTAAATGAAATAATTTATTAACAATAGCAAAAATAAATCTGAGTGTGCAGATCACTCGTTTTAAGTGTGGCGGAGTCTCGTTAGGCATCAGATTCCACCACTTCATAGTAGATGGATTTTCTGCTCTAAATATTATCAACATATGGTCCGATATGGGTCGAGGACTATTTGACATTAAGATCCTACCTTTCTTCGACCGTACGATGCTTCGTGTGTGAGATCCCCCCACCCCGCCTAAGTCCAAAGCCATTGAGTTCCTACCCCCTCCACCACTAAAAACCCCCACTAGTACCCTGCCACAAACATTATTTTCCACCTTCAAGCTAACGTGCGTTCAACTCAACGCCTTGAATTACAATTGCAACAAAAAGGACGAAAGCAAGTCGGTCGATTGCATACACGACATATGAGGTCCTAACAGGGCACGTGCTAGGCGCGTGGCCTACCCGATGATCAAAAGACCATGGTATACCAAGTGTGCGACACTTGATCTCGGCTGCTATCTCCACTCCCGTCGGGTTACTTCGGCAATATGCCATCTTTGCAAGCGTAGTCATGGTCACATCGGGCGAGCTCCTATCCAAGTCGTTGTGCTACGCTGTTGACAAAGTTCATGAAGCCCTAGCTAGGATGAACAATGATTACTTAAAGTCGACTTTTGATTATATTGAGACGCAGCCCGATCTTGAAAGGTTTAGACGTGGCAACCATAGTTGTAAGAGCTAGGTTGCCTTTTTCTAACAAGGATTTCCGATGGGGCCGGCCGGTCTTTGCTGGACCAGGGAAAACTCCGTTTGAAGGGAAAGTTTAAATGATGCCGAGTCCTTCTGAAGATCGGAGCTTAATGGTTGAGGTCTCTCTCTCTAAACAACATATGATGGTTTTTGAGAAGCTTCTCTATGACATCGATTCGAATGTTATGCCATATTCAAACTTGGCAATGTGGGGTTCAAACTGATAAAATGATGTCTATTCTTGAGAGTTGTACAAGTATATATATATAGATAGTTTGGTTAGAAAGATATTTTTATTTATACGTGCACCCAATTGTACAGGATTATAGATTCAGTTAATTAGTTAGCTTTCTCTTAATCCTCACTATAAAAAAGTCAGAAGCGTGGGTATTGTACACTGTCCGCTATCAATGGAAACTTCATTCATTAATACAGTTTATCTCTCTCTCTCTCTCTCTGTTTCTATGATATTTTTCTAACTATCTAGAGCGAGTTCGATCCTGCTCATTGCTACATAATCATTGAATTGCTAATTTCTGGTGTTGATTTCTATTATTCTGCTGTGCTGGGACGTTCTCTTCTCCGATTTAGCTTGATTTCCTTCTCCGATTTAGCTTGTTTTCCTTCAATGGCGATTTTCATTAAAACCAGGGGAATTTTCTCCCGATTTTTTATTAAAAAATTTTAAAAAAAAACCCGGGGAAATTTTCTCCGGTTTTCCCCTGCTCTCTTGGGGGGGAAGTTATTAAAAAGAAACCGGGGGAAATTCCGCCGGTTTTCCCCCGGTTGACGGAGGAAAATTTTAAAAAAGTAAGCTGGGGGAAATATTCCCCCGATTTTCCTCCGCTTTTTGTAAACAAAATTAAAAAAAAAACAGTTTGTTCTCCCAAATTATATGTTTGACATAATTTACTTGCATATTAATTATAAATATAAGTATTATTATGCATAAAATAATTTAAATATATTAAATTTGATATTTTTATTATTTTTTTCATATTATACGCTACCCGTGAGCCAAATATGTTCGGTCCCTTTGATATGACCGTCTACAATGATTAAATTTTTTGTGTAAATTTAAAAAATATATATGTTTCAAAATAAAATATTTGAATTACTCTAAAGAGTTTAAAAAATAAAATGTCTCGGGGAAACATAACCAAACCAAAATTTTTATTATCGTGTCATCATTTTTGGGCGTAAACATCTTTAGTAAATAAGAAGTAATTGATAAAAAAAGAATACTATTCATAAAGAATTAATGTCCAACATAAGGAAAAAAAAAGGAATAATAACATAGAGAAATGAAAAGGATTCTTAGCAAGCAAATATCATGGCCTAAGATTGTTGCCATCTCGTCTAACAAGAAGAACATACCAAGAAGGGATACGAGACAACACCTACCTGTTGTCCTGTACTATGGTACCAACTTCAAAGAGGTTCTACTATCTAGCTTGCTCAGTAAATTAAGTTTATCTTCTTAACATTTCAAATAATTGAATTATTTCAACACATTGGGTTTAATTGAGCAATGAATAAATATTATATAAATTAATTTAAACCAAAAAGTAAAATAATAAAAAAATCAAGTCATAGAATAGTAAACTAAATTAATTAATATGGCTTCTGCACCCTTAAGGGTGTGTCTCGTACATAGATTTTAGTAAAGAAAATTAAGAATTTCTTATTATAAAAAAAAGGTGTGGGAGGCTCCCCCAATGAATTGCAGTTTAATTGGCTTATGCAAAGGTGTATTAAAGTTCAAAAGAAAACTACATTATCCATTTAAGAAGGCAATATAAATAAACAGATGATAAGATCATTTATAATCAACAAAAGAAGAATTCAAATTTGGGGGGGGGGGGGATTCACTGAGGAGCGTGTTTCCGTTTAATAGTTTTGAATCATATTAATTAATTAAAAGATCATGATTATAGAAGGGATAAATTTCTCAAATAGTCATATAGGTGAGGGAAAAAAATGACATGAATTAATTTATATTTGACATTTAATTAAAATTCTCAATAGAATTTTCGCTAGTTATTCGACATCTCAAAGTTTCACCATTGCATTCACATTTCTCTAGTATGCGATCATATGGCGAAATCATGACATACTCAAAAAACGTTTTAAGCTTTGTTTGATTCTAAGTTTTAATCATTGTTAAGGAAATGAAAAGAAACTACAAGAATTTTAAAATTCTCTATCTTGTTTGTTTGTTAAAGAACACAACAAGGAAAGTGATTTTTTCTAGAGAATTGTCTTTCATTTTATTTGATTATAATTATAAATTAAAGAAAAATATAAAAATACACCCAAAAACAATCCAAAGAATTAATTAAAAAAATTTTAAAAAAATCGATTTTGTATTAAAAAATTTTTTAAAAAAACTGGGAGAATATTTTCCTGGATTTTTCCCTGGTTTATCATAAAAAAAAAACCTATTAAAAATTAAAAAAAAAATTGGGGGAATATTTCCCCTGGATATCCACCCGATTTATTATAAAAAAAAATAAAATAAATAGGGGAAATATTTCTCCGAATTTCCCCCGATTTTGTATTTAAATTTTTTTAAAAAAACGGGGGAATATTTCCCCCTGTTTATAACAAAAAAAATTCAAAAAAAAAATCGAGGGACATATTCTCCTGGATTTCCCCCAGTTGTGTATTAAAAATTTAAAAAACAAAACTGGTGGAAAATTTCTCTCGGATGTTCCCCCGGTTTTTTATTAAAAAATTTTAAAAAAATGGGGGAAAATTTCCCCCAGATTTTCCCCATTTTTTCCGCCAGAATTTACTTTTCGCCATGCCCCCCAGAATTCCCTCGGTTTACACCAGCGAAATATTCCCCCGGAATAGTTTCGCCGGAATTCGACGTTTTTTCTGTAGTCTTGTATATCTATTATGACACTTCATAAAAAGTGTTTCAATATGATATTCTAAGTTTAAACTATGATGTATTTATTATGACATTATAAATCGTGAAAATAGGTTATCACGACACTTAAATACATGACACTCTAACCAGTGTTACAAAAAGTATATTTGGTCTGGTTACACTTGCTAAAGTGACATATATTTGAGTGTTACAACCTACTTTGGCACTTTATAGTATCACAAAGATATATTTTAGTTCAAATTTGGTATAGTTAATTAAGTCACTATTTTAAAGTTCTACAATAAGTATACAATTATGATACCTTTAAAAAAATCACATTATATGCGTCAAATTAAATTATTTTTTTAGTAGTATTATACGGTCAAATTACTCCACCATGTGTATAACAGGGTTACAAAATTTCCTCTATAAAATAAATAGCGGATACACCGAACTGTTTATCAAAAGAACATATCCCTTAGTTCACAAATCATTAAATATTTAAACTTGAAATGGCAAAGAAAATAGAAACATTATTTTAAGAAATATAGAGAAATCGCAGTATTTTTTTTTTTTTTTTTTTTTGTTTCTACTTTTGAAACACTCTAATTTCCCCATTTTCTTCTTGAAAACTTTAGCTCTCGTAGTATTTTTCTTGTAATTCTCTTGTTCTTACACTTTGCACTTTTCTTCTCTGTCAAATGAGGGAATTTATAGATGTAACTCAAGCCATCATCCAAAAAAACTTTCACAACTTGCAGCCAAAAATTAATTTCGGCTGTTGTATATTGCTACTTTCAATTTGTTGTTGGAAATGCTTGTCCAAGTTTGCTGCTGCAAAAGATACACTCAACATCAATTTACTTTGTGCTATTGAAAGAAAGCTATTAACTATTCTATGTCGATTAAACATTAAGATATAGTTTGCTTAATAATAGTTTAGACAACTTTCACCTCATGAGTTAGTTTTGAGGGTTGAGTTAAGCTCCAAACCCCTAACATTTCTACATAGTATTTGAGTCGGCTAGGTTTGGCATTGTTATTGGGCCTCCACCATACTACTTTCACGATTTAAGTTGTTTCCTATTATATTCGTGTTTGGGCGTGTGGGGACCATATCAACTATCTCAAATCAATTATATGCTAATAAATAATATGTGATTTGATTAATAATGGTTAAGGCAATTCTTACCCTATGATCTAATTTTTAAGATTAAATTAAATCCGAACTCTAATATTTCTACAAAAAAAAAAAGAAAATTCTTTCGAGGAGACTATAAAAACTACTTGCTATCTTGAATTGATAGTATTTATTATTGGTTGTTGTGTGGAGCTTTCGCAATGAATTGGAAAGCCACCAAAAAAAAAATGCTTAGAAATTGAATATATTAGCTAAGTTGATGGAACCCTCTGGGCTCTGAGGCAATTATATCATCAGCACTTATATTGATCGAGCAGATCAGGCAAGTAAAATAAAGGATAACCTATCGAAAAAAATGTAAAATAAAGAATAAATTAATTAAGTAAAATAAAAAAAGACTAAGGAACAGAGTAGAAGAAACATGCATGTCAAATTGGAAGGAAAATTGCTAAAGACACTATTCTATATGTGTAAATAGATTAATAGCCTGTTTATGAATTTAACTATATTTAATAAAAAGCTAATTTATAAAATATGATTAAATTTTAATTATTTAGTCAGTATTGTTAGAAAATTGTATTCCTAGCATGTTGGTTTTGGACCAAGATTGAGAAATTATTTAAGTGGATTACAAGTTGAATTTGGCATTAATGCGTTCTACTCCGAAAGTAAGTGTGAATCGTGTATTCACTCGAATGAATACAATTTCGGGTAAATGAGAAATTAATTGTCAAAGTTGGCAACTTAAAATAGTTGAAGCTAGGATTGGGAAGCATTTAATAATGCTATCCCACATTGGAAAAATGAAGGAAATTTGGCCATTTATAAAGCCCAAAAACTCACAAAGGGTTGGAGTCCCTTGGGGATACCCAAATGTGTAAACGGGCAAGGACCTAGGTCCAAGTGGGTTCGGGCTAAAGCCCACACGCGCGAGCGCCGCCGCCGCCGTCCGTGCGGGCGGGCTGGGCTTGGGCTAATTAAGTCATATTCTTTTTGGGCCAAATCCGAATTAAATTTTGGGCTGAACCAAACCCAAATCCAAGTTAAACGGGTCTTGGAGCCGGTGCGGGTCGGTTCGAAGCGGTCCTAGCCGAACCTGTGCAAGCCCGTACGGTCCGGTTCGGTTGTGATCGAACCGGTGGCTTGGTTTGATCCAAGGGGTGTCATTAACACTTATTAGTGAATGCCCACAACCTTTCGGATATTATAAATATGTCCCACTCCTGCCAGATTCATTCATTCACATCCATCAGCATTTTATACTTCTTGCATTCTAGTGCACATACTTTCCAAAGCTTTCTTATTTCGTGTTTCAAGAGTTTCAACACTTTTTATTCGCCCTTCTTGAGATTTGAAGTGCTCCTATCTCGTGAAAAGTCGTTGTATCTTGGGAGACAATTGCCGTTTACACCGTGAGTACTATACGGGGCAAATTTGTCTTAGAGACAGAGAATCAAATTCTCGCCTCGACTTCATTTTTGTTTGAAATCACCTCTAACCAAATAACAATTCTAAGACAAATTTTCGTGATTTCTAAACTCCACTATGGCGTCATCTAGTACAATTGAAGTTCCTCGAGCCCCTGCACAAGGGGAAAAGCCGAAAAAATTTACCGGCACTGATTTCAAAAGGTGGCAACAAAAAATGTTGTTTTACCTTACAACCTTGAATTTAGCAAGGTTTCTGAAGGAGTCCGCACCCGTAGTCAATGAAAATGATACTGATGGGCCAAAAAGGGCGGCTTTGGATGCATGGCATCAAGGAGATTTTCTATGCAGGAACTACATACTCAACAGGCTAAGTGATACACTTTATAGTGTATATAGCTCGATCAGCACTTCAAAGGAGTTATGGGAGTCCCTGGAAAAGAAATACAAAACGGATGATGCCGGCTTGAAGAAATTTATAGTCGGAAAGTTCATTGACTTTAAAATGGTGGACTCCAAAACTGTAATCAGTCAAGTCCAGGAGTTGCAGATCATTCTACATGATTTTCATGCAGAGGGAATGCGGCTTTGTGAGTCCTTTCAAGTTGCTGCTTTAATTGAAAAACTACCACCGGTGTGGAAGGATTTCAAGAACTACTTAAAGCACAAAAGAAAAGAATTGGGACTTGAGGACCTGATTGTCCGACTCAGGATAGAAGAAGCCATTTGAAAGTCCGATATCAAAGCTGGTAAGCTACAGATGGAAGCTAGAGCTAACTTGGTGGAGCCTAGCTCGAGCACTAGCAGAAAAAGAAAGCACCAAGGACAAGGACCTAGGCAGACGAAAGGCAAGGCAAAAAGGTTCAAGGGCAGTTGTAACAATTGTGGCAAGTCAGGTCACAAGGCGAAAGACTGCCGAGCTCCAAAGAAACAGAGAGTAGAAGCTAACATAGCTGAAAACAAGTATGTTCCGGTGGACCTGTCAGAACTGGATCTCACCGCAGTTGTCTTTGAAGCCAACCTAGTGGACAACCCAAAGGAGTGGTGGATTGACACTGGAGCTACCCACCACATCTGCTCTGATAAGGCGCTGTTCTCGACCTATACGCCGATCAACAGTCGGAGATTGTTCATGGGAAATTCCGCAACCTCAGAGGTCGTAGGTCTTGGAAAGGTGGTCCTAAAGATGACTTCCGAAAAAGAGCTAACGCTGGTCGACGTGCTTCATGTGCCCGACATCCGGAAGAATTTAGTGTCTGGGTCATTACTAGATAAGAGTGGGTTTAGGTGAGTATTTGGGTCAGGAAAATTTGTACTAACTAAACATGGCCAATTTGTTGGCAAAGGTTACTTGGACAAATGATTGTTCAAGATGAATGTAATGACTGTAATTCGCGATTTCGATGGCAATAAAATAACTAGTTCTACTTATATGATTGAGTGTTCAAATTTATGGCATGCTAGATTAGGGCATGTAAATTTCAATACTTTGCGTAGATTAGTGAACTTTGATTTATTGCCCAGAGTGACAATTGATCCTCATGATAAATATGAGATTTGTGTTGAGGCAAAAATGACTAAAAGTACATTTCCAACAGTGGAAAGGAATACAGAACCTCTAGAATTAATTCATAGTGATATATGTGACTTAAAATTTGTGCAAACTAGAGGTGGGAAAAAGTACTTTATTACTTTTATTGACGATTGCACAAGATACTGTTATATTTATTTGCTTCGTAGCAAAGATGAGGCCTTAGAAGCTTTCAAAAACTATAAAGTTGAGGTAGAGAATCAACTTAGCAAGAAAATTAAAGTAATACGCTCGGATAGAGGTGGAGAATATGGAGCACCGTTTGAAGAATTTTGCTCAGAAATGGGTATCATTCATCAAACGGCCGCACCTTATTCACCACAATCTAACGGTATTGCTAAAAGATAAAACCGAACACTAAAAGAAATGATGAATGCTATGTTGATAACTCAGGATTACCTTAAAACTTGTGGGGTGAAGCTGTACTTTCAGCTAACCACATTTTGAATAAAATCCCGCACAAAGATAAGAAAGAAACACCGTATGAACTATGGAAAGGTCACAAGCCGTCCTACAAATACCTTAAAGTGTGGGGGTGCTTGGCTAAAGTAGAAATACCTAAGCCAAAACAAGTTAAAATCGGGCCTAAGACAGTAGATTGCATATTTGTTGGATATGCTTATAACAGTAGTGCATATCGATTCCTCATACACAAATCAACAATTTCTGACATAAATGAAAATACGGTCATTGAATCTAGAAATGCTGTCTTTTTTGAGAATGTTTTTCCTTGTAAAGAAAAAGGAAAGGAAAAAGAAGACATTTCTAATAAAAGGGCTTATGAAGTTGCGAATGACAACAGTCAGTCTAGTGATGAACCCAGACGAAGTAAGAGAGCCAGGGTAGCTAAAGATTTTGGTCCTGATTTTCTAACATACATATTAGATAACGAACCGAGGACAATTAAAGAAGCATTGTCTTCCCCGGATGCTCCTTTATGGAAAGAAGCTATTAATAGCGAAATAGACTCCATCATGCAAAATCACAATTGGGAATTGGTGGATTTGCCGCCTGGTACTAACCCGCTAGGTTGCAAATGGATTCTCAAAAGAAAATATAAAGCAGATGGTTCTATAGACAAATACAAGGCTAGGTTGGTAGCTAAAGGCTTCAAACAACGAGAAGGCCTTGATTTCTTCGATACGTATTCACCTGTAACTAGAATAACATCAATTAGGGTTCTCATTGCTATTGCAGCTTTGAACAACCTCGAGATACATCAAATAGATGTAAAAACAACCTTCTTAAATGGTGAATTAGAAGAAGAAATCTATATGGAACAACCAGAAAGATTTGTTGTTCCCGGACAAGAGAAAAAGGTGTGCAGATTACTTAAATCATTGTATGGACTTAAACAAGCTCCCAAACAGTGGCATGAAAAGTTTGACAAAACCATGATGTCAAACGGGTTCAAAATCAATGAATGTGACAAATGTGTTTACATAAAAGGCACACCTAATGCATATGTTATAGTATGTCTCTATGTTGACGACATGCTTATCATGGGAAGTAGTCACGAGATAATCGTGAATACTAAAAGAATGTTAAAGAAAAATTTTGACATGAAAGATATAGGAATAGCAGATGTAATACTAGGAATTAAGATTACTAGGACATCTGGTGGCATTACTTTGTCACAATCCCATTATATTGAGAAAATACTTGAAAAATTCAAGGTTTACGATGGTTCTCTAGCTAAAACACCAGTGGACTTAAGTTTGCATTGAAGCAAAAACCATGGTGATCTTGTGTCTCAATTAGAATATTCGAGGATTATAGGCAGTTTGATGTACATCACCAACTGCACACGCCCGGATATTGCACAATCAGTTAACAAACTGAGTAGATTTACAAGCAATCTAGGGAAGGACCATTGGAAAGCAGTAGTGAGGGTCCTTAGATACCTAAAATATACCTCATAATACGGATTGCACTATACGAGATATCCAGCTGTATTGGAAGGGTACAGCGATGCTAACTGGATATCAGATACAAAGGATACAAAATCCACAAGTGGTTATGTCTTTACCTTAGGAGGAGCTGCTGTGTATTGGAAGTCCTCAAAACAAACTTGTATTGCTAGATCTACGATGGAGTCAGAGTTCATAGCTTTAGACAAAGTCGGAGAAGAAGCAGAATGGCTCCGCAATTTCTTAGAGGACATTTCGTGCTGGCCTAAGCCAGTGCCTACAATTGCTATACACTGTGATAGTCAGTCAGCAATTGGAAGGGCACAAAGTAAAATATACAATGGTAAGTCAAAACATATACGTAGAAGACATAACACAATTAAGCAGTTGATCTCTAGTGGTATAATCTCAGTTGATTATGTGAAATCAAAGGAGAATTTGGCAGATCCGTTGACTAAAGGATTACCAAGAGATCAAGTATACTGCTTGTCAAGGGGGATGGGATTAAAACCCACAAATTAAGAGTCTTCATAGCGGTAACCTAACCTTGATGACTGGAGATCCCAAGAACTTGGTTCAATAGGACAACTAAGTTATGATGATTCAAACGAGCATCTAGGAGATACCTCCTACTCATTCCCGTGATTGACAGATGCTCCCTGCTGACTGGGTGCTAGGCTAAAGTTTACCTTTTAATGATTCCTGTAGCTAAAAAGTGGAGTATGGCAGGATACTTTGAAATAGGAAATCACCTATGTAAGCGTGAAGACGGGCCGCTTCAAATGAAAACGCTTATGAATCCAAGATGGTATCCAAGGCCAGAACGGACACAACCGTGAGAATTAAAAAGTATTAGAAGACATATTGTGAGAATATTATTGTCTTGGTTTACACTAACAGCTGAACAGTTCAATACATCATGTACACTGATTAGCTAAGTAAATCCGACAGTATATCTCTAAAGAAGGTTCAAAGCCATAAGCTACCTATCCTGATGCAATTTGTGTTCGCCGAAACTCCTGGAAAGTGTTTGCATATTATTTGCATTCATTTCATTCATGTGGGGGATTGTTAGAAAATTGTATTCCTAGCATGTTGGTTTTGGACCAAGATTGAGAAATTATTTAAGTGGATTACAAGTTGAATTTGGCATTAATGCATTCTACTCCGAAAGTAGGTGTGAATAGTGTATTCACTCGAATGAATACAATTTCGGGTGAATGAGAAATTAATTGTCAAAGTAGGCCACTTAAAATAGTTGAAGCTAGGATTGTGAACCATTTAAGAATGCTATCCCACATTAGAAAAATGAAGGGAATTTGGCCACTTAATAAAGTCCAAAAACTCACAAAGGGTTGGGGTCCCTTGGGGATACCCAAATGTGTAAACGGGCAAGGACCTAGGTCCAAGTGGGTTCGGGCTAAAGCCCACACACGCGCGCGCCGCCGCCGCCGTCCGTCCGGCCGGCTCGGCTTGGCTCGGCTTGGCTGGCGATCCGGGCTTAAATCCGAATTAAATTTTGGGCTGAACCAAATCCAATCCAAGTTAAACGGGTCTTGGAGCCGGTGCGGGTCGGTTCGAAGCGGTCCGGCTCGGTCCTAGCCGAACCGGTGCAAGCCCGGACGGTCCGGTTCGGTTGTGATCGAACCGGTGGCTTGGTTTGATCCAAGGGGTGCCATTAACACTTATTAGTGAATGCCACAACCTTTCGCATATTATAAATATGCCCCACTCCTGCCAGATTCATTCATTCACATCCATCAGCATTTTATACTTCTTGCATTCTAGTGCACATACTTTCCAAAGCTTTCTTATTTCATGTTTCAAGAGTTTCAACACTTTTTATTCGCCCTTCTCGAGATTTGAAGTGCTCCTATCTCGTAAAAAGTCATTGTATCTTGGGAGACAATTGTCGTTTACACTGTGAGCACTATACGGGGTAAATTTGTCTTAGAGACAGAGAATCAAACTTTTACCTCGATTTCATTTTTGTTTGAAATCACCTTTCACCAAATAACAAGTATTTCAGTGTACGGATGGCTCACACCTCATAGGAATTCATTGATGATTGATAGCATATAGGAATTGTCATGTGAAGAAGTGTGGCGATTGGAAGCTGAACGTGTCCAACTCTCTATCACACAAACGACCTAAATCGCTCTCCATTTCACTTTTATTTTATTTGCGTTTCATTTTAGCTTTTGACAAATCAAATTAAAGCCCCCAGACTTTTTCATATCACAATTTAACCCTAATCAGAGTAGAAATATATTTTTTTCCAATCTTTAAAAGTATATTTAATTTTTCTATTTGTATTTTTAGTATTCTTTCAAATTGAGCCCTCAATTTAATAAGAATTCTTATCTACATATATTTTACATTATTTTATTTTATTTTTACAACTTAGAAAATTAATTTGACTTAACCAGTCTCTACGATGATAAATACTAAAAAATAATAACTAATAATATATTTATCTTTAAGCAAAAGTAACAAAATATATAAAGCAATTATAGAGTTTTCTATAGATTAATGTGGTGTGTTATATATTGCCACTACAAGAAAAACACGAATTATTGACGGATTATTGAAGGAAAATTCTATCAAAAAGATTGGCATTTCTGAAGGGGGCCTCATTGATTTTTGACGGATTCCATTTGGAAAACTTTTACAGAATAATTTGTCCGAAAGTGGTGGGTTGGTGGTAGACAACTTTCAAGGAAAATTATTGATGAAATGGACAGCGGTTGTCAAAAACATTTCACAATTATTGACCGACATTTTCCGTCAAAAACCCTTTAAAATATTATTTTTGGAATTAAATTTTTTATATACATATACGGAAACTTTTTATACTTTTTTTTTATTTTTTATTTTTTATAGAAACAGTATTGATGGTTTTTTTGACAGAATGTCAAAACTATATTTAAGAATTGAATTTTATAAAAAATTATAGTTATTGACGACTTTTTAGTGGAAACTTCTGGTGGAAAAAAAAAAACACTTTTCATATAATATAAATGTAAATTTTACAAATTAATTTAATTTTTATGAGATGATTGAGCTAGCTTAGACAGATTACTGGCGGATATTTACTTTTATAAGATTATTGACATATTTTAGACATATTATAACTTTTAAGGTTATTGAGCAATTTTTGACCGATTTTTCTGTAATAAAATAAACGTCTTGCCCATAAGAATTTATTGGTTGGAGGATTTTATTTATTTTCTGTACCTTTTCGGCTCTAGTAGTTGTTGTTGTTGTTGTTGTTGTTGTTGTTGTTGTTGTTCACTTTTTAAACTTTTAGTTATATTTTTAACACTTAATCATGGAATTATAATGAGTATTTAAAATTTTTTGCTTTTTTTAATATGAGAGTATTATATTTAAATTGTATCACATCTGTAGGAGATATATTGGTGTAGACCTTAACTTTAAATTTAACTTGTTATTGCTTTTTTCTTTTTTTTTTTTTTTTGAAAAGCAACTTGTTAGTGCTTGAAAGTAGGATTATTGTATTAAAAGTGTTCCTTTTGACTTTTTTACTTGTCCAATAAATAATATCAACCAGAATATGTAGTTGTTTGCATGAATTTTATGACTTCTTGCCGACGTGGTTATTTAGAATTCGAGGTTACTGAATTCAATAAAAAATAGTGAAGTCGAAATAAGTTTTATGCGTTTAGTACGTGCGTGCCAGTGTGCAAGAACACACAAGTTGAAGTCTGGATAATTCGAAGTAAAAAATGTTTTGCACCTAAGATTTATATCTGTAAAACGACTGAGTTACAGTAGGCAAATACCACCCCTAAGGTTCTACTTACCTACAACTTAATGTAGGATTTAACAATTCAGTACTCTAAGATTCGAAAAGGGTCTAAAAACTTTAAACGAAAAAGTGCATTGAGAGATGATGTTTACTCGCGACTGGACTTTACAAAATTTAGCTAAAGATACATGCATTGATGACACAGGTCATATCTATGACTAAAGTACATTGAGAGACTACTAGAGACTTTGATTACAAATCAACCACATTGATGACTCTGTATGATGGCTACACGTGAATGCATTGAAAAATTGCTAAATCCGACAGACATTGATGACTCTAGCTACACTTCTTCATGTATATGCTCAATATGAATGCAGGATACCACTCCATTGCATTGATATCTCTCCTCGAAACAGGCTCAATTCGAGTGATTGATGACTACGACATCGTGACGTTACAGAGTGAATGCATTGATAATTTCATCTCGAGCTAAATGGGCAAAGCCACGAACACTCTTATAACGGTTTTCGACCTAATGAACAAAAGCTAATATTTGTTTATTTAAGATAAAAAATCAGAGAAGTGTTGACTTTTTGATTAAAAGTTGTGTTGTTGTTTGATGTTGTGTCTGTGTTTTTTGTGTTGTTCCAGCTTCCTTTTATAGGCTTCCAAACAGCAACCACTTCTCCCTTTATTTGGAATTGGGTAAATTGTCTTAACTGAGTGGGTCGAAATAATTGGTCCTCCTTATTTATCAATTGTGACAATTCTGTCACTTTATTTGAATTTTTAATATTTCCAGCATTGCTTGTCCTTTTATCTCTAGCATGTTAGTTGCAACAATGTATAAATAGCCACATCACACTAGGTAATGGCAACATCATCCAAACTAATGCCAATGTTATCTTATCCAACAGCCAGATCATCAAAATTTGACACATTTTGTTAATTTGGAGACGATGGGACTAAATGTGCAATGCAATTCTATCACGTATGTGGTACCAAATGTGTCTTTATAAGTCTTGTGGGACTAATTGTTTAAGACATCTTATCTTATGAGATCAAAAATAAAATCTTCTCATGATTTAACACATAAATTTAAAAATGTAATGTAACGCTTTAATTTGTTAATATTCATTTCTCAAGTAAAATAAAATATATAAGAAAAATAATTGATCATTCTTTTTCTTATGGCATTAGCCTGTTGAAAAACGATCGTATAATTAATTATGGTATAACAAAAATAAAAAATTACCCTAATTGTTTTTCAATTCGATTTTTTAATAATCACTTGCTTTTTCATTACATAATCTCAATATTTTTAATGAATTTAAGTTTCGATATAAGATATTTCAAATATTCTCATATTTTACCCATCATTAAAGATCCGATGGAAGGTTGACTTAAGAAAATTTTCAAAATACATGAAACTAAAAGTGAGATACTAATAATGTACAAGAATAAACGTCTAAATTATATGATGAAAACTGGTATGTTTCTTTTTTGCTTATTCATGATATACTACTTTAAACCTTAGCTCCAACAAAAATCGTAGACAAGCCGTTATTACTAAAAATTAAGTACAAAATTATTTTTTGTTTAATTATGTATATATTCCATAATATTAAAATAATTTTTTTTATCTCTAATTCTATAATTTCTACCAAAATTTTCAGAAATGTGTGAATAAAACAATGTATAATTTAGTACAAATATCGTGAATGAGTAAACGTATGGAAACAAATTTAATATAAGGCTTGTCTAACGGGGCCTAAAATGAAAATTTCTCAATAAAAGTATATATGTTTTGTTTTATTTTCTAATGGACAAATGTTATTGTAAATATCTTTTCATATAAATATTTATTTGATTAGTGATGTCACATTAAAATTTTATATTATTATATGTATAATTGCATAGATACAACAATTAAAAATATATATTTATATAAAAATAATGATTGAAAGATATAAATATATTTATTTATGATTGGCATGATGCTTTAAATTGATTATACTTTTTTGATAAAATTTTTTGGGGAAAAGAGTATATATGAATTATGGATGAATATTTATTGTTATGTTGGGAGTTGAAAATTATTTCCCCGAAACAACACCACACATTACCTTAAGGATTCAAATTTTATAAATGCGAATATTTGTCTATTTATATAATAGTTATTTGATATATATAATATTGACGTGGCCGAATTCGTTCCGGCCACATGTGTGCTTACTCAGCTCACACGTCGGATCCAGCTCAGCACATACCGCCTTCCTCCTGTTGCCGCGTGTCAGACCGAGTTCGATTAGGCTCCATGATATTTTCTTGTCGGCCTAGTTCGGTCAGATCTCATCACATCTCCTCAACTCATATGGTCTCCTCGGAGTTAGTGCCCTGACACTCATATCGAGCAAAGGGACGCATCCCACGCGCCCATAGCGCGTCATAGGGAGCGCCCATAACCAGCAACGGGGCTGGGCCAGCCTGACTCTGGTCCGGCCCACCTATCTTTTATTATTATTATAAATAGTACGGCGGCACTATTGATTGGGTAAGACATTTTTTATCTACCAATACGCTGACTACTACTTACTGTTCACCTGCCCGAATTCTGATTTGAGCGTCGGAGGGTCTTCGCCGGAGACATTTCCGGCTAATCTCACGTGTGCTCTATCCTTGCAGAATAGAACCCGACCAGCATTCAAACACTCTTACTCGGATCTACCTGACCGGATTCGGACACTTACTCCCAGATCGAAGTGACGTGTACCGCAGGCCAAAATCCGACCACATCAAATATATTAATTATAAAATTCACCAACTTATAATTATTTGTACGTCATATATTTGAGAGTGTGATATGTCGATATAATGATAGAATTATATCGAGAGGGAGTGCTCCTCTCGTAGCCGCTTTCAGTTCCGGTTCATTTATCGCACCGGAAATGTTGTGGCCCATCAATTAGCTGGCAACTCCACGTTCGTTGAACCGGACTCTAGTTTCATTCCTTAATACATTAGGCTTGTAATTGAGGCAGAGGCCTGTATTCTTTAATTGAGTAATAAAGTCTTTCTTTTCTTTAAAAAATTTAAAAAAAAATATCATATCACTATAAAAAAACAAATCGATATATTATAAATTTAGATTTTATGATGGATTTAATTTTTAACAATTTTATTACTGAATATATTTTCACCAAGTGCCTTTAAACTTCATTTATATTAAATTATGTCACTAATTCATTGCATATATTTTAAATTTATGATTTAATTCCATTTATATTGAATTTTGTTATCAATCCATCACATATACCTGAAATTTGTGACAGATCTCTCGGTCACAAATTTTTCATTAAGGTAGGAAATAGTGTATAACCCCCCACGTCATCAGTACAATTTAATGTTGGTGTCGGTTCATTTATCTACCCATCCAGCCAGATTTTTGGCTGTCCGCTAATTGGCCTATAAAAATTAGCAAGTATGTAACCACCTTTGATCACTACAAAACAGCAGCAATTGAGTGTGCAGGCATTGCAATTTATTTTCCGTAGCTTTTATTCGTTTCTGTCATAATTTATTGCTATAAACCATGAAGATCAACGTGAAGGACTCGACCATGGTGAGGCCGCCGGCCGAGACGCCGAGTGCCAGCCTGTGGCTCTCCAATATGGACTTGGCCTTCAACAACTACCACGTCGTCACCATGTATTTCTTCCGCCACAACGGGGCGGCCGACTTCTTCGACACGGCGGCGCTCAAGGCGGCGCTGGGCCGTGTACTGGTGGCGTTCTACCCCGTGGCAGGGAGGTTGAGGAGGGATAAAGATGGCCGCGTCGAGGTCCACTGCAACGGTGAGGGAGTGCTGTTTGTGGAGGCGGAATCCGATGCGGTGTTGGATGATTTAGGTGACTTTGCCCTCACGGCGGAGCTCGACGGTTGCCTCGTTCCCGCCGTGGATTGTTCCCAAGAAATTTCGTCTTTCCCGCTTAGCATGGTGCAGGTCAGTTCTTGGAAAATTCTTACCCATGTATTGGGTATAAACTCTAATCTAAAGTATTTAGGTCTACGAGTCCGTTGGATGGACGAGAAGCATTTATTTTTGAAAAAAAATATATATTTTAATGTAAACAATCTGTATTTAGTTGAGGTTTTGTTTTTTCAAAAAATAAAAAAAAACACGAGTTTGAAGAAAAAAAATCACAAATTGGCTTTTCTTTTCCCAAAAATTATAATCGTTTCCAAAGAAGAGCTGTAGATTATTATAAAGTACTTTTAACTATACATTCAAATTTAAAATGGCCTGAATTAAACGAACAAAATAAATAAATAAAAACACCTTCGGTGAAAAAACACAACTCCACAAACTTTTCTCTCAATCCATACAAACGTGCTCCATATTGATATCTATTATTTCAAAAGTTATATTTTTTATCATAGCCCAAATTAATAATAAGGATAATCATACCTATATTTACTAAAATTTTGTATAAATAGACATAGGCCTATTTGGATAGATTAGTAACAAAGTTTTTTGCCAAACCTTACTCTTTCATAGGAGAGTTTGTTTCAAAATCAAAGTATTTTATGTTTGAATATAATAATTTAAAAATATTTTTTTCAAAACTATTATGAGTAGGTCCAAAAGAAATCAGTTATGGCCTTTGGCCTTTTTCCTTGACTTTTATTTTTTTTAAAATGCCCAACGAACCGTTAATTTTCTACCTTGAGGTGGTTTCTTTAAAAAAAAATGTGTTTTTTTTCTAGAAAAAAGTCCATCAAACAGGGAAAATTCTTGTTCAGATTTGATTTAGCCGCACCCAATCAATCATATAGCAAGTGTTATTGATTACTCTCCCTAAACTATACACCAATCATATGACAAATGTAAAACACTCGCGCGTGATTAATTTTGATGTGGCCAAACCCGATGCGAGTAAGAATTTCCCATCAAACAAGGCCTCAAGCAACCTGACTATTGCATAATTACATACATTACCTATGCTGTTAATTTTATGGGGTCAACTACAAGATGAGGTTTTGACGGCAGGGATTTGTCTTTGTAATTATGGAAACTTCACTATCATCCATTATAAGATAAAAGTTGATGATGGGAATAATTTTTATAACAATGCAAATAGGAGGGGGGATGTAAGGATGGAGGCCATATATATGATGTAGGTCTAACATTTTTCCTCAAAATTAAGTTAGTAATATTTGTTTTCAATATTTTATCTCTTTGAATACATCAAACTTTAAAATAAACAAGTTTCACATAAAGGTAAACTGCTACTGTTAGAAAATGAGTAAATTAGTAACGATATAATAAATGTTAATAAAAAAAATAGTTATTAATTATATTTATTTAGTGACAATAAATTTACGTTGTCAGAAAATATAGTTTGTACAATATCAATTGGTGACAATATAATTTAAAATTGATAATTAGTAATATATCTATGGAGGCAAATTAGGGACAATGGAATCTTGTCACAAAATGTTAATGATAATTTTTTTTATCATTAAATTGTCATTATAGGTATGTTACTAATTGTTAATAGTTGTCAATAAAATATTAATTCTTGTCACCATTGACTGCATATTATGACAACAGAAAAGTTGTTATCACTAAAGAAATTAAATTACTAATAAAATAGAAGATGTTCTCATTTAATATAATTATTTGTAACAACTTTTATATTGTCACTTTTATATCTTAATATTAATATTGCTCTTTCTTATAGTATGTGAGAGCTCTGGAGCTGTATGTCACAAACATATATAGGAGCTTGTAGGGTTGTCAAAAACCAACCCAATTCGATGACCCAAACATGACCAACCCGAAAAAAATCAGGTTTGAATTTGGGGTTTTCAGGTTCGGGTCAAATTAAGTCGGACCCAAAAATTGACCCAAAAATAAAATCGGGTTGGGTTGGGTTCGGGTCAACCCTAAACCCGAAATTGAATCTTAGGTCACCTAAAACTCGATTCAACCCTAAACCAACCCGAGTTTTTAAAAAAAAATATATATATACTCTTCAATTAGTTTTTTTATTTTTCACTCTCTAAAACTTTAACATTTGATATTATTGTTTATTCATTCACTTATTTTGTTTTTCCCTTTCTGTACTATCTATTTTTAAAAATATTTATTATTGCATTTAAAAATAAATATAATATAATTTATTTTTTTGGCTAAATTAAATAATGAGTTTAAACTTGAAAATAATACAAGTTCAAATATTCTCTTTATCAAGAACAACTTAACAATGTGGTTTTAGTCTTGCTATACTATATTTAAAAAAAGATGTAAGAAATTGAAATATATTTGGTTTATCATATATCATTGTTTTTATTATCTTTACGTTTTCATACCCACAAGTTTAATATTTGGCCTCACAATTTGAAATTTTGAACACAATTAAAAAGATTTTGTAGTATTCCTAAACCATTTTCTTAACAAAGAAAAAAAAACTCAATTTATATTGTTAGGAAGAATGATTGGTATAAAAGATTATATGATCATTTTGCAAAAAATATCATAAACAACTATATCCTTTAAAATGTAGATTGATATTTTAATTTATAGGGATTAACAATTTTTTAATATGAATTAGTTAAAACATATTATATCATTTCTAAGTTAAGAAGAATTTTTAATTATTGAAAAATATAACATTTTTTACAAAATTGATAGATATAAATATAGTTCACGTTAAGATCAATAGTTTAATAGTATATAAACTATAGTATGTCCTTCTCATTAGTTACTTAAGTTTTATTGTGACTTATTTAAAATATTAAATTGATCTCTTTTTTCTTTTGTTTTTTAGTTTTTTTATAACTTTTTTTTGGTCATAATCAATTTTTCTTAAAAAAAAGACGGAAGAGAGAGAGAGAGAGAGAGAGAGAGAGGATAGGTTGGATCGGGTTGCTGGGTGACTTGAAAGTAAATTAGGTCTATCCAAATCCAATTAGGTCAGATTCAGGTTGGACCTTTCGAGTTGAACATCGGGTTGGATCGGGTTGGGTCGGGTTGATATTTTTTTTTATACCTATACCTCAATCTGATCCGAATCCATCGGACCCATCCGAATTGACATCCCTAGGAGCTTGTAAATAGGAGGGTTGTTAGTATTTAAGTTTGACTATTTCACATGCACGACTATGACTTATCATTTTTTCTATAATTTTTATCATCTGTTATCCTCTATGTATTATAATTTAGAGGAAAACAAAATGTTAGTTTCTCGTAAAAAGAAAAAGTAACAAATTTATATGAACTTTGACACTAAATGAAAAGTAACTAGTAATTCTCTCACTAATTATATGATCCGTATAGATAGATTTAAAAAAATGTGTTTGAATCGTGTTTTTTATAATACTCTTTTAATTAAAGCAATTATATATTTATAATCATTAAAAGTACTTCAAAATGTCATTTTTATTATTTAAAATTATTATGGACAATTTCTACAAAAAGCAACATTTTAGCTTCTCTTCTATTTTTTTTTTTCAAATTCAGTTAAACACAACTTTTTTCTACTTTTGCATCGTCTAATATCAATTTCCATACTAATTCAAATTAATACATTATTCCCTACATAATAAAGCTCAAGACCACATCCTTCATATCTGAGTAAAGTGTTTTGCACTATTTCACCTTCAAGCCTCAATTCGCGAGCTTACTCTAATTGAATCCAATTTGTCTCAAATTTAACACTTAATAATTCATCCAAATTCCAACAAAAAGTTTTAAAAAACTACAATTGGTCTCTAAAAAAATTGCAATATTACAAATACTGTTTTTGTGGAAGTTGAAAATTACATCTACCCCTTGATTAACCAATTATATGTATCTTTACAATATATTAAATGTGAGGGCCTTTTATCTTTCTTTAGTGTGTGTGTGATTATGGTATTCTTAAAATGCGCTTCAACTATTTATCTCTCTTCTATCATTTCTTTTCTCTTTAACAATGTATTCTTTTTTTTTTTCCTATTTCTATTGTCACCTCTCTCTCTCATTTTCTCTCTCACACCTTTTTTTTTAAGTATTATTCTACTTTTATATTTATTTTTAGTCAAGAATTAATTTTATTTAAAAATGATTTTTTTAACTTTTCATAAATTTAATAAATATATTATAGTATAATAATAGTTAAGAAATAGGTGTATTTGCATAGAGAATTTTAGTAGAAAAATACTTTTATATTATTAAAACTTAACTTTTTAACTAAATTATATCATATTTATTTTGCACAGACATTGAGTATGGTCGATATAACAGTATTGTATTGTGGTGTAGGGTTGGGAGAATTTTATGTATATTACATTATGCTTATTGTATTTTATATTATATATATATTAATTTTTTTTGTATTATATATATTATTTTTATATATTAATATGTATTTTTAAGTATATATTTTTTAATTGGAGTGTATTTTTATCCCACTTTGATGATGGGGCTTTTCATTGTATGGAAAATAAATAATATACTTATTAAAAATGTAAAAAATGTAAACTAAAACTATAACTTACATAAAAAAATTCATATGTAAAATTAATAAATAGGTCCCAGGTTCCAATTTACATGTATATATACACATACACACATCAGAAAAACGAAAAGTGGTTGTATGTGTGTTTTTATAAAGTAATATGTATTTGTCATTATATGTTTTTCAAATTAATTAATATATATGTTTTGTATTTTTCAGGGGTTCGGCTATTTGTTTTTTTCTTTTTTTGCTTAAGGGAGTGTTCTACTATTTATCTATTTCCTAGGGTTAAATGCATTTAACCTTGGTGTTTTAACAAAAAAAATTGATAATAGAATTGGATTGGACAAGAAAATGTAATGTGAGGGACTAAATGTAATAGAAAGTGTATCCGTGAGTGCCAAAATGGAATTAGTTATAAATGTGAGGACGGAAAGTGAAATTTCCCACCATTTTATCTTACGTGAATATATCTTCAAACAGTAGAAGATCCCTAGGTTTGTCTTGCATGTCATGTGAAGCGCAAAAATTGATTATTAAATTAAACTTAATTAAAGTGATTCTATCTGCAATTTTTCCGCGGATGATTGGATCGTAAGGTGATGTAACTATTAAGCCAAAATTTTTCTACTGATTAATAAAAGATCCCATTCCCTTGTTGTTTCTTGGTAAAGAATAGGAGTATCAGTTCGGCGAAGAACACAATAGAATTCGTATGAGGTGTATAACACTTGTTAGGTTGTTACGCTGTTACGCTAACCAATACCTAAGATCATGTATCAATGGTCGTCATAATTTCTTTTTTTTTTTTTTTAAGAAACTTTGAATTTGTTCTCCATTTTACAATTAATTTTTCTCTCTTCATCTTACAATCATTTATTGCATACGGCAGGTCACACGTTTCAAATGCGGCGGAGTCTCATTAGGCATAGGAGCACACCACTACTTAGTAGATGGGCTTTCTGCACTTCATTTTATCAACTCATGGTCCGATATAGCTCGAGGCCTAAATATTACGATCCCACCTTTCTTCGACCGGACCCTCTTTCGTGCACACGATGTCCCCGAGCCTAAATTCACCCACGTTGAGTTCCAGCCCCCTCCGCAACTAAAAGTCCCTCAACAAAGCTCCTCCGATGCTTCTCCTGAAACAACTCTTTCCATATTCAAGCTAACACGTGATCAACTCAATGACCTCAAATCCAATTGCAACAAAGACAAAAACGCGTCTATCACTTACACCTCGTATGAGGCCCTGGCTGGGCACATCTGGCGCTGTGTGTGCCAGGCTCGTGGCCTGCTTGATGATCAGGACACGTTGGTGTACCTTGTATGTGACGCGCGGTCTAGGCTCCAACCCCCGCTCCCACCAGGGTACTTTGGCAACCCTGTCTTCCCAACCGTGGCCATCACCACATCCGGTGACCTTCGGACCGAGCCATTGAGCAACGCTGCAGGCAAAATCCATGAAGCTGTCACTCGGATGGACAACGATTACATAAGGTCAGCTATTGATTACTTGGAGCAAAATACTGATCGTAAACACTGTGTACACCCCGCGAACAACCTTATGAACCCGAATATCGGAATAACCAGTTGGGCTAGGCTTCCTTTATACGATGCAGATTTCGGATGGGGTCGGCCGATTTTAGTTGGACTACCCAAAGCTCCTCCTGAAGGCAAAAATTTCGTCATGCCGAGTCCGACAAATGATGGGAGCTTGTTGCTTGCAGTCTCTCTCCCAAAGAAACATATGATCCTCTTTGAGAAGTTCCTTTATAACATCAATTGAATAACTATATCACTCAGTTGCTCAACCGAGAAGATCAACTTCCGCTTCTATTTCTACTGGCAGTTTTTAGGCGTGTATTTCCTTAGGCTTTGCAAGTATTCTCCCAAGATCCATATCAGCCTATTACTTTATCTGTACTAAAATAAGTAAGGCCACGACTGGAATGATAGATTGGAATTTCACTAGAGATTTGAAATAAATGGACTTTATACCCATATGAATTGAAATCTCTTATGGTGGTTTGTGGAAAGAATTTCAAATCGATTAATCTCAATCATATTGTTTGGTTAAAGAACTAAAGTATTTGACTTTTTTTTTTCGACTTCGTTTTTCTGTAACTAAAATAGTAAGAAATATACTTATTTTTATAAAAGATACCAGGGTTGTCTATTTTTAGGTAAAGAAAAAAATTTAGCATTAAATACTTTATTTTATTAGAGTACTTGTAACCTATGATATAGGTTATACTTATCTAATACCTGTCATACAAGTTCTAAATATCTGCTATCTATTCGCTTCCGATCCCCTATTTATTTGTTTGGATTGCCGACACGTGGAGGGCAATCCAAGGGCAATATTCAGCCGTTAACTCTTCAATTTAATTCTTCAGTTTAACTCTTTAGCTTTTCATTTTTTTTTTTTCCCCTCTCCTTCTTTAAAGCAGCGAATATTTTGATTGGTTTCAAGAAGGTAATTTCATGGGTTTCCTGCTTCAACATGGAGTCTTCAAATTCTTTTACTGATCAATGTCATACTCCAAAAAGGGATTAAAAAGAAGAAACAAGGAGACAGACAAACAGAAAAAGAAAAATTGATAAGAATTTCAAGAGATTGGAGTATTTTTGCAACGTATTCCTCTTCGTTAAAAATGAATTTGGGTTTTAAAAAACAAGAAATCGGGAATTTTTCAGCACAAATTCTCATTTCGAGATATTGAAATCCTTTAAATTTTTGCCTATCCAATAGACGAGCACAGAGTCTTCTGTGAATTTGTGTGAAAACAATTAGTGATGCAACAGAGCAACGAGGACTGTGTATCTTGATCAGCAAAATGTGAGGCTTTATCTTGCAAGGTTTAGGGGGACACTTGTTGAAGCACTTAGTATTGTTACAGATTTGGACATGTAAATAAAGTGTTTAGAATTTGTCACTTGTGCGCGTGTCCGCATGCAAGGACAAGTTAATTGTATTGCTTGGAAAATTTTAGGGGATATTATGTTTCAATTTGTTCAAATTCTCAGAGTTCATAAAGTTGTATGGCAAACTAATTTTTTTTGTATTGAAGGGTTTAACAATGTAAGAGATTCTGAATTCAATTCAAGTGACCAATTGTGTATGGCCAGTGGCTGATTCATGGGAAGAAACTCTCTAGCTTGCAAGTGTCTTGCTGGCTATCATTGGTTTAATGAAGCTTATTTATTACTAGGCCAGTTTCTCATTAAGACATCAAATAATGGGGTTGTTGAATAAGGCTGTCAAGTCTAGATATTGTGAGCAAGTTAATAGAATTTTAGTAAAGAGTTAGCACCAAAAGGATGGAGCAAGACCTTAGAATTGCAATGAAAATACGTGTAAAATTTAGTTAGATATAAACTTGAGGGAGAGTGTGTAAGAAAAATTTTGTAATCGCAGGATCGATACACCATGAATTTGGAACACAATATATGAATATATATAAAGTTAAATTAATGTACCTTAAATCGATCATTGATAGTCGATCAATATGGATGTTTAGGCAAACATCCATGGCTAGTTCTTCCTCTCCATCTCTCACCGATATTGGCAGCTTTCAATGGGACAAGCGATTATCAGAGTGTGGAGTGGAGAGGGGACCTAGCCAAATATATAATGTAACCCTAGGGCCCTCCCATCATGGGCTTTCTAGGATGGGCCTACACCAACTGTCAGACCATGTCTGCTAAAATCAAGGCCATAAAAATAGTGGGTCAAACAAATCAGGCCTTATAAGTCAAGTCCCATTAACCGTATTAATTTCGCCCGTTTTATTTCATAAAAATAAAATATCCAATTAATAGAAGTCCAAATTAGAATAAAATTCTAACAATCTCCCACTTGGACAAATATTAATTGATGTTTTAATCTCCCAAAAATAATTTATTTGAAAAATGACTCTCGGGCTAAATTACAAGTTTTGACTGTGGCCACATTTTAAAAACAAAAATACGGCAAGGGAACAAGACTTCTGCAATCCGGTCCAATGAAAATCACTAATATTGGATCATGGCGATAATTGCATCCTTAATTGACACAAGACCTTCCATAGTCACAAATACCAGCAATTCCACCACATGAATTCAGACATGGTGGTGTAGCAAGAAATAGCATCACAACATGACCCAAACACATGCTATTTCATTGTCGGTCCTTTGATTTTCTTGTAAGATATGGATTTCTGTATCAATATGAAATCCCAAGAAAATCTGATTTTCTTGCAAAATATGAGTTTCTAAAACAATATGAAACCCCAAGAAAATCAATATGGATGTCTTGTAAAATATGAGTCTCGAGGTCAATATGAAACTCCAAAAAATCCAACATGGTTTTCTTGTAAGAAATGAATTTCTAGAACAATATGAAATTCCAAGAAAACCCAATGACTTCTTAGGAAGTCATATATGCCTCGATCGATAATCGGATAACAACATGGTGTCATTTATGAGACATACCCATCTCTTAAGGCCAACACCAAGCCTTAAGATATCAAAAATGTGCGCACACAAATATGGATTAATCCAAGAGTTTTGTATATTGATGCGCATAGTCCAACTTAACCCTGTTACAAAATGGGTTAAATAATAACATATGAACCAAGTTAAATAGCTTCCACTATTTCAATAAGCCAAGACTTGATTGCATATACATATTTAAATTATGTATATCCCACTTGATGAATATCGACTAAACCATCAACCTTTTTAGCAACTGGCCCAAAAACTATGTGCTCTACCACAATGTTGCTTATCATTGATCAAGTCTATACAAGTGAGAAATTTAACTTCATATATCAACATATTTGAGGATGAATAATCACATAATTATGCTATAAATAAATCCTCAACCAAGAATAGATAGAATCATCAATGATATATCGTGAGACAACATTCGTCAAAATCTACGCATATAGTGCATTAGCCCTAACAGACAAGCATTAGCCTTGATTTATTGAAGACTTCAAAATCCTTCATAATAATTTTCCCAACAATTACTTATTCCACTCAAGTTAATAAGTAATTCAAAATTAGAAGAATCAATCACTCTAAAAATGAGTCTCCTCTATATTAATTTAAACTTATAAAGATTGAATCAAGAAAATATGCAACAATACACTCCCCATCAATCTTAAAAGCACATCCAAGCCAAATGATTCAATTATCAGGCCTACTAACGATGACCAAATGTAGGCAATTTGAAAAATCAACAATCAATTTCAAATCTTATGGGCCAAGTCATAGTATCAAGCAAGAGTTTATTTCTCCAAGCATTCCATGAAAATAATAAGACATTATTGTGCTTGGTTCATCAAATAACTCAGACAATCAGTCAATAATTTATTGACTATTTAATATTCCAATTTGTCCAAAACAAGAAGTTCTATCTTTAAATTTTCAATCAAAATTTTACGGCCAAAAGAGAACTTGAATGCTACAAAAAATTAGAAATTTAGAATTTTCAAGTTCATCCTATTATTAAGAAATTTATTTGAAACAAGGAGAGTAAAGGATTTATCCTTATTGACACACACCCCCTTTTGAATAAATTTCTCAGCAGCAAATTTTGATTGAATCATTCACGGAACTTCTCACTGATCAAATATTTTCTCACAATTGACCATTTACAATAATGATCCATATATATGACTCCCACATATTATTGTGAGAGATGGATTATAACAAAGTCCATGTATTCCCAACATAAATATTAAACTGAAAACTAGAAACTCTATATATTAGTTTCCCATGATCAATTAAACAATTCAATAATAATTACTTTCGCAACAATCAAGAAACACAAAATATCTTTCTCCAAAATCAAAATAAAGATATCTTTGCTATATAAAATTTTCAAGCATTAGATCCTAATATGATATCAAAAGTGATTATATCAATTGTATTTACATTGAGAAACGTAATAAGTTGGGCAAAAATTTTCTCATGTAACTCTTAAACACATAGACTTGGGTATACAGAAAAGAATATGAATGTGCTAAATCGCTTTCTCATGAAGCACTAGCAATAAAATATAGGATCAATATTTTCAAATATTGCACAATAAATCCCAATTGAAATCCCTCATTAAGATTTCAAATAAACTCCCTATTAAATACATAAACTTCACCTTTCTTCAATACAAGAGGAAAGCCAAGGACAAAAAACACAATCAAAGAAGTCTCCCAAGGTATGACACCAAATATTATTCATACCAATTACTCAGAACTATCAGGGTGATAAGTGAAATTTAATAATAGGTACACCTTTTAAGATAAATGCGGAATTTCAAATATGTTCTCAAATATTCACAATCAGTATGATACTTCACCATTTGAAAAAGAATTTTCCAAATATATTAGAGTCATTCTCAAGAGAACAACTTGCATTCTAAGAAAACAATTACGGTGAAATAAACTAAGTGTAAATCCTCACATGAGCCATGAATCGTTCCTCTTAAATATTATGGAAAAACTATTCTCAAATATATCAAAAGATTAGAATGTGAAAGCACTGTAGCCAATAATTTGGTCAAAGTTAGGGTTCCAAATTCATAGAGTGTCCTGCTCTGATACCATCTGTAAGAAAATTTTTGTAATCGCAGGATCGATACACCATGAATTTGGAACACAATATATGAATATATATAAAGTTAAATTAACGTACCTTAAATCGATCATTGATAGTCGATCAATATGGATGTTTAGGCAAACATCCATGGCTAGTTCTTTCTCTCCATCTCTCACCGATATTGACAGCTTTCAATGGGACAAGCGATTATCAGAGTGTGGAGTGGAGAGGGGACCTAGCCAAATATATAATGTAACCCTAGGGTCCTCCCATCATGAGCTTTCTAGGATGGGCCTACACAAACTGTCATACCATGTCTGCTAAAATCAAGGCCTTAAAAATAGTGGGTCAAACAAATCAGGCCTTATAAGTCAAGTCCCATTAACCGTATTAATTTCGCTCGTTTTATTTCATAAAAATAAAATATCCAATTAATAGAAGTCCAAATTAGAATAAAATTCTAACAGAGTGGCCACCCTTCAAACCCCCGGGCTCTATATCTGGTTCCAATCATTTGATATTTGACATATTTTTGTCATAAATATATCTCATAAATAGATATATTCATCAATATGAAAATAATTCAACTTGCAATTTCTTTTAACCTTTTTTCAAATCTACGAGGACAATGATAAGAAAAATTATTTTAAAGATATCTCACACATCAGCATGTATGACAACAAACGATGGAATACAAACTTGAAAAATTGTATTTGAAAAATTTGTTGATAGGAAAATATGCACCACTGCAAATTTACACGGAAAACCTCAAAAATATGAAAAAAAAAAAGAAAAAACAGAATACTTGAGTCAAAGTAAAAGAAGTAAGATAAATTGCTACACTTTGGAAATTGGAAAACAGAAGAAAAGGCATTACTATTAAAAAATGATATTTTTGTCAAATAAATAATTGATAAACTAGTTCAAATTTCAAACTTTTTTTATCAACAAAAATACTTGTATGAATATAGAATTGTATATGAGTTTCCATGCTCTTTCACCCTTTACAAACTTCAGCACCTTCATTGTTGCCTTTCTCACATTGGCTTTGAGATAAAGAGTTATTCAATTGAAGCCTCTTAAATCCTTGTGACCGGTTTAGTTGTCGCTATACATGTAAAATACAATGCAAATTAATTAGTATGCACTCAATTGCATTAATAAATAATGCAACGTTAACTACGTATGCCACAACCTGTAGCAACTGAGTTAAACTCATGTCTCTTTGTTAGCCATCTCTTGAATGACGAGGAGCGAAGTTAACTTGCCGATCTACGATTGGATTGAATACCCACAATGAAATACATACAAAGTTAAGTAGCACATTATACCAAGTTTATTTAATATTATTGCAAATAGGTTTTTATGCATTATTTTTTTTTTTTTGGTTGGGGGGGGGGGGGGGGTTGGGTGAAGGAAATGCCTAACTTTACATGACTAAAGTACCTATAGATATTGCAATGGTTCCACATATGACACTGGATACTGTTTGAGCACAAAAATGAATTTTTGTATAAATTCGGAATGGGTTGATTTTGGTCCTTTTCGCCACGCCGAAATGAATTAATAAGGCTCATGCCACTTCGATGCGTCCACAGAACCCATGTTGGAAGCCCAGGCCGGAATGAAATAACGGCCCATGGCACAGTCGGCCAAAAATATAAAATAGGAAAATAAAATAAATATAATAATAAAGTCAAATTCAAATCCCTTACTTCTAGGGATTGTTAAATGGAGAGTAACAGAATGGCTAAAAATAGGTATTGTTATACCAGCACATGCCTAAAATAAAGGCCATGTGATGCTGAAATTTGAAAATTAAATAAGATGGCATAATTGCCATAGCAACAAATAAGGAGGTCCATCCATTTCAAATAATCAAGTATAGGTAGATATGGCCGGAGTCATCAATGTGGCCGATTTGTGGCTAGAGTTCTTAGGGACTGCTCAATGCAATTCTGTCATTTTTGTAAACTCTATTTGGCGAGTAGCCATAGTCTTCGAATTTATTTTTTCTCTTCGATTTAAACTTTTCGACCCTTTTCGATTTTGAGAGTGCTAAATTGTTAAGTCCTGCATTGAGTTGTAGGCAAGTAGAACCTTAGGGGTAGTGTTTGCCTACTCCGATTCAGTCGTTTTTCAGATAGAAGTCTTGGGTGCATTACATTTTTCACTTCTAATTGCATCACATTTTTTACTTTGAATTGCATTACTTTTTCACTTCGAAACACAAGACTTTCACTTTTGTGCTCCTGCACACTGGCACGCCCGCACCCGAACACGAGAAAGCTCACTTCGAATTGGCTGTTTTCCAATTGAACTCAGTCGGCTCGAAACCCGAGCGTCCACTTCGGCGCGGCTGGAGAAAATTTATGCAAACATATCTTTCTGACACGCCCAGTGGGACAGCACTTCAATTTTCGAAAAGTTTTTGTCAACATTTAGGTCTTAGAAAACACGTTTTATTTCGATCAATTGCATACTTACATTCTATATTGAAAAATCACAAAAAATTAAAAATTAAAATTCATAAACAGTAAGCTCTGGCACCACCATGCCTAAGGAGCCAAACTTGAGCTGACCTCGGTTCAGACAGTGGAAGCGAGGCAGCCAGTGATCAGAACGAAGAGATGAGTGGACATAATCCACCTCCCAACGTTCAGGCTATCATTGACAGGCTCGAGCGAAGTTAGAAAGTGCCTAAAGAGGCGCCGATCCGGGAAGCACCCGCCCTGCTGGCCAGAGTGGCCAATTGTGGCGAAGACGCATTATATGTGATGGAGAAGTGGATCTTGGAATCCAACCGTAGATTTCAGGAGTTGATAGAAAGACAACGTAGGGAAGAATCGGAGAGGGCCGAACAGATGGCCTCCATGCTAGAATCACTCCGCGTAACAGATCCACATTACGAAATGAACTTGCGCAGCGTGGCGTCAAGAATGGACAACATTCCACCGGTGAGAGAACCTCCACGATGAAATAAGGCCGAACAATGACACAGGCCTGACCTTGCAGATGCACGGCCAGAACAAATAAACATTGGAGGTAATGATCGCCGTGGAAGACACTCCAACATGGATACTGGCAAAAGAGTGGCGTTCGAATCCAAAGGAGTACTCTTGGAAAGGGAAGGATCAGGCTCCCGGGAACATTTTGACCGGCCTGAAATCCCCTATGCAATGACACACGTGGCGGAAAGACCCCAGCCTGCCACCAATCGAAATGACAACACAGCCGTGTCACGACAAGAGATATAGAAAATGTTGTGACAGGAGTTGGCAAGGCATAAACGATCAGCCTCGCCACCCAGGTATTCTTGTCCATATCCCTCTCATATTGACACGATTCCTTGTCCCCCAGTATTTAGGATCCCAGTTTTTACTTTGTTTAACGGGGATGGATCGCAAACCACAATTGAACATATTGCTAAATTCACCACACAATATAGTAAGATCGGAATGGATGGAAGCCTAAAATTACGTTTATTTCCGAATTCATTGACTGGATAAACTTTTTTATGGTACATCAGACTTAGACCAGGGTCTATCCCTGACTGGCCAACTATGGAGAGTCTTTTCTATAGTCATTTCTACCGACTACCCCTGAGGTATCTATGTCGGAGTTAACCAATATGAGACAAATGCCCGGGAAGTCAGCCGAGGAATACATGGGAAGATTCGTCCGGGCCAGACACTTTTGCCCAGTGATTATGGCCGAAGAAAGTTACATAAGCTTGGCCATAGGAGGCATGCACCTCGAATTAAAAAAGAAAATGTTTGGCCAACAATTTGCATCGATTTTTGATTTAATCAGGCATGTCACTGAGTATGAAAAACTGTTAAAAGAAGAAAATCAAAAAAGTCATCACGGCAAGGCCACTCATTATCAAGTAGGTCTAGCCGAAGTCCAAGATGACTTGGTCAGTGTCGAAAAAAAACAATGGGAGAACGAAGTGCGCCTAGCTCAAGTCGTTTGCCAAAAGAACACTGTTTGCCCGGCTTTGATAAAACCAAGGGCATTACAGCCTCATATCAAGATGCCTCCTGACATGCTGAATAAACCAGAATTTCATTCTAAAACAGAGACGCGCTATGGTTTCGATGTGTCAAAAACCGAGGCCATTTTTGATTACTTATTGGCTGACGGCAAAATCAAAATACCTAATGACCATAGGATGCCAACGGCCAAAGAGCTGGAAGACAAAGTGTACTGTAAGTTTCATAATGCATGGACTCATAACACTAATGATTGTTTGGTTTTCAGGTGGATGATCCAAAGCTACCTGGACAACGTCACATTGCGCTTTCTGCCGGAATGGATGAATAAGAAAATGGGAATTGACAAAGAACCATTCCAGGTGGAGGGAGTAAACATGGTCAACATTTAGGATGACCCAGCCGAAAAGGAAAACCAACAAACTGAGCACGAAATGACACAGTCAGAATGGCAATTGGTCCTTTGCGCCAGATGTCATTCCGAAATGGCAACAATACCATGGGTCTATCCAGCAGGAGCTTACTATCCTTGGGCCAATCCCATGGCCAGCTTTTCCATGATTCCACAGCCGCCTATGGTGCCATATCCCCCTCACATGCTCGGGGGGCATTGTGCCAATGGCGGTCCATTGCGAGAAAATTGGAATAAGAGAAATTGAAGTCCTCCCCAAAGGGCCGACAAAAGTGATAAAAGAAGGGCACTCTCTAGCCCACCTCAAAGGTATGAACCAACTCGAGAACCGGTTCGTTCCAGGTTCATTAAACCGCCAGCAGTCCATGAAGGACGTTAGACGGCAGTAAGGCATCCTAAGTTTCCTAACGGAAGAAGTCCTCAAGAGATAACGAGAACACAGTACCGCAGACACTTGAGGTAACGCAAGAAAGCTGAAATACTAAAAAGGGAAACAACGAAACCCATCAAGGGTAAGGCAGTGATGTCAACAGAGCCTAGAAACCAGAAAATCACCCCGACCGACATTCAATCGAAGAGAAAGATTGCTGACCCAATGATATTGGAAAGTGATGAATCAAAGAATGGTATCCTGAGCAAACCAGACGATGTCGGAGAGGACGATCTGAGTGAATGGATCGTAAAAATGGAAGAATTAAACCAGGTCGACAAGGAGTTGCCAATGGAAACCACGGACATACCATCATCCAGTGGCGACGCTATCAACATGGAGTGTAACATGATATGGGCATTCCTTTCCAATACTAATGCTAACAGTGATTTTCAGGATAACACAGGAGAAAGCAGTTAAGTGTGGGATGACAGTGAGCCGATAGCTTTCTTTGTAAGTAATGCCGAACAGACTATCCAGAAGAGTAAGACAACCGAAGATATCAAGGCTTTATTTCAGAAGCCTCCGCCAAGCATGGCAAAACATGTAAAACCCCTCTTCGTGACCGGACATCTCGATGGCAAGCCTACTGGAAGAATGCTGGTTGACAATGGAGCCGCAGTGAATGTCATGCCTCTCCAAACCATGAGATGCATCGAAAAGGAGAAGGATGATCTCCTCAAGACAGATGTGGTGATCAGCAATTTTGTAAGGGGAAAAGCATACATCATGGGGATACTACCAATCGAAGTAAGTATTGGAAATAAGACAGTCACTTCCGCCTTTTTCGTTATAGATGCGAAGACTTCATACAATGCCTTGCTAGGAAGGGATTGGATCCACTCCACCATGTGCATCCCTTCGACCTTACACCAATTTTTGGTATTTTTGGGAGATGGTGAGAACGAAGTAGAAGTAGTGAGGTAGAAGAAAGGCCGTTCATGGCCAATGTGAATGTAGTAGAAGCTAGGTATTATTCCGACAATGTCGGACCATACAGGTTTATCGGGCAAGACAAATATGGCCGTCCGCTTTATGCCACTTCGTCTGTGGCGCCAGTTAGTTTAGAAGTAGTAATCACTAAGGAGGTTAGCAGGCCTTGCACCATCGAAGAAAGGCCGCTTTCTATTTTTCAAAATATTGATCATGAATAACGTCGATATAGACGAAATTGTAATAATTCCGGATAGCACCGGATCGTTAATAATAAATAACACCCTGGCCTTATTGGCCAAGGACCTTTCCGATTACTATAGTTGTAATGCGGATGTAATCTATGAGCATGATCAGGATCTCACTTCGACGGATAGGATTACACTAAAGGAATTGAATGCCGCTCCGGCAAAACTCGATGACGTTAGGATTCAGGTTCAAGATCCTGTCATCGAAGTGGAGCTTGGCAATGAAAACAATCATAGGCCCGCATACATTAGTGCTAAGCTAAGCCCTGAAAACAAAGAGGCCATGATCAACATACTTAAAAAATACAGAGACTATTTTGCATGGAATTATGATGAAATGCCCGGTCTCAACAGAGACTTGGTGGAGCATCGTATACCCATTTTGCCTGGGTTTCAGCCACGCAAACAACCCTCTCCGACGCATGTCCGACGAAGTCTGTGTATTGATCAAAGAAGAGATTCAAAGGCTTCTTAAAGCAGACTTCATCGAAGTGGCCAGATACCCCGAATGGGTAGCCAATGTCGTGCCAGTCATAAAAAAGAATGGCAAACTGAGAATGTCCGACGAAGTCTGTGTATACCCATTTTGAAATGTATGGGTCTCAGCAGAGACTTGGTGGAGCATCGTATACCCATTTTGCCTGGGTTTAAGCCACACAAACAACCTCTCCGACGCATGTCCGACGAAGTCTGTGTATTGATCAAAGAAGAGATTCAAAGGCTTCTTAAAGCAGACTTTATCGAAGTGGCCAGATACCCCGAATGGGTGGCCAATGTCGTGGCAGTCATAAAAAAGAATGGCAACTAAGAATTTGCATAGACTTCATGGACTTAAATTTGGCATCTCCGAAAGATGAGCACACAATGCCAATAGCCGACATGATGATAGATGCCGTCGCAGGACATGAGTACTTAACTCTTGCCGACGACAATGCAGGATACAATTAGATATTCGTAGCCGAAGAGGATATCCCGAAACTGGCATTCCAATGCCCGGGGAGTATTAGTACCTTTCAATGGAAGGTTATGCCGTTTGGCCTCAAGAATGCTGGTACGTGGCTCCAGTATTCTTGAGCACCCGGTTAAGGCCTTTGAAAGGATGAGAAAATTTCTGTTGAAATTGAACCTACTAAAATGCGTGTTCAGAGTGGCCGCAGGCCATTTTCTTGGGTTTTTAGTGCATAAGAAAGGAATCGAAGTGGAAGCGAACAAGGCAAAGGCCATCCTGGCCGCCCAGTCACCTCGAACCAAGAAAGAACTTCAGCAGTTTCTTGGAAAGGTCAATTACTTGAGGAGGTTCATTTCGAATCTTGCAGGCAAAACCAAGATTTTCTCACCCTTATTAAAGTTAAAGGACCATGACCACTTCGAATGGTCAGAAGAACATGGGCATGCATTTGATAAGATCAAGGAAGCATTAACTTCCCGTCCTGTGATGATGCCGCCACGAAAAGGAGAACCGCTTAAACTTTACATTTCAGCAGCTGACAAGACACTGGGGCCTTCTTGGCTCAAGATGACGAAAATGATCTCGAACGAGCTGTATACCACCTAAGCAAGCATTTGAGTGACACAGAACAAAGATACCATCCGATTGAAAAGCTGTGTTTGACTTTATATTTCGCATGTATCAAGCTACGACACTACTTGCTACCAGTAAAAACTTTTATAATCAGTAGCGTCGATGTGATTAAATACATGCTTTCGAGATCAGTAGTGCGTGGTCGGATAGGCCGTTGGGTCATCCACCTAATGGAGTATCAGCTGCAATTTGTTTTGTTGAAAGCTGTGAAGGGCCAATCCTTAGCCGATTTTCTCATCGACCACCCCAGTGTCGAAATAGATGGCGAAGATATGCTCAAGAATCCAGTAAATGGCAAATACTTGAAAAGGTATTACTCCACACTATGGGAAACGTTGCCATTGAAACGCCGAAATAATCTAAGTTAAAATGGCCACTAGGCCAAATCGAACTTAGAGTCATTTTCTATTTCGAACCAATCATGTTATCGATGCGCTTGAGGGACTTCTTTTCCACATTTAAAATGTTTTTTGAAGGAATCTTAATGTAAGCAAATCAGATAACTTGATAGATTGGAAGAAATAGAATGTGTGCAAAAATGAACCAAAGTATGGCTTAAAATATCCTAAAAAAAAGAAGAAGGGATCTAGAAGGGAAGCTACCAACGAAGTGGGATTCAGGTAATTTAGTTTTATTTTTATTTTATCATATTAATGTGGCTTGATTACCAAATGTTATTATGGCGATTGGTGACGTGATAGCCATTGCTTAATTAAATATTGCCTTTTAGTTCGTTTTGTTCGTGCCTATAGAGAGAGTTAAGTTGTCAAATCATACATGGCAAACATAAATAAAAAAGCTGCCAAATTAAGGGCGCAAGGCATGCGAAGTTTTAACCAAGTCATGATCAAATTTTGCATTTAATCACAACTTGCGGGGGGCATTGTTTGAGCCCAAAAATGAATTTTTGTATAAATTCAAAGTGGGCTAATTTTGGTCCTTTTTGCCACGCCGAAATGAATTAATAAGGCTCATGCCACTTCGATGCATCCACAGAACCCATGTTGGAAGCCCAGGCCGGAATGAAATAACGGTCCATGGCCCAGTCGGCCAAAAATATAAAATAGGAAAATAAAATAAATATAATAAGAAAGTCATTCAAATCCCTTACTTCTAGGGGTTGTTAGATGGAGAGTAACAGAATGGCTAAAAATAGGCATTGTTATACCTGCACATGCCTAAAATAAAGGCCATGTGATGCTGAAATTTGAAAATTAAACAAGATGGCATAATTGCCATAGCAACAAATAAGGAGGTCCATCCATTTCAAATAATCAAGTCTTTTGAAGTCATCCAACTCCAAGAATAAAAGATGGCGGTTGCAGCTTGAAACCTATAAAAGGGAGCTGCATTGGACAGCAGCAATCAATCAATCAACACAACAATTCTCCCAATCAAGAAGTCATCACTTCTTTGATTTTTTAGTCTAAATGAACAAAGAATAGCTTTAGTTCAAGTAGATAGAAAACCGCTACGGGTGTTTGTAGCCATACCTCATTCGGCTCGAAGTGAGGATATCAATGTACTCATTCCGTAACGTCATGAAATCATAGCCATCACTCACTCGGATTGGACCCGGTTCGAGGTGAGATATCAATGCGACAGAGTGGTATCCAGCATTCATATCGAGCGCATGCATGAAGAGGATTACAGATGGAGTCAATCAATGCTCGTCGGAGTGAACAGCCTTTGAATACACCCACAGGTAGATATGACCGGAGTCATCAATGTGGCCGATTTGTAGCTAGAGTTCTTAGGGACTGCTCAATGCATTTCTGTCATAGATATGGCCCGAGTCATCAATGCGTGTGTCTGTAGTCGAGTCCTGTAAACTCCATTTGGCGAGTAGCCATAGTCTTCGAATTTATTTTCTCTCCGATTTAAACTTTTTGACCCTTTTCGATTTTGAGAGTGCTAAATTGTTAAGTCCTACATTGAGTTGTAGGAAAGTAGAACCTCAGGGGTAGTGTTTGCCTACTCCGATTCAGTCGTTTTTCAGATAGAAGTCTTGGGCGCATTACATTTTTCACTTCGAATTGCATCACATTTTTCACTTCGAATTGCATTACTTTTCCACTTCGAAACACAAGACTTCCACTTATGTACTCCTGCACACTGGCACGCCCGCACCCGAACACGAGAAAGCTCACTTCGAATTGGCTGTTTTCCAATCGATCTTAGCCGGCTCGAAACCCGAGCGACCACTTCGGCACGGCTGGAGAAAATTTATACAAACAGATACCCTTCACTTGGATTACACATGCTTAAATTATGCCTATTAACTTGATATTCCTAATTTGCCATAAGTTTAAAAAAAAAGTGTGAGGAATATAGGCAACTTGTACAAGAAAAAATACGTAAAAAAAAAACACATAGGACATAAAAAAAATTAATTATATTTTGGTACCTATGATGATTGTGACATTGAATTACGTAATGAGTTATACTCAATGGAAGACCTACTAAGTATAATCAACCATCCATTTTTTCCGTACATTGTGTCGAAACAAACTACATCACCCAAATAAGTATAATCAACCATCCATTTTTTCCGTACATTGTGTCGAAACAAACTACATCACCCAAATAAGTATAATCAACCATCCATTTGTGCATCCACCCAAAATATATTAGCTCTTGATCAACTTAGATTGTGTAAAAAATTTGGGATAAAATTTGGGATCATCTAAGTGTCTTTGTTGTAAGTATTCTAATACACCTCCCGTAGCACCCACCTTCATTTCCACTACTCTCTTTGAGCATAAATAGTTTTTATAATCTTCAAAAACAAAACTAACATT
>CM047871.1:5345419-5511477 GCA_026212405.1 Petrea volubilis | reverse complement strand
TTATAACGCCCGTTCTGCCATTCTTTTGCTTCGTCGCGGCCATGGAACAGACGGAACTGCCGGAACTGAGCGTTGCGACGGCCGGAACGGTCGAAACATTGACACCAACCCAAGAACAGAGCATTCCGACCAAAATGGAGATGAAAACAGAGATGAAAAAGGTAGAGAAATGAGACGAAGTTTATTTAAGATATAATTTTCTATATTTAAATTTCAAAATGTGCGGAACGGCTGCGACCGTTCCACGACAATGCAACGGAACTGGAATGGTGGCCTCCGTTCCGTTCCCCGCAACCGTTACGACGAACCATGCTTGGAAGACAAAGGGGCAGGTCTGGAACTTGCGACATTCACATCATTAGCTCGATGCTCTAACCAACTGAGGTAATAGGCCATAGTATTAATTCAATGTTCACTTTGTAAATGACATTATTGACAATTCATAAACAGCATTACATATGTCACCAATTATGCAATTCTTTCCTAATCAAAATATTGGGCATTCTGTGTCTGACTATGGATATCCAACTCATTTAGCTCAAACCACACCTGCCTGAAAAACCTTGATGATGAGTTCATGATATTCGTCACAGTTCAACGTCGGGTAACAAGCCAAGAGTTCTTCAACGTCTTCGGCCCATTAAGCGTCCTTTTTAGTTGAGCGAAAATTTCAACACCTCTTTGCATTGAAACAAACAAAATTGGCTCCACGGCAAGAAATCCAATTCACCCGATTAAACATTTCTTCTTCCGTATCGTTGTTTTTGCTGTATGAAGAAATAATTGATCACTCACTATCGATGGCGGCTCATGCAGCTCTAGTGTCTCTACTGAATGTTCTGGAAAATATCCAGCATCCTGTTCGTAGTTGGGTCTGTCTTGAAAGGAAAAAAAAAAAAAAAAAAAAAAGATCGAATCCCTCCACGAGAAGGTTTGCTCCTTGATAGGTTTTCTTGAAGGTTATTAGATGGATTGGAAGGTTAAATGGCAACTGCTAGTTATGCGGTTGAGGATATCATTGAATCCTTTGTGTTGGATCCAACTCAGTTCCCTAATAAGGTTGAACCGAGCTTAACAAGCTTCTCTCAATAAAGCCACAAGGCGATAGAAAAAGTGGGTTGGATGGAGAGAGAGGTTTTATGGAAATCAAGGTAAAGATAACTTATATCACAAAAGATAATCAATCCATAAATTCCTTGCCTGCTGTGGGTTCATCAAGAATAGCTCCAAGTGGCAAGACGACTGCGGTTGGATTAGACGACCACTTGGTCCGGTTAATAGACAAGCTCATTGGACAAGAATCAAGACTCCAAGTGGTCTCCAATTTCAGCATGGGTGGCATCAGTAAGACCACTCTCTCTAGAAATGTTTATGACTATCCATTTATTGTGAACACTTTGATATTTGTGCATGGGTTACAATATCTCAAAAATACACTGTGGGAGACTCTCTTGGGCCTTTTTGCATGAAGTTCATAGTCTTTTTGATAGGAGAAAACGAGAGAGCAATGAGGACTTAATTACTGACAAAATGAGCAAAAAAAGTGATGAGAAACTAGGAGAACTACCGCACAAAAGTTTATTTGGTAATGTTAGTTTCGCATAGGCCTCGGGATGCTAACGCAGCGGAAATATAAAAATTTAGTACATAACTATTATAAAAAACGCATCCCCTTGCTATAGCGATGCGGATCTTATGCAAATATCAAAACACATTTAACAAAAATTCAAACAAAATTATACCTTTGAGCCATCCGTTTGATGTAGGGAATTGTCGTATTCAAATACGAATCCTCCTTTGAATTCCCGACTAGCTCTCGATCATCCGAATCACATTCTCAAACTCAGTTCGAACACATCCACGCATATAGGAGCCCAAGTGTTCTCCCTCTAAAGATAGTCCACACGAACGGATCTCCTCGGGTTCTCGATTCTATGTTGGAATCGAATCGAAAACCGTCTTTGTGTATATGAAACCATTTCGATTCTAACTTTTAGAATAATTCCTAAACCCTTTAGGAATAATTGAGATGGGTGGATATATATTTTGAATCGTATCTTAATCCTTTGATCATCGATTGATCAAAAACTAAGAACATATAAATAAATCAAGATGGGGAAAACAAACGTATCATGATTGTCACACAATCATCTCATGTGCTAAGCCATTAAAAAGAAAACATATAGAAAACAAAATTTTCTCTTCTTTTTAATCATTGCCGTGCACTTTCTCTTTGTGTATCTATATATTATAGATGCTATATGTTTAGTCCCGTAAATATGCTATATTTATATACACTATTAATGAAAAGGGACAAGAACTTAGAAAACTCCTTTTTCTTATGTGTATCATCACTTTTCCGTCCTTTTCTAGTTGTAGACTCAATGTATATGTCTATCTATATCACATGTAAGTTTATCTATAACTTTTTTCTCACGTGTGATATATATGTACGCATATATATATATATACATGATCCATCTAGATATATATAATATATCTCCTATCTTGATGTACTTACAAGTACATATATATATATATATCGGCCACATATATAATTCATCTTATATATGTAAAGGTTTATGATATATATTATATATATCCATATATATATATATATATTTATATGTCAAGAATTCTTCTACTCTATTTCAAACTCTTTGAAATAGATACCCACTTGATTTCTTATTTGATAATGATAAGAATCTATATTCTTATGTTAATCAACTAAATCTCTATTTAATAGATTTGATCAATTAATTCTAAATTAACTGATTTCTCTTTCAATTTTCATACATTGATTTTTATCCACCAAATCAATTAATGGGCTTGGGCCTTAAGGTCCAATAAAAAATTAACACTTAAACTTTATTCAATTAACTATTTAATTGAGCCCATCAATTAACTTAATATATTCTTTTGATTAGTAATATCTAATTAATTAATGGATTGGGCTCTTAATCCCCAATTAAATTAACTCTTTAATTTAATTTAATTAAATCAACTTATTGATTCAATTAAATCCATCAATCAATTAATTTACTCAATCAATCGAATATATTGCATCTCAATCGATTAAATCAACACTTTGATTTAATCCAATTAAATGTTTCATGTACGCTTAGGAGTTTATCCATTCATTTGTGTGTGACCCCTTACGTTCACCAATCGAATAGAAATGGGCTCGCAATATATTGCGATATTTTAGATGGTAAATTCATCAATTGATTAATTAAACTCATTTAATTAATCACTTATGAATTAGAACCCATTCTAATTCACAAGACCCATCTTTCGTGGTTGATGTCCAACAACAAGCCCACGACGCCTAGTCAATAGGTGAAGTGTAATGCGTGAACCTGTCTGCTTATGGTTACCGTGTAAATAGATTCCTTCCATTATCTAATCTCCCGGTTGAGGTATATGATATGGAATTTATCAGAAATCCTTTTAACCTCAATTCTATGGTTCTTATTTATAATTAGTCTTTTCAACAATCGATCTAGAAAACTCATTTCTAATCATTGTCTCTACCGTGGCCACGGATTTCCGTAGACTAGTTAAAATAGAACACATAGGAGATTCACTCATTCTATAAGGTGAGCAAATGGATTCTTTATCGACTCTCACAAACCTTCATACATGGGAGATCTATACCCAACATAGGCGCCATAAGACCCGCCACGGGATCGGTGCCTATATCAAAGTATAAATTCACACGTACAAGATTACTATGGAGCCTCAAGTCTAAGGACTAATTAATACACACCATAAGCTGAGAAACAATCCTAATTCGATGTGCAACTAATGCTCCCATTTAGGTGTTTCTCGGTGGGATCCTCAGTGAACTCATTCTCCAATGAGCACCTACTTATGCATATGAATGTCTCTACATTCAATGTCTATGAAACAAGACATCCTCCCATTTGAGATATGTCATAAGTACAAGTCTTAATCCGAGTCATGTTAATGCCCCTGGTATTGGTTAGACTCTTCGACTTGTAGTGATTTAAATCACGCCTTAGAGACTTGTTTTAAGACCTCCATCTCTATGCAAGGCCAAGTCCCATAGCCTTATGTGATCTAGGAGCTTCAACCATATGTGTATAACTTACACATTATGATGAAGGTAGCCAAAAAGTATAAACTTTCAATTCTATTATTAACTGAAAAGATTGTTTGTTATAAAGAGTATTTAATAGCATCGTCAATCTCATTGGCTTGCTAGGCACTACTCTAACAGGTAAAATTAAAGGTACTTCATTATAATGAATGATATGTGGAGTATTGTTGCTTGGGATGAGGTCGGGGTGTTTTTCAGAGATAATTTTAATGGAAGTCGAATCACGAAAACAATAAGACTTTTGAATGTAGCGATTCATTTCGGCTCTAGCGACCCTCATGAAATTGTTCAGGGAGCCAGCAAATTCATAGGAAGAATCTGATTGACAAATTGTTCACAACTTCACCATCAAAGTAAAATAAGTCTCAGCAATTTAAAAATGTGCGTTTGATGTGGAATTATGATTTTTTTAGTACATGTAGGGGGACAGGCCAGCGCAAAAGAAGATCCAAACATTGACTTGTAAATAATCAAGACGCAACTAGTGAAGCATCCTTTTCCAATTGAACAAAACTTTCAACAGCCCTTTCCACTAAAACAAACAAAATCAGCCCTACAGCAATTCAAGAAATCCAATTTACCTGAGTGTTTTTGCTTTCTTCACAGAAAATCTTGAGACTATACATTGAAAATCAGACATCGGAGATGAAGGCTTATGCAGCTTTAGTTTCCCTTTCGCATGTTCTGGGAAATATCCTGCAGCATCACGGTCGCAACTGGGTCGATATTGATAGAGAGCAAATCGGGTCCCTCCATGAGAAGATTTGCTCATTGATAGATTTTCTTGAAGTTTGTTCGCGCCAAATGGTCACCAAATTCGACACTGATGGATTGGAGAGTCAGATTGCGGCTGCTTGTTGTGCGGCTGAGGATATCATTGAATCCTTCATTATCGATCAAATTCGTCAGGGGGAGGATAGCTTCAGTGGCTCCTCTCTAGATATCCAGAAAGTGATAGAAGAAATGGATGATATCGAGAGAAAGGTTGCGAAAATCAAAGAGGAAATGAGTGTTTTGAAAGACCAGCAAACCATAAATTCTGTTCCTGCAGCTGGTTTATCAAGACCAACAGCACCAAGCGGCGAGACTACTACGGTGGGATTGGAAGATCACTTGCTTCAAATAAAGGAGAGGCTCACCGGACAAGAATCAGAGCTTCAAATGATCTCAATTGTGGGCATGGCCGGTATAGGTAAGACCACTCTTGCTAGAAATGTGTATGACAATTCATCTATTATAGATCACTTTGATAAGCGAGCATGGGTCACAATATCTCCAGAATATACTGTACGGGAAATTCTCTTAACCCTTTTGCGTGAAGTTGAAAATCATTCGTATAAGGATAAACAAGACAGGGATGAGAATATATCTGCACTTGAAGAGCAAATGAGTGCAGTTGAACAGCAAAAGAATGCAGTTAAAAAGACAATGAGGGTGCCGGACGAGGAAAAAACTGTTCAGCAATTAGGAGAAAAATTGTATAAACGTTTATTTCGTTATAGGTACTTAATTATAATGGATGACATGTGGAGTACTGATGCCTGGAATGAGGTGAGGTTGTTTTTTCCGAATAACTTCAATAGAAGTCGAGTCATGATAACAACAAGATTATCTGGTGTTGCTACTGTCTTTGGCTCTGATGACCCTCATGAAATGGACTTCTTAAATGAAGATAAAAGTTGGAATCTATTTCGTACAAAGGTATTTCCACATGAAAGTTTTCCTTCTGAATTGGAGGAAATTGGGAAAAAGATTGCTAAAAGTTGCAAAGGGCTACCTCTAGCACTTGTGGTAATTGGTGGGCTCCTAGCAAAGTCTGAAATGAAAAGAGAATATTGGGAGCATGTTGCCAAAAATTTAACCTCCATCATTAACTTAGAAAGCGATGAGCAATGCCTGAGGATATTATCTTTAAGTTATAATCATTTGCCTATTCATTTGAAGCCATGCTTCCTCTATATGGCAGCTTTTCCAGAAGATTGTGAAATTCATATCTCAAGGCTCATAAAGTTATGGATTGCTGAAGGACTACTAAAACCAATAAAAAGAAAAAGCTTGGAAGAAGTTGGAATTGAGTACTTAAGGGACCTCATCGACAGAAACCTCATTGTAGTTCACAAGCGAGGGACTACGGGAAAACTGAAAAGTTGCATCATGCATGATCTTGTAAGGGACTTGTGTTTAAAAGAAGCTCAAAGAGAAAATTTTCTTTGTGCATGTAAAGTTGGCATTGCACCTGATGTTGAGACCATGCGTCGAATCTGTATTCATCAAAGAGCAAGTATAAGTAGGCATCGCTTTCAACTTCTTGATGCCTTGCAATCTGCATCGTTTGCCCGTTCTGTGGTGTGTAAATTCGAGTGGATTTCACATAAACTTGTGTCAAGCTTAAAATTGTTAAGGGTGCTGGATGTTGTGGACCAATTTGATCCCGAAGAAGTTCGCCAACTAGTTAATTCAAGGTACCTAGCTTTCAAGAGTACTCGTTGGAGTATATGGTCTCCTTATTCAGTACTTTTATTTTGGAATCTACAAACTTTGATTGTCCATGGTTCTAGTTGTATCAAACTTCCCTCTAAATTTTGGGAGATGACTCAACTTAGGCACATTGAGGGTACACGGATTGTTTTGCCTAATTTTCCCCTTCGATCTCATAGTGGTACAAAACATTCTTATATTATGGAAAACCTAAAAACACTGTCCACTGTTTCCAATTTTGAGTCCACAAAAGAGGTCCTCAAAAGAGTTCCAAATCTCAAAATATTGAAAATTCTTTATACATATGACGTGAGTTGTTGGGAATTATACTACCTCTACAATCTTGTCCTTTTGCGTAAACTTGAATCACTATCCTTGACGTTACAATACCCGACACACAACTTTGCGGCAGAATACATTGCCTTCCCACATTCACTCAAAAAGCTACATTTATCAGGATGTGGTCTTCCTTGGGAAGACATTACAGTTGTAGGTTCACTGCCCAATCTTGAACTACTTAAACTTGAAAAGTACGCATTCAGGGGCTCCGAGTGGAATGCAATTGAGGGGGAATTTGTTCAACTAAAATTTTTGATAATTATTGAGAGTGATTTGAAGTACTGGAAAGCAGACAAAACTCACTTTCCAAGCCTTGAGTTCCTCGTTCTTGATGACACAAAGCTTGAGGAACTTCCTTTGGGTCTAGAAGATCATCCCAAGCTCAGACTGATTCAATTGAATTTCCCATATGAAGATTCTATCATCAGTTCAGCAAAGCAAATACTAGAGGACCTTGAGAGCATGGGCAATGAGGATCTTCAAATTCAAGTTCGCCCCGAGAATGGAAAGGAGTATTATTTAACAAGCGGAAGTATTTCTGATGAGGTTTGATGCCCTCCAAGGTAACTTACCACTGAAAACTCCTCCTCTGTTTCTTATTTCAATAGTGAGCAATTGCTTCAAATTCATTCTCCGAGACTTATTACTTGGATTTTACTATGAGATGATAATGTTCATAGAAGTGATAACCATAATGCTTGGAAAACTTAAGTTGGGAAAAGAACACATTCTCCAGATAAAGGGATATATAGAGTGCCCATTTACATCAAAACACGAATACGGAAGAATAATCATATCATGGTGAAATTTGCAGATTACAAGTTTTTATTTTTCATTCTCTGCAAGAGACCATATTGCATAACGCTTGGCAAGGAATTTTTTCATTAGGCAGCATTTTTACAATTCATACTACTAAGAGAACAAAAGGGGAGTCATTTCGATATATGCTACATTTTTCATTCCATGACTCCAAAGAACTTGATCGTAGTACGCAAGTATTTATAGGATTTATGTAACTTTAACTAAAATAATGCATGGACCCTCGTTTTATACTAACCATTAAAAAACAATACATATATTAACTGGTAGGTCACATCATGTACCAAATAATTCTTCAATTTCATTTTAATTGAAAACAACAAATTACTATTTTCAACAGTTTTACCATAAGAGAACTTCAAAGGACACAGAAATTCTAGATTATTAGTTTCAAGCAGTCTTCTGCTTTTCTAAATTTTTTGAACAGTTATTATATACTCATATTTCTTGCGTGGTCTACTTAAGACATTCTTGATCTCTGTTGTCCGATCCCTGGAATTGATCATAAAGCAACTGTGAAGGAGGATAAGATTGTCGCGAAATTCGGCTCATTGGAGAAGCAGAAGATACTACCAAGCCTAGCTCCGGAAACTCTTGTGCTGATGAAAAGATTGAACAAGTTGTGATTCAAAATATGAGATATAGTTTGTTGTGCTTTTTAATTTGTTTTCATCTTATTTTGTGTCTTTTGAATGCCTTTACTGAATAAGTAATTGGACAAAGTTCAATAATATGTGATAAACTATTGAGATTTGGCATAAGTTGTTTAAAGTGATTTTGTTTTTACATTGGACAAATTTCTGAATCTACTTATGGCGATGTTAGAAAATGCATTAATGTTATAGTACTATAGATGGTTTTTTATATTGTTCAGCTGAAGCTTTACATTGTTTACCTGATGTTATGCAGAAAATTGCATTGACATTTTGTGGTAGATGGTGTTTTATATATTTAGCTGTGTTACACCAATTTGATTTATGATAGTAAATTAATTTCTTTAATAGTTAAATTGTTGAATCATAATGTATTGATTTGATGGTGGTGGTGATGAAATATTTCAATTTGTTTAAGGGTAAAAATATTCATGACATAATATAATTTGTGTATAATTTTACACATATAGCCATATCTTAACACTATTTCTTACCACTCTCTTTTTAGGGGGCTTCTAATAAAAGAAAGTTTTGTACTACCTAAAATTAGGTATGGTTTTAATTAATTGTCATGTGCACGTAAATTTCACTCCAACAAGTTTATATATTCTATTTTAACCTATAGCTGGCTTCATAATTTATACTTATTTATTTTGAATTACCAAAAATATAGTATTTATTTTTTTCCAACCTCCTCAATTTAAAGGATTAATGAAGAGAGAAACTTTTTTTTTTAAATACATATATAGATAAACTATTACAATAAACTAGTATTAAAATATGATAATAAACTACCATGAAGGTTGGAATAAAGTCCACACATTCATTGGTGGGAATTGAACTCAAGAACTTTAAAGTCTTGGGGCCTCAGCTTCGCCAGTTGAGCTAAGCCTCACTAGTGAACAAAGAAACTTAACAAGTAGGAAATTTAATAATTTTTTTCATCTCTCTCTCTCTCTCTCTCTCTCTCTACATATATATACATGACAAAAAGATTATATTATGATGAAATTTGTAAATAAATAGAGTATCGAATTAAACAATATTAAACAACTTATGTTACTAATTTTATTTTATAAATTAAAAATTGAAAGATGGCCTTTCATATTAATATAAATTCATAGTTATCATTAGAAAACATTTCTATACTTAAACAAATTAAGTAATTAGTATACGATTTTTGTTTAATTATTTCAAATACAAAAATTTCAAAAACACTATTACAAATCGTTTTATTATATTCTGAACAAAATAGTTTTTACTCATTTTTCAATTATATCACTCTATCATATATTGACGTTGTTGAATTCACAATTCACTTTAACAATGCTGCGATTTAAGAAAAAAAATATTTTTAATTATAGTAATAAATATGCTCACAAAATTAAAATCATTTTGTTAAATGATGTATTGATTTGAAGAAATACAATATGTGAAGTACCCCATATTACATAACTACATAATCAAACAAAAAAAAAATCAATATTCTAAATGTTACACACACCAAATACATTTGATATTATGAATTGTATAATGAACAAATGAATACAAAATTAATTGAACTTCAAAGCTATTGTTTCCTATTATAAAATAATATGAACACTAAAAAGAAAAATAATAAATTTTAAAGTTAAAAAGGAAAAAACTGATATTACATCCAATTTTAAAGTTGAAAAGAAAAAAAATAACAAATAATAATTTTTATACTAAATTTTGATATATCAAATTTACCCTTCTAATTAGTAAACACATACAATGAAAAAACAAATAAAAAAGCCACAATTATAATATGACACCCAATTTGAAAAACTCATGTTCTCAACCCACTAACCACATTCTCTTCCATTTTGGATTTTGAAAGTTGAAACCCTTCTTTAATAGATAAAGTTCCTAATCAATTATTTTGATTCTCTCTCACACACACAAAATAACACTTTCTCTAGTCACAATTATTCAACATTTTTTTTCTTTTTCTATTTATTTCTTTATCATATAATTTTATTTTATATAATTATTTTTTTGAGTTATTATTAGTTTAATAAATTATTTCAAATAATTTTTAAAAAAGTATTCCCATAAAGGAAATTTAATAATGTATTTATATTTTGATCCTAAAAAAATTTAAGCACAAAATTACAGTATATATTTTTAATATTTTACACACATGTAGAGTGTGTGTCTCTACTAGTTGTATCAAAAATGAAGAAGAAGAAGACGAAGAAGAAAAACAATTAGAATAAGTAATTAATGGATATAATTATAAATTATGTTTAGGAAAGTAATTAAGTATAAGGAGTAATTTAGGGACTTAGAGATATATTATTGAAAATAATGGTATTAAGTAATTTTAATTATAGAAAGTTTAAAATGTGAATTAAAGAGTGAAAATGTAAATATGAAAAAATGTATTATATGGCCAAATATCGAAATGACAACTTATCTACTTCATTATCTACATAACAAAAGATAAATACATAAGGTGAACATCATTTTAAATATATATTGGATTTGATTATGTGTAATTTTTTTTAAAAAAAACACATTCTATACAAGCTTTTTAGTGTTTCCTATGTAACTTCTTTTTTATTGGCCTTCGGCTATTTCCACAACTCTCGGTATTTTTGAGCAAGTAGATCATCTTTCATTATTTATGGCAAATTACATTTACACTCTTTGAGATATAATGTAATTACAAGTTAGTCTCCATACTTTTAAAAATTATAAATACTTCTCTAAAATATATATTAGTTTAATAAAATTTATCATTCATCAAGGAATAACGTATTTGCGAGTTGTATCTCTAGGGTTTTTGAAGGGGTTTTTGAGATGAAATATGCATAATTTTGGCAAGTTGAAGATGTAGACACTATATATAAAATCAATTTCAAGAAAAGAAAAGGAAAAAAGTAGTAATAATATCATATTATAGATGGTGATGCCCATTGGAGATTGTGCTAACATAAAGTGAAATTAGTAATGTTGGTAGAATAACAAAATTGATTAAGTAATTTTGTTAAACTATATGAGATGAATCTCTTGGTTGTCGAATTTGACTACTATGCCTACAGGAAAGTTTTCTTTTGGACATATTTATCAATATTTACAATGCAAAAAAGTCATAAATCTCGAGAAGGTTTTTGCAATTTTTTAAACAAAAGAGACTAATTTGTATTTACACTATATCTCAAGAGTGGACGTAATTTGCTACATTTTTAATGTTTTATATGGTGAAATTCATTCCCATCCCCAACTTTTCATGCAAAAAGCAAAATAGGCCCTTAGTTTCTAATTTTTTCAATTACATCCTTCAAATTACATTCCGGTGTCAATTTCCGATTAAAAAGTACATATTGACCAAATTACCCCTAATAAAATTTTTACCTATATTCAAAATTCAGAATTATGCTCCACTTTTCAAACCAACTACAAAATCATTGTACTGCACTTTTTTTCTTCAAATATTAGATGCCATCATTTATATTAATGAAGAATAACATGCTTTAAAGCCAATACTCCACTAAATATAAATAAAAGATGAAGTTGAATCTGATACTTGGATGTTAGCATTTCCCATCATGTTCACATCATTGATATTTGATTTTTGATATTTGATTTAAATTTTCTTAATTTGTTTTTCTCATGAGTTGACATTTTATTAATTTTTAAACACAACTAAAATTGATTAACAAGTTAACTAAATATAATATTAGTTTCACTAGTTGATTGTTGTGATATGCATATATATATATATATATATATATAAGTAATGCGTTACAACATTAATATTATCAATCCAAATAATTAACATCTCTGTCATGTCCATCCAATCATATTTTTATTTACGCACATAAACCAATATTCAAATAAAAACAATCTAAAAAGATAAAATAAAATTAATATTAAATTCTAAGGCCTCGTTTACTTCCCTTTGTGGGCTTATCTTTAGTTTGGCTCGAAAAGGTTATTTTGTTGGTTTATGTTAGTTTATTTATTCCTGAATTCTTATTTACTTGGCCCGTTTAGAAACATAAACCATATCCAAAAATTGAAGTCCATTTACTTGTCCTATGACCATTTATATTTAAGTCCACTTTGCCCCTCCATCTCCACAAGAAGGCTATCAGCAATTCAGCATCTTCTCTCACAGGCCATGGAAATCTCTGGGTCGACAAAATTGAAGGGAGCTCTGGATCGATTGGCTCAACACAGAGGTAAGCTCTTCATTAAAGAAGGTTTCTGTAAAGAAGATTTCTGAAACTTTCCTTGTGAAAAGCTTGTCTCTACACACTCCAATTTTTTGTTAGAAATAAACGAGAGCACATCACAAAAATTGGGGAAATATTGGAGAAGACGACTGAGTGAGATATTGGAAAGGGGAAATACTGGAGAAGAAAACACAAAGAATTTGCAATGGGGAAATATTGGAGAAGACTACCGAGCGACGCACCACAATTGGAGAAATTGTGGTGAGAGAAATAGTGTCTAAAACAGAAGCACAAATTTCTAGTGGTAATTAATATGAACTTATGGTCCTTATGGTCATTTCAAACAAGAAGGCAAAGGTGGGTTAATTTTAACTCTCCCATTTGGAGAGTTAGATTTAACAATCTTAGCCAACCGTTAACGCGCGTAGGAGTTGTAAACTTGGGCCGTCCACCAAACAAAGTAAACGCTGGAAAATGTGAGTTAACTGTCGTAAACTCACGTTAACTTTAAAAGTAAACACACCCTAATTCTTTTAAGGGACTTGTGCTTGAGAGAAGCTCAAAAAGAGAATTTTCTTTGTGTATGTAATGTTGAAATTCCACCCGGGCCAGAAAGCGTGCGTCGTCTTTGTATTCATCCAAGAGTAATGGAGAGAAATTATTGCTCTCAACTCCATGATGCCTTGCAGTCTGAATCCATTGCCCGTTCTTTGGTGTGTGAGTTCAAAGGGATTTCGAGGTTGCTTGCTTCAAGTTCAAAATTGCTAAGGGTGTTGGATGTAGTTGATGAGTACTCTCATGAGGAAATTATGCAACTAGTCAACTCACGGTACCTTGCTTTCTACAGCGTGCATGCGTCTCCGTATCTAACGGGTCAGGTTTTAAATTCAAGTTTTCCTTCTTCCATCTCCTTATTTTGGAATCTACAAACTATAATTGTCCACGGCTATTGGCTGGGTGTTCTACCCTCTGAAATTTGGGAGATGACACAACTAAGGCATCTTCAATTTCCAGAAGTTGTTGTGGCCGATCCACCTCAATCTCATATTGGTACAGAAAATCCTTATAATCTGGCAAACCTACAAACACTCTACACAGTAAAAGATTTGGGGTTGACGGAGGAGTTCCTCAAAAGAGTTCCAAATCTGAAGAAAATGAAAATAAATTACTGGTCTGGCTTTAACAGCGAATGGCTCCACAATCTTAAACATTTGCATAAACTTGAAACACTATCACTATTACTACCTTGTCCGACGATGTATTACGCTAACATTGCTTCAAGAAGAATTGCCTTCCCATTTTCACTCAAAAAGCTAACTCTATCAGATTGTCTTTTTGATTGGGAATATATCACCATTGTTGGCTCATTGCCCAATCTTGAAGTACTTAAGCTTGTAAACCGTGTTGGGAAAACTCGGGTAATTTTCCACTCAAGCTACAACTAGTGAATTGTACTGATTCGATAATTTCCAGGAAAGACTACTGAGCAGTCTCCTTAGACAAAATTATCATTCCAAATAAATTCCCAGGAAACACTGGAGGGGTCACCAATGGTCCCACTTAAAACCCAGTCTCCTAGACAGAACTTACTTGCACAGTATATTATCACAACCTAAACCCGTGTATACATGAACAGTACCGTACACGTGAATAGCAAAATACACCCAAATAAATAGTACAATTCACTATAAATAAACCCGACAAATAAATATTGAATACTATACTAATACTGAAAAGAAACAAATCAAATGCGGAATAACTAAAAGAGATAAGGAAAGAACACACCCGAAAAATTGATAACGGAGTTCGGCCAATTATGCCTACGTCTCCGAGCACTACTCACGCAGCCTGCTCTTTTAATTTGGGAGAAGAGAATACAAATTTTTGGGATGATAAACTAAGAAGCGAAAGAGTCCTTTTATAACATTAAGGAACTTCCCATCTTAGTTCACTAAGCAATGTGGGATAAAAACTTATGCCAAAACATAACAAATCTCCACCTTGGCATAATTTCTGGTCCCACCAAATCCAAATCTTCTCTAAGCAATGTGGGATAAAAACTTATGCCAAAACATAACAAATCTCCACCTTGGCATAATTTCTGGTCCCACCAAATCCAAATCTTCTCAATCAAACAAAAAACGGTCTTCGTAGTGCTTCCAATTTGCGCCTTCAGGCGCCAACTCAAATATGCAGGATATTGACCAAGTCTAAACAATATTTAAACTTGACTTTTGTCACCACCTTGGTCATCATATCTGCAGGATTCTCCGTAGTCCGAATCTTTTGGAGAAGTATCTCCTCTTCTTCGAGAATTTCCCGCACAAAGTGATAGCGAACATCAATATGCTTCGTTCTTGCATGAAAAACTTGGTTCTTTGCTAAGTGAATAGCACTCTGACTGTCACAATACACCTCAACGTGTTTCTGACCAACTCCCAAGTCTTTTAGCAATCCTTGAAGCCAAATTGCCTCCTTCACAGCTTCTGTAACTGTCATATACTCTGCCTCTGTTGTAGACAAAGCCACTGTTGACTGCAAAGTAGACTTCCAACAAATTGGCGCCTTGGCTAAAGTGAACAAGTAGCCAGTTGTAGATCGCCGCTTATCCAAGTCACCTGCATAGTCAGAATCACAATATCCAACTACGCATTGACCAAGTGATTCATCCCGCTCAAACACTAAGCCAACATCTACAGTACCTTGAATATACTGTAGAATCCATTTCACAGCTTGCCAATGAACCTTGCCAGGATCATGCATATATCTACTCACAACACCAACTGCCTGTGAAATATCGGGTCTCGTACACACCATTGCATACATCAAGCTTCCAACTGCATTAGCATACGGGACTTTCGCCATGTATTCTCGTTCTTCATCTGTCTTTGGAGATAACTGGCTGCTAAGCTTCAAATGAGGAGCAAGCGGAGTACTTACAGGTTTGGTGTCTTCATTTATACCAAAACGTTGTAATATCTTCTTCAAATACTGCTTCTGTGTCAGCCAAAGCTTGCCTCTCTGTCTATCCCGACTTATCTCCATGCCGAGAATCTTTTTGGCTTCTCCCAAATCCTTTATCTCAAACTCTTTACTCAACTGAGCCTTCAATTTGTCAATTTCAACTTGACTCTTTGATGCTATTAGCATATCATCAACGTACAAGAGTAGGTAGATGTAGGACCCATCTTGAAGTCTGCGCAAATACACACATTGATCGTATTTGCTTCTTGTGTACTTCTGACCCATCATAAACTTATCAAATCGTTTGTACCATTGTCTCGGTGATTGCTTCAATCCATACAACGATTTGTTAAGTTTACAAACCCAATTTTCTTTACCAGCAACTTTGAATCCATTTGGTTGAGACATATAGATTTCCTCCTTCAAGTCACCGTGTAGAAACGCGGTCTTCACATCAAGTTGAGCTAGCTCCAAATTCAACTGTGCTACCAAGGCCAACAAAATTCTAATGGAGGAATGTTTAACAACTGGAGAAAATACCTCATTATAATCAACTCCCTCCTTCTGAGCATAGCCTTTAGCTACCAATCTTGCCTTGTAGCGAACATCATTCTTGACAGGAAATCCTTCTTTCTTTGCAAATACCCATTTGCATCCAATTGCTTTCTTGCCTTTTGGTAACTGTGTCAACTTCCATGTCTTGTTCTTCTCAAGAGATTGCATCTCTTCTTCCATTGCATCTTTCCATCTACCATTTTCTGAACTTCGGATGGCTTCTGGAAAGGTGGATGGGACTTCATCAACAACTGGAAGTGCATAAGCTAACATGTCAACAAAACGAGCAGGTTTCTGAATTTCTCGTCTTGTCCTTCTAACAGCAATTGAATCTGGCTGCTGTTGAGGTTCTTGGGTCGGAACCTCTTCCTCGTCTGACTCTTCTTCTGCCATGGGAGAGTCACTAATGGTTCTTTTTTCTGGGCTCACTATTATCTGTTCAAACTCCACCTGCTTTCGCGTACACTCCACCTGCTGTGGAGTATCATCAATTCCTTCTTGAGTTACCTTATGCAACATGGCAGATTCATCAAAGGTAACATCCCTGCTGATGATGGTCTTCTTTGCCTCTAGACACCAAAGGCGATATCCTTTAACTCCAGCATTGAAGCCCATAAACAAAGCCTTCTTTGCTCGTGGATCCAACTTTGATTCATTTACATGATAATATGCAGTAGAACCAAAAACATGCAAAGAATCATAATCTGTTGCAGGTTTCCCGGACCATACCTCTAAAGGAGTCTTGCAATCTATTGCGGATGATGGCAAACGATTTACGAGATGTTGAGCATATGTCACAGCCTCAGCCCAAAACTTTCTGCCTAACCCAGCATTAGACAGCATACAACGAACTTTCTCCACTAGTGTTCTGTTCATACGCTCCGACACCCCATTCTGTTGTGGTGTTTTTCTGACTGTGAAGTGCCGAACTATGCCAAACTCTTGGCATGCCTCCAGGAAAGGATCACTCTTGTATTCTCCACCGTTGTCTGTTCGGAGAACTTTGATCTTTCTTCCAGTCTGATTCTCAACTTGAGCTTTCCACTTAAGGAAAACTCCAAGCACTTCATCCTTCTTCTTCATAGTAAACACCCATACTCTTCTGGAAAAATCATCAACAAAAGTGACAAAATAATGTCTACCTCCAAGAGATGGAGTCTTGGCAGGTCCCCATACATCTGAGTGCACATAATCCAAAATACCCTTGGTATCATGGATGGCAGTGCCAAATTTCACTCTTCTTTGTTTTCCCAGAACACAATGCTCACAAAATTCTAATTTGCAAGTCTTCGTACCTTTCAACAATCCTTGCTTAGCAAGAATTTGCAAGGATTTTTCACCAGCATGTCCCAAACGCATATGCCACAGCTTTGTCGCCTCTGCATCCTTCTTGCTACTAGATGTTGCAGTTGCTACTGTCCCAACTACTGTACTACCTTGATAGTAATACAGATTATTTTTTCTCACGCCTTTCAACATCACAAGTGCTCCTGAAGTTGTTTTGAGAATTCCATCTCGCATCATCACAACTAGGCCTTTTGACTCTAAGGCCCCCAAAGAGATGAGATTCTTTTTCAAATTCGGAACGTACCGTACATCTTTCAAAACTCTTGTAGATCCATCATGATTCCGCAGCTTGATTGAACCTATCCCAGCTGTTTTACATGGATTGTCATTGCCCATGTAAACAACTCCACCATCACGTTCTTCAAAATCAAAGAACCACTCCCGGATGGGAGACATATGGTAGGTACAACCGGAATCCAAGATCCACTCGTCTGGATGGGATGTTGAAGGTGATACCACCAAAGAGACATCTGACTCTGCATCATTTTTGCATTCTGCAACATTTGCATCTTGCTGAGCCTTCCCTTTATTCTTCAACTTTGGACAGTCTTTCTTCCAGTGCCCTTTCTCATGACAGAAAGCACACTCATCTTTGGCAACTCTGCTTTTCGACTTTGATCTTCCTCTTCTTCCCTTTGACTGGCTCTGCTGGAGACCTCTCTCCACTAATGCTTCATCTGCTGTAGCTACTTTGTTTCTCATTTTATCTTGTTTTCTCAATTCATGACTATACAATGCAGAACATACAGCATCTAAAGATACATTCTCCTTCTCAAGAAGTAAAGTAGTTTCTAAGTGTTCAAATTCATCGGGAAGAGATGACAACAACATCAAAGCCAAATCTTCATCTTCAAATTTTACATCTAAATTTAACAGGTCTGCTACTAATTGTTGAAACAAAGTGATGTGTTTATTCATAGTAGTACCTGGTTGATAATCAAACCGGAACAACCTCTTCTTCATAAGGAGCTTATTCTGACCACTCTTTTTCAGAAATTTCTCCTCCAACGCCTTCCACAATTTATGTGTAGAAGTCTCATTCTTGAATGCATACTTCTGCTCTCTGGACAGGCACGATCGAATTGTTCCGCATGCTAACCGATTTATGATACTCCAATCCTTATCTTCTATGTATTCTGGTTTCTTTTCTTCAATGGCGATGTCAAGACCCTGTTGGAAAAGGGAGTCCATGACCTCGCCTTGCCATATGCCGAAATGGCCAGTACCGTCAAATATCTCAACCGCCAACTTCAAACTTGACATTGGAAACCTTGGCCATGAGGACGAGGAAACCGATGCCCCTTGTGTCATATTTGATATAACACTATTTGTTGGTGGAACTTCTGACGCCATTACAGACTCGAATGATAGTATTCAATATAAACAAAATTACAAACAGACCTAGGACGAACCTTCGGCTCTGATACCACTTGTTGGGAAAACTCGGGTAATTTTCCACTCAAGCTACAACTAGTGAATTGTACTGATTCGATAATTTCCAGGAAAGACTACTGAGCAGTCTCCTTAGACAAAATTATCATTCCAAATAAATTCCCAGGAAACACTGGAGGGGTCACCAATGGTCCCACTTAAAACCCAGTCTCCTAGACAGAACTTACTTGCACAGTATATTATCACAACCTAAACCCGTGTATACATGAACAGTACCGTACACGTGAATAGCAAAATACGCCCAAATGAATAGTACAATTCACTATAAATAAACCCGACAAATAAATATTGAATACTATACTAATACTGAAAAGAAACAAATCAAATGCGGAATAACTAAAAGAGATAAGGAAAGAACACACCCGAAAAATTGATAACGGAGTTCGGCCAATTATGCCTACGTCTCCGAGCACTACTCACGCAGCCTGCTCTTTTAATTTGGGAGAAGAGAATACAAATTTTTGGGATGATAAACTAAGAAGGGAAAGAGTCCTTTTATAACATTAAGGAACTTCCCATCTTAGTTCACTAAGCAATGTGGGATAAAAACTTATGCCAAAACATAACAAACCGCGCATTCCTAGGCCCAAAATGGAATGCAATTGAGGGGGAATTCGTCCGACTGAAATTCTTGCTAATTAGTGAGACTGATTTGAAGTTTTGGAGAGCAGACAGCATTCACTTTCCAAGCCTTGAGCAGCTGGTTATTGGCCACACAGATCTTGTAGAACTTCCTTTGGGTCTAGCTGAACTTCCCATGCTTCGATTTATTCAATTGAAGTACTGTAAACAATCTGTAATCGTTTCAGCAAAGCAAATACTAGAGGAACGCGAGAACCTGGGGTATGAGGGTCTTCAAATTCAGGTTTGTGCGTGGAATGGGGGGTACTTTTTGAGCTGAGAAGTGATCAAAGTATTCAAATGATGAGGTTGATATTGAACCCTGATTTAAATGCCTTCTGATCCGAGGTAATTTATGTAGCACACAACTCTTCTACTCATTCCTTATTCAATGACTAATTCGTTGTATATTTGCTCTCTTTTATTGATCTTGTTTTTCCCCAATGTTCTTTACTACCCTGGCAAGAAATTTCAACTTGACAATGAAATAGGACAAAACAATGTGTACCAGGTCGGGGCTGGCGAAGATGCGGAGATGGGTGGTGGCGCTGACATGCTTGGAGCTGGCTCTGGAGACACTGGTGCTTGTGGGCCTAAGATTGAAGAAGTTGATTAAAATTTATGAGGTTGTTTGATGAAAACATAGGGTGCTCTGCATTTTCTCTGTTTCTGGATTTGGTTTTTGTGTCTTTGAGTTACTGTACCGAATAGGATGATACTTGGACGAGGTATTGAGATTCTTGTAGAGAGCTACAGCTTTTGTTAATATAAAATTAAGTTATTCACTTTCATATAATCTGTTCGGAGTAAGTAGAAACTTTTCTTTTTTAATCTATGAACAAAGCTGATTGGACCATTTAGCAATCAGAAAGGGCAAAAAAAGAAAATAGCTGGGAAGTCCATATTAAATTGAAGTAGAATTATTATCTACTTTTTTATTAAAAGAGAAGTCTATTTTAAATCTATGAGCAAAGCTGATTGACAATGGCTGCTTTTCAATTCATTATCATATGACTTTACCTTGGTTTACCATCAAGACTTGCAATTGAATTTGGGCTGCTTTCAGCCTCGTATACTTCTAGCAATATCAATATACATTGTGATGTAAAAAAATCCACTTTACTATTTCTGGAAAATTACCTGCCAACTACTTAGAAGAGAAAAGGGCAGGTCTGGAACAAGCTTCTCTCAAGAAATCCACAAGGCAATTGAAAGAGTGGGTTGGATCAAGAGAAAGGTCTTATGGAAATCAAGGAGAAGATACCTGATATCACGACAGATAATCAATCCATAAATTCCTTGCCTGCTGTGGGTTCATCAAGACTAGCTCCAAGTGGCAAGACGACTGTGGCATCTGTGAACTAACTCATAGAAAACCCACTCTCCGCCTCAATTCTGCTGCCTCCGTCGACTCTAACCCAAAATTGACCTCACCAACGTGTTATCCATATCGAAAAGTTTAAGACCCGCCTCGAGTGCACTGAAAAACTCGACGAAAAACGCAAACCTGCCACCACCTCATCACCACTACCGCCATCACTCCTCCACCGTCTGGTGAAACCCGAAACCACCACCATCAATGTGTTTCTCTCATCGCGGTGATCAATTTTGACATACAATTTGCGCTATTTAGAGAAGCAATGAGCAAGTTACGATGAATTGAAAGTGTTTGATTTCTCAACTTGTATTTGTATATACATTACATATGTATGTATCTAGATCTCTAGTTCTATTCTCCCACCTATCCGTCATTTTCAACTCTTATAAAAGGAGTAATTTTTTCAATATTATTACTTTTAGCCCTACAAATATGTAACTCATAACATACAACCCCAAATTATATATTACAAAAACCTCTAAAAGGGTACTATCGAAACTTTACATACAAAAATTAACGAAACTCTAATGGTCCTAAACGGTTGGGGTAATTGTTAGATGAAATATACCACAAAAAATTTATTATAATATATACAAAAATATAAATTAAATGATAATTTCGTCAAATCTCAGAAGAGGTAAATATAATACGCCCTTTTATTTATTTATTTACGTGAAAGCGCAAGTTAGTATTCGAAACATTAACGAGGAGCTAAAAAACAGTCAAAAGTACGGAAGCTCTATCTCTCTCAATTTTGAATTTGCAAGCACTCTCCAAGAATGGTTGACCGTACTGAATTTTCAATTATAATATTCTTATTTTAAAAAATTTACTTTAGTACTAGTTCTTAAAACAAAGACGTGTTTGTTACTTTTGATATAATTAAATATGATCCTTTAAAAATAAATTATTAATAAAGATGAATTATTATTGTTTGTTTATTCAATATATCACATGCTTTTGTTAGTTTATTGTTTGATTGTGTGAATTTACTATATTGGATTAAATGAAAAACTACTTTATTGTCCTCACAAATTTTTAGGTGTTTCTTATAATTATCCTCAAAATTTATAGCATCATTTCAATCATGAACACATTTATCCAGTGTCTTACTATTAAAACTATCATCCACCTTTTGATAGGATTTATTTAATTAATTTCATTTAAATTAGTAAATTTATTTTTATAAGTCCTAATATTGTGAACATTAAACTTTTGATAATTAAAAATATTTTCAACTTTGTATTATCTAAGTTTTTATTTATTAAAATAAATATTTGAATATCGAATATCAATTAATATAGTGAATATATATTTTTTGTTTGATGAACTTTTATTAAAAATATTATTATTTGGATCCTTTCTTGCAAAATCTACAATCAACTTAAATATAAGTCATATTATTCTGAACATTCAATTTTTGATAATTAAAAATATTTTTCAACTTTGTGTTATATAAAATTTGTATTTATTAAAAGAAATATTTGAATATTGAATATCAATTAATAAAGTGAATATATATATATATATATTGATACTTTTATTAAAAACATTACTATTTAGATCCTTTCTTGCAAAATTTACTATCATTCAAAATTTGAAAAATCTACAATTATTCAAAAATTGAGTATTTATGTAAAAGTCAATTAGTAATATGAATTCGAAAAGGATCACTATTTATATATAAAAAAAAGGGTAAGATTGTCTTTCTAATTTATTAATGGAAGAAATAAAAGAAAAAAAAAGACGTATCACATCCTTTTAGGCATAATTCGTAATCTAATAAATTTGTCAAGCAAATCTCGGACCTTTGTATAATCATGGGCCTTAAGATTTTATAAGCAAATGACAAATTCAATTGATAAATATATCTATCAAATTCATTTCAAAGTAACAAATGTGTTCCGAAAGAATAATGCGTATAGTACATTCTCTTCGCTAGTACCTACAAATGCCCAATTTCACTTATCACAAAATAGAAAAGATCCCAATGTCAACGAATAACTTCAAAATATACAAATTATTAAAGACCTTTTATTGAAATTTAGATATGTAAAATTATAGTAGAGATAGTTTTAAATTTTAAAATTAGATGAACTAAATAGAAAAGATTAATGCGATAGTTTTAGTAGTACTTCCCACGAAAACTAACTGGAATAACTCTAGCGTACTTTCCTCAATATTTTATTGGAATTAGTAAAATTTGGAAATTTCAATTTGGGCTTGTTGTGAAAAACAAAAAAAATAAAAAATTAGAGTAACTACAATATATACTAGCGTGGTCTATAGTACTATACTTGTAAGTTTTGAAGAATGAATGTAGAAATAAAATAAAATAAAATAAAATAAAATAAAATAAAATTTGAAACACTAAAAGTACAACAAACAAGAAATTTGATGAATTATAGTCCAATTTAAACTTTGATTGATAATTTTATTATTAACTGACTAAAGGATTAAAGTAAAATAAAATTAAAAATATGAAGAATTAAAACGCTGTGATTTAAAAATTAAGAATTATAGTGTTTTTAACCGTTTTATGGGGCATTTATGTGATTTGACCTTATAAATTTGACACGGAAAGAGCATATGCACATCATATAGTATGACAGAAAATTGAATCCTTTGTCCTAATACCCCGTTATAATTGAAGACAGAAAATTGTTCAAGGAGCCAATAAATTCATAGGAAGAATCTGACTGACAAATTGTTCACAACTGAACATCAAATTAAAATAAGTTTAATCTAAAACTGTGTGTTTGATCTGGAAATATGATTTTTTTTAGTACATGTTGCCATGTTGGGGACAAGCTAGCGCAAAAAGAGATCCAAACATTGACTTGTAAATAATCGAGACGCAGTTACGCAACTAGTTAAGCATCCTTTTCCAGTTGAACAAACCTTTCAACAGCCCTTTGCACTAGAACGAACAAAACTAGCTCTATAGCAATTCCAGAAATCCAATTTACCTGAGTCTTTTTGCTTTCTTCACAGAAAAACTTGAGACTGTACATTGAAAATCATACATCGGAGATGAAGGCTTATGCAGCTTTAGTTTCCCTTTCGCATGTTCTGGGAAATATCCTGCAGCATAACGGTCGCAACTGGGTCGATATTGACAGAAAGCAGATCGGGTTCCTCCATGAGAAGATTTGCTCATTGATAGATTTTCTTGAAGATTGTTCGCGCCAAATGGTCACCAAATTAGACACGGATGGATTGGAGAGTCAGATTGCGGCAGCTTGTTGTGCGGCTGAGGATATCATTGAATCCTTCATTGTCGATCAAATTCGTCGGGGGGAGGATAGCTTAAGTGGCGCCTCTCTAGATATCCAGAAAGTGATAGAAGAAATGGATGATATCGAGAGAAAGGTTGCTAAAATCAAAGAGGGAATGAGTGTTTTGAAAGACCAGCATACCATAAATTCTGTCCCTGCCGATGGTTTATCAAGACCAACAGCACCAAGTGGCGAGACTACTGCGGTGGGATTGGAAGATCACTTGCTTCAAATAAAGGAGAGGCTCACCGGACAAGAATCAGAGCTTCAAATGATCTCAATTGTGGGCATGGCCGGTATAGGTAAGACCACTCTTGCTAGAAATGTGTATGACAATTCATCTATTATAGATCACTTTGATAAACGAGCATGGGTCACAATATCTCCAGAATATACTCTACGGGAAATTCTCTTAACCCTTTTGCGTGAAGTTAAAAATCATTCGTATAAGGATAAACAAGACAGGGATGAGAATATATCTGCACTTGAAGAGCAAATGAGTGCAGTTGAACAGCAAAAGAGTGCAGTTGAAAAGCAAAAGAGTGCAGTTAAAAAGAAAATGAGGGTCCCGGACGAGGAAAAAACTGTTCAGCAATTAGGAGAAAAGTTATATAAACGTTTATTTGGCAAAAGGTACTTAATTATAATGGATGACATGTGGAGTGCTAATGCCTGGAATGAGGTGAGGTTGTTTTTTCCGAATAACTTCAATAGAAGTCGAGTCATGATAACAACAAGATTATCTCGTGTTGCTACTGCCTTTGGCTCTGAGGTCCCTCATGAAATGGACTTCTTAAATGAAGATGAAAGTTGGAATCTATTTCGTACAAAGGTATTTCCACAAGATAGTTTCCCTTCTGAATTGGAGGAAATTGGGAAAAAGATTGCTAAAAGTTGCAAGGGGCTACCTCTAGCACTTGTGGTAATTAGTGGGCTCCTAGCAAAGTCTGAAATGACAAGAGAATATTGGGAGCATGTTGCTAAAAATTTAACCTCCATTATTAACTTAGAGAGCGATGAGCAATGCCTGAAGATATTATCTTTAAGTTATAATCATTTGCCTATTCATTTGAAGCCATGCTTCCTCTATATGGCAACTTTTCCAGAAGATTGTGAAATTCGTATCTCAAGGCTTATAAAGTTATGGATTGCTGAAGGAGTACTAAAACCAATAAAAAGCAAAAGCTTAGAAGAAGTTGCAATTGAGTACTTAAGGGACCTCATTGACAGAAACCTCATTGTAGTTCGCAAGCGAGGGACTACCGGAAAATTGAAAAGTTGCATCATGCATGATCTTGTAAGGGACTTGTGTTTAAACGAAGCTCAAAAAGAGAATTTTCTTTGTGCATGTAAAGATGGCAATGCTCCTAGTGTTGAGACCACACGTCGCCTCTGTATTCATCAAAGAACACGTATAAATAGGCATCGCTCTCAACTACTTGATGCCTTGCAATCTGCATCATCTGCCCGTTCTGTGGTGTGTAAATTCAAGTGGATTTCACATAGACTTGTATCAAGCTTAAACTTGTTAAGGGTGCTGGATGTCGTGGACCCATTTGATCCCCAAGAAGTTCGGCAACTAGTTAATTCAAGGTACCTAGCTTTCAAGAGTTTTCATCAGAATATATGGTCTCCCTGGTCAGTACTTTTATTTTGGAATCTACAAACTTTGATTGTCCATGGTTCCAGTTGTATCGTACTTCCCTCTAAATTTTGGGAGATGACTCAACTTAGGCACATTGAGGGTACACTGATTGATTTGCCTAATTTTCCCCTTCGATCTCATATTGGTACAAAACGTACTTATATTATGGAAAACCTACAAACACTGTTCACTGTATCCGAATTTAAGCCCACAAAAGAGGTCCTCAAAAGTGTTCCAAATCTCAAAAAATTGAAAATTCTTTATACTAGGGAATCATACTACCACCACAAGTTTGACCCTTTGTGTAAACTTGAATCATTATCCTTGACGTTACAACACTGGAGACACAAATTTTCAGCAAAATACATTTCCTTCCCGCATTCACTCAAAAAGCTACGTTTATCAGGATGTGGTCTTCCTTGGGAAGACATTACAGTTGTAGGTTCACTGCCCAATCTTGAACTACTTAAACTTGAAAAGTACGCATTCAGAGGCTCCAAGTGGAATGCGATTGAGGGCGAATTTGTTCGACTAAAATTTTTGATAATTATTAAGAGTGATTTGAAGTGCTGGCAAGCAGACAAAACTCACTTTCCAAGCCTTGAGTTCCTCGTTCTTGATGACTCAAAGCTTGAGGAACTTCCTCTGGATCTAGCAGAACTTCCCAAGCTCAGACTGATTCAATTAAATTTCCCATATGAAGATTCTGTCATCAGTTCAGCAAAGGAAATACTAGAGGACCGTGAGAGCATGGGCAATGATTATCCTCAAATTCAAGTTCGCCCCAAGGATGGAAAGGAGTACTATTTAACAAGCGGAAGTATTTCTGATGAGGTTTGATGCTTTCCAAGGTAACTTACCACTGAAAACTCCTCCGTTTCTTATTTCAATAGTGAGTTATTGCTTCAAATTCATTCTCTGAGACTTATAATTGGATTTTACTATGAGATGATAATGTTCATATAAGTAATAACCATAATGCTTGGAAAACTTAAGTTGGGAAAAGAACACATTCTCCAGATAAAGGGAGATATAGAGTGCCCATTTACATCAAAACATGAATACGGAAAAATAATCATATCATGGTGAAATTTGCAGATTACAAGTTCTTATTTTTCATTATCTGCAAGTGACCATATCGTATAACGATTGGTAAGGAATTTTTTGGTTAGGCATCATTTTTACAGTTCATACTACTAAGAGAACATAAGGGGAGTCATTTCGATATATGCTGCATTTTTCATTCCATGACTCCAAAGAACTTGATCGTAGTACGCAAGTATTTATAGGATTTATGTAACTTTAACTAAAATAATGCATGGACCCTCGTTTTATATGGTACGTCCTCTTTTCCTAATACATAACTAACTAACCATTAAAAAACAATACATATATTAACTTGTAAGTCACATCATGTACCAAATAATTCTTCAATTTCATTTTAATTGAAAACAACAAATTACTATATTCAACGGTTTTACCATAAGAGAACTTCAAAGGACACAGAAATTCTAGATTATTAGTTTCAAGCATTCTTCTGCTTTTCTAAATTTTTTGAACAGTTATTATATACTCATATTTCTTGCGTGGTCTAATTAAGACATTCTTGATCTCTGTTGTCCGATCCCTGGAATTGATCATAAAGCAACTGTGAAGGAGGATAAGATTGTCTCAAAATTCGGTTCATTGGAGAAGCAGAAGATACTACCAAGCCTAGCTCCGGAAACTCTTGTGCTGATGAAAAGATTGAACAAGTTGTGATTCAAAATATGAGATATAGTTTGTTGTGCTTTTTAATTTGTTTTCATCTTATTTTGTGTCTTTTGAATGCCTTTACTGAATAAGTAATTGGACAAGATTTTCAGTTCAATAATATGTAATAAACTATTGAGATTTGGCATAAGTTGTTCGAAGTGATTTTGTTCTTACATTGGGCAAATTTCTGAATCTACTTGTGGCGATGTTAGAAAATGCATTAATGTTATAGTACTATAGATGGTTTTTTATATTGTTCAGCTGAAGCTTTATATTGTTTACCTGATGTTATGCTATAGAAAATTGCATTGTCATTTTTGTGGTAGATGGTGTTTTATATATTTAGCGGTGTCACACCAATTTGATTTATAATAGTAAATTAATTTCTTTATTAGTTAAGTTGTTGAATCATAATGTATTGATTTGATGGTGGTGGTGATGAAATATTTCAATTTGTTTAAGGGTAAAAATATTCATGACATGTTATAATTTGTGTATAATTTCACACATAGAGCCATATCTTAGCACTATTTCTTACCCCCTCTCTTTTCATTCATTTTATTTCTCTCTATTTGTTTGAAACATTTGCAGATCTTTTTGAGAAACAATTTTTTATTTACCCTTTTTTAATTTTCACCTTTTTAAAATACCCCACCTTTTTAAATCCTTTCAAAAATACCCTAGAGTACACTTTCAAAGCTCGGTTTTACTGTTCATGTGGGCCGGCGTGATTTCTTAAAAACCCAACGTTTATTCTTTATTTCACTAAAACCTATACCAAAGTATTTTTGATCAATTTAGTCCATTTTAACTATAAACTTGCTTTAAAAATATGTTTAAAATAGAAAAAGTCACAACCATCCTTATTTACACTTTTTAAAATTCAAATCTTAAATTTTTAATTACTTATTAAATTTTTCTTAAATTTGTTATGTTAAATCAAGAAAAACCCCCAATCAAATTGGTATCAGAGCCATAAAGAGCCATAAACATAAATAAAAATTTATAAATTATGGAATATTTAGAATTATTAAAATTATCAATTATAAATCTTCTAATAATTAAAGAGCTATTTATTTATTTACAAGAAATAAATGATAAAGAATTTAATGATAACATAAATATAGAAAGTATATCTTGCGATTTCTCATGTGATGAAACTGATTGGCAGTTATCTTCACCATGAAGAATAGACTGTTTCGACACACTAAAAGGTATCCAAAGGTTGAGAAGTACTACAAAATCTTGAAGTCTCCAAAGAAAGAAGCCAAGGCACATAAAGATGCTGAAATAAGAGAATTGTACTATAGAAAGTTAAAAGAATATAAAGATCGTAGAGCAATAATGATTCTACTTAACAATGCCTAATTATACATTACATAGGCTGAGAGAAGAATTGTATCTATATCAAAAGGAGTTGGATTCTATTATAAGACAACCAACTTATCATAGAGGAGATGCTTTTAGAATTGATTTCTTGAAAAGCAAAATAAAACAAATAAATGAAGGACTTGATGTTCTAAGTCGCTTATGAAGACAAACAAACATCTTAAACGATGGATATATAATATAAATCTAACTTTAAGCTTAAATATAATTCTTGAAGAATATATTCGAGAGTATGAACACATTAAAACAAAAGAGAATAAAGCAAAAATACAAAGTTGCAAACAAAAGATAAAAACTACTCAGCAAAATGTTCAAATATCTTGGAATAGATATAAAAAATATAAATGGATAAAATAAATAAAAATATTGAGGAATTAAATACAGGAATGAATAAAATACTTGAAGCACTATATGTTCTAACTCAAGAACTTAAAGAATTAAAAACAGAGGTTCAAATCTTAAAGATTTGTAATTCAAATGTTGAAGATTTAATAAAAAAATACTTGTCTTAAGAAAAATAAATTCTACAAGAAAATGAAAGAAAGAGAAATTATAACAAAACCAATAAAAACTAACAAAGAACAGTGCATCCAAATTCCTTTGATGCATATATGATTAATGTTAAATTACCTAAAATATTAGCTGAAGAAGAAGCTCTTAAAAAGGAAGAAAAAGGTAAAGACATAATTACATCATCTACTCTTAAAGATCAAGATTCGGAATCAGAAACTGATAAAGATGAATGAAATTAATGAATTAATAGATCAATTTGAAAAAATAGATCTTTCTGAGATAGAAGAATATGAAGTATTAGTTAATACTAATAATTCAACTGGAGGCCCAAGTGGTACAATAAAACCAGAAGAAATGGATATAGAAGAATCAGAAATGATGCCTATTCTTAAATATAGAAGACAATATTATGATCATATACAGAATAAGAAATATCATAAACAATTAGATAAATTCACTCCAGATATAAATTATAGTGAACCTATAAATCATGGAGGTTCTAAATTAAACATAGATTGCAAAGAAGACACTAAAAAAGCTATAATTTCATGGGCAAATACTATGAAAGTTTCCTTTTTATATAACGCTAATGATACATGGACATCAAATAGACAAGTAGATTATTTAATTGCTACATTTGATGATATTGTTTTCAATTGGTGGCAAGGATTAACTGAAAACATTAAAGCTATAATAAAAAGAAATGTACAAACGAAATTAATAGATAATACAGATAGAGGAATTGAAATTTTAGTTGCCTATCTTTCTAGTGAATTTCTAGGAGAAGAATGGCATGACCCTGATAAAGAAAGTACTAGAGAAAAAGAAGAAGCTAGAACTAACTTAATAAATCTTAGAATTTGTAGTATGAAGCATTTAAAACAATATACTTGTGAATTCAAAGAATATTATTATACTCAATATTATACTAATGAAGATCAAAGTATATATCTGAATATGTACTTCTTAAAACTTCCACATCCTTGGAATAAATATATAATAAATAAATGGAAGGAAGAAAATAAAGATTCAACGTCAACTCTAGGAAAAAGAATTAGTTTTCTCTTTTTAGAGTTAAGTAAATTATGTAAATCTCAAGATTTATATAGAAGAACTAAAAATTTTTCATCTTTATATTGTAATGAATTTGAAGTACCTAGCCAATGGGGATGTAATAAAGAAAGAAGTAATAAAAAGAAAACAAGGTTTCATAAAAAGAAGTATAAAAAATATACCAATTTTCAAAGGAAAAATATAAAACCAAAAAGAAGATATTTTAAAAGAAAACCTAACTTTAAGAGAAATAAAAATCTTTCACAATGCCAATGTTGGAACTGTGGAGAAATTGGACATAAATCACCAGAATGTAAAAAACCTAAAAAGATTCGAAGTATAGAAGCTGAATTTATAGAACTTCAAGATGAGTTGTCTGAAGTTTCAGATATAGAAAATTATTTAGATAAAGAAATATATATTGAAGAAGAAACTTACTCTAATAATTTAGAAAATGAATAAAGACATAATTGAAACTGAAGATTCTGAAAAAGAAGTAGAAATATACGAAGGATCTGAAGGTTATGCTCAGCGAATAACCTTTGATCAAGAAATGTTAGTAAAAATAAAAGGTTTAAAACTTGATGCAACAAATCCTACCAAAAGTATTTTTAAGTCTTTTGGTAATTTAATAAAAAGAGAAAAGATAAATATATATGATTATCATGCAGTTGAAAAATCTATAAATGTTGAACATACTAAAGGGCAAATTAGGTTAAATTTGCTTACTAAATCTTCAATAAATCAAGCTTTAAATAAAATCAAAAATAAAGAAGTAAAAAAAAAGATAAAATATGTTTATCTTGCTAGAATTCAAATTCTAGTTAAAGCTTTATTTAGAGATGGAATAGATAGTCCTATGGTTATTTCACTTCATGACCAAAGATTTACAGATGTTAAAAATAGTCATTTAGGAACAGTTGAAGGAAATTTAATATATTCACAATTTCGCTTTGATTGTTATCCAAAATATAATGTTGATATAAATGATCAAAATATAAATGATACTTTATGTCTACATTTTCAACTTTTAAAAGATTTAAAACTTAGAGAAAAAAGTCAAGCGTTCACCTTTTACTATAGAGCAATTTATGCTTTTACTAATAGTAATTATGGAAAAATATATCAAGATAAACCATATATTGAAATTGATAATGAATGCAGGGCTATAACAACAATAAAATTACCAATGATAGAAGAAATTAAAGAAATCAAAGATTATGAAATTAAAATAAATAGAAAACTCATTTTAGAATATGGATCTAGTAGTGGTACAAGACCACAAATAGATTTTGGAAAAAATACTATATCTAGAAAAAGTGTTAGTAAGTCATTGCTTACTAATGTTGAATTTACTAAACAAGATATAACGAATACAATGATTATAAATGCTAAATATTTTAATGGTCAAGAATATATTGAAGGACCAAATATATTAATTGATACAGGAGCTAGTGGCAATCACCTTGCAAAACATAAAAATAAAGGTTTAATTGCAAAGGTTGCTTCTACAATATTTCAATATAAAAACTTTGAAGGTCAATTAATAACTTGTGATCAAGAGGTACAAGTTTCAATAATTTTTGAAGAATTAAGAATAATTGTACCTTATTACATAGATAGTGATATGGCAGGAGACTACTACGATATAATTCTCGATAATAGTTTCTTAAATCAATGTGATTATTATAAAATAGAGAAACATGGAGTTACATTACAAATTGAAAACATAAAGATATTTTGTAAAAAACATGAAGGGAATTAATTTTCCTCTAAGTGTCTTTGTACAACTTACAGTACAAGATACTAATATAACAACATGTGCTTTAATAGATAATGGTTCAAAAATAACTTTATTTAAATTCTTTCTCTATACTAAATGGCAAGAGAATGGGAATATAAAGATAAAAGGTGTTACAGGTCAAGCCGAACATATTCATAAGAAAGCAGATAAAGTAAATGTTATATTAGGAAGTAAAATTATTACAATAAACACTATATATGATTATAACTCTCTTGACACTGATATATTGTTAGGAAATAATTTCTTACAACAATTTCAGTTTTATTCACAGAATCTTTATTCTGTTATTCTAAAACTAAATGTAATCATTACTTAAAATTACCCCGAATAAATGAGCCATTTAGAGTTCAGCCAGCGAAGCTTGGTAGACCGTATGATAAAATTCCAATAAAAATACACAATATAACGATAAAACGGATAACTCTTGAAGATGTAATAAAACAGCTCAAAGAAAATTATAATGATCATCCTCTGGCTTTTTATAAAGAGTCAGATTTAAAGGCCAAAATAGAATTAACTGAAAACATAGTTATAAAAGAAAGACCTATGTTATATACAGAAAAAGATAGAAAAGAATTTGATAAACAAATAAATGAATTATTATATAAAAATCCACCTTTGATTAGAAGAAGTAATAGTCCGTTTAGTAGCCCAGCTTTCATGGTTGAAAATGAAGCTGAGAAAAAATGAGGAAAACCTAGAATGGTAATAAATTATAAAAGACTAAATCACTTTACTAGGTCAGATAGTTATTATCTCCCTAATAAAGAAGTTTTATTAAACCTTGTTAAAGGAAAGAAATACTATTCTAAATTTGATTGTACTTCGGGTTTTTGGCAAATAAATATGGAGCCTGAAAGTATACAATATACAGCATTTAGTTCCCCTCAAGGACAGTTCGAATGGTTAGTTATGCCATTTGGATTAAAAAATACACCTTCTATATATCAAAGAAGAATGGATAAAATCTTTAATAAATATAAAGATTTTCTTGTTGTTTATGTTGATGATGTTTTAATTACTTCTAATACTTTAGAAGAACATAAAATTCATCTACTACAATTTGCTAAAACTTGTAAAGAAAATGGTATAGTCTTATCTGAAAGAAAGGCTATAATTTGTAACGAAGAAATTGAATTTTTAGGGTTAAAATTAAATAAAGAAGGGATTAAACTCCAACCTCATATATCTAAGAAAATTTGTGAATTTTCTAATAAATTGGAAAATAGAAATCAAATTGAAAAATTTCTCGGTTGCCTAAATTATGCTGAGGGATTCATAAAAAATCTTGCTAAAAAGAAACATGAGATTCAAAAATTGCTTCGAAAAAATAATACTAAAGGATGGAGTACTCAACATACAAAAATTGTTAAAACCTTAAAGGAAGAATGTAAAACTTTGCCTGAATTAAAACTTCATGATGAAAATGATAAATTAATCGTCCAAACGGATGCTTCAGATCTATATTGGGCAGCATTACTTAAAACCGATCTCAATGAGATATGCAGGTATACAAGTGGTACTTTCAGTCAAGCTGGGGTCAACTATACAACCCATGAGAAAGAACTTCTAGCCATCATAAAAGGAATTCAAAAATTCTCTCTCTTTCTATATCAAAAGCCTTTTTAAGTTCAGACCGGCAATCCTTGGTTTTCAATAAATTACCAAATACACCCCAATACAGTTTCAAAATAGAATATATAAAAGGTTCAGAAAATTTCCTAGCCGATTTCATTTCTAGAAATACAGAATTTGGAAACGAATGAGTTCTCCAACTCTAAAATGGATGAGATGGGTGTGCATTTCCCTATAAATGCAAATAAAGTGATTGTATTCACTATACATACAGCTAGTCCACTATCTAACGGTTGGTGGTAAAGACTTTTCAAATCCGTTGATGGGTGACAATTTCCCAAAAATTGTGTTGATGATACAGATCATCTTATAAACTCTTATTTTTCTGCAGGAATAAAATAATAAAGAAAGATGGATCTTGAAGAGCTAAAGAATGAGATAGACGATATTGTCTTGGTCTGTCAAGACATTGTTGACAGTAATAAAGCTCTGAAAGATTTGATAAAATTAAATTTTAAAACAGTTACAGATATCTCTCTAGAAGGACTTAGGAGAGCCCTTTTCCTTCAAGAAAGTCTAGATTTGTTCCTTGAATCTAGAAATAAAGAAAAAGAAAAAATGAGTGAAGCTAAAAATGAGAGTGATAAAAGGGAAAGCAATAAAGGTAAAGAAAAAGCAGAGTCTTCTGGAAGTCAAGGTACTAAACCAGTATCTGATAAAGACTTTTTAGACTCCATGAAAAATAAAGAAAAAACTTCTAAATCTCAAAGTGATGCTGCAGTTATCGAAATAAAAATCAATAAATCTGAAAGCTTCATCAATAGGGGATCCAATGAAGAATTTGTTCCCACAAATAAATGGGAAAGAAAGTATAAAGAAGTTGCTGAAGAAGCCTATAGATGGGAGAATTCCAGAACACTATTCTATTCTAAAGGATATAGTGTTCATCCAAGAATCACCGCCGTATTTGGAGCTGATCCTCATAAAGTTTTTTAGCTTGCAAACTATGGATTCCTAGATTTGCCATATGTTGGAAAAGATCTAAAGGAAATTTCAGAATTTGATGATCGCTTTAAATCCCAGGTCAGTCAAGTTGCTAGAAATAGAGAAGTCGTACTCAAGTTCTATTCTATAGCCCCGGAACCTGAGATGCGCATTTGGCATGAAGTCCAACACATGATTACAATAGATGTTATAACTACAAACTTAAAGATTGAAACTGGTATAAAGAATTTTCGATCTTTCAAGTTCACCGGTTCATAGATCACAGAAAGAAGAGCCATGGGCATTAAAGCCATTCAATCCATTGCTGAGTCTCTATGGGAGCGACAATATGAAACTCTCATGCAGGCCAATAATTGGATTTTACTAAAGAAAGGAGGACAAACAAAATCTCCATTGCTAAAGGAGTTCCTCACTAAATTTTTCAGATATGAATTTTACTGCACAGAGACTATAAGGAAGAAAGCTTGCAAAATGATTGGCTATTGTAAATCATGATGTAAGTGCTTACGTCAGTGCAAGGAGTGACGGATGCCATGACGTCATTATCCACTAAAGAATTGTGGCAGACAGTTGTGGGAGACAGCTTATGACTTCTGAGGCTAAAGTAGATAAAGTTCCAGCGCATAAAGAAAGGGACAGCGGACGCCAACTAAAACTTTGAAGTCCGAATAGTTCGATTCTTAGATCTATAAATTGTACTTAGATTTCATTTGTAAAGCATTCGAAAATTCAGATCGATTCTCACTTTGAAAACTATCCATAGAATAGGAAACCAGCCTTTCTAGATTTTTGTAACCATCTTCAAAATCATGCTTGTATAAATCCTTTTTGAAGGAAATAAAACCAGTTTATTTTCATAAATATTCAAGTTTAAAATTCTTTCTATAGAAATCTTTTAAGCTTATATTTCTCCTAAAGTTTCCGAAATTTTATAACCCTACGAAGGCCGTAGTGATTACACCGTTGGAGACAGTAGCCGTTTGGAAGTGTAAGTCCCGTGAAGCAAGGAGGGCGTTTGGGCGAAAACCAATCAGGCTTGTCGAGGTGATTGAAGACGAGTCCAGAAGAAGGATTAAAAAATTAAGGACGTCAAGGAGGTAATATACTTTTAAAAGATTTAAATAGAAATATTTTTCTACTTGGCGTTATGAAAATCTATGGTTTTAGAGTACTTCATTAATTATTTATGAAGATTTGTGCAAATGTATGATTATTTGGATATATAAGAAATAAAATTATGGGAAAAGATTTTGATATCATAAAAAACCAATTTAAAAGAAAAAACAATAATAAAAAGAAAATAGCAATCTTAAAACCATTAAAAGATCTACCCGAAGATTTAAGAATTCTTATTGCAACATATAATAATAAAGAAGATTATGTTTTTGATCTAATCAATAAAACTATAAATCACGAAATTCTTAAAAATTATATTAAACTATTAGAACAAATAGACAGAGAATTAAAAGAACTTTCGACATCAGAAAGAACATTAGAAAATTATATTCTGATGAATTGTAAAAATTTAGAAAGAATAAAACTAATAAAATTTATATATGATGAAAACTGGGATATACCGTACTTTTTCTAAAAACTTAGAGGTATAAACCTATAAAAATCGAAAGTTAGGGCAATAAAACAAATAAAGAAACTTTAAACAGTAAATGTACTATACAAATAGTAAAATCACTATTCAAAAGGGGCAAAATGAAAAACCTTTTGAAAAGAAGGATAGTTTGAAAATAAAGTTAGAAAACTAGGATAATATAAAAATTATTTCTCTTTTTGATATAACCTATATATGTCGTTAATCTATGGTGACTTGTTGCTTACTTTCAATTTATACTAGTATTTAACCTTGTACCAGGGCACGAAAAATAGATATATTTATGTATGTATTTTCATAAGTTTTTATTATAAAAAATAATTTGATAAGCATATATGAGCTTCCTTTTTCATAAATAGATAAAATAAATATATTTAAAAATTGTATAATAATAGAATATGCTTGATCTCAATATTGGTTTTGATATACTAGGGCAAATAAGTTTTTAAAAAATTATGTAGAATCAAAACTTTTAGTTAACATTAAAGTAAATGATAAATACAGTAAATAAAGCATTATTTTTTTGAAAAAAAATTGAATTCAATTTTAATCCATCTTATTTTAATTACTTGGTAATTGTTGAGCTCTTTTTGACAAACATGAATCACAATTATACTTATTTATATTTATATAAAAAGTATTTGAATTGCATACACGACAAAATAGAATTAAATAAGACTATTGACATATGCATTTACTCGGATAGCCTCAAGATTTCTGAAATATATATATATATATATATAATGTGTTAGCACTAATGTAATGAATGTCATCTCATATTCTAGTGATTTTATTTGATGCTAGGGAGGTACCCACTGGGGCAGAGCCTCCAACGTCCGACACGTGCCAAATGGAGTTATTTTGTTTTTCCTCTTTGTTTCTTCCTTTAAATGTGAATTGATCTCACAAACTAAACTATGGCTCCATTAAAATTGTGTGTTAAAGTTGTTCTCTCACTCGTTTCGAAAGAATTGGAGAACAACTTTAGCACATAATTTTAATGGAATCATGATTTAGTTTGTGAGAACAATTCACATTTAAAGGAAGAAACAAAGAGGGGGAAAAAAGGTAAATAACTCCATTTGGCACGTGTCGGACATTGGAGGCTCTGTCCCAGTGGGTACCTCCCTAGCATCAAATAAACCCAATTTAACTCTATAGAAAAGAGTTGCCTTAAAAAACTGATATTAATGACTAAAGAGATGGAGAGAATTGTTATTAAGTTCTATTTCAGGAGAAAGACAAAAATATCTTACTAAATCCACATGCCAATCACGTGTGGCCCGCACCAGTAACTATTTTTGACCTGAAAAGCTACTTAGGTGGCAATCTGTAGAAGAACGCATAGATCGAATTGCAACCGGCAACACTACACACTTTAAGTTGTAAAGTGTAAAAATCCGCATAGTTTTGGTGGCAATTTTAATTATCTCTTAAAATTATTACAAAACATGTCATATTGAGAAACTTTTATATATATATATATATATGTATATAATCAAAAAATATGCGCTAATTGATAAAAGGGTTAGCTATTGTTGAAAGAAATCATAAATATTTAGTAAGAATTAAGAACTAATACAATTTTAGAACTTTATCTCTGATATATTTGTACTTGTAAGTATGATCTAATAATTCAAAATTTTGCATAATGATTTACTTAATTTATTATAATTTTTGACAATAAAATTGAGTTAGGATATTACATATATAATTGATTAAAATTATTTTTTGACTCAAAATTATTGTGTAAGTTTAAAGCTAAATAATATATTATAGTTTATAGGGATATATTGGGGTAGAAAAAATTAAACAAAATCATTGCTAATTGAAAGCAAAAATCAGTAATTATAGGTCTGAAAGAACTTGACTATATTTATACAACGTGCATGAAGAGGAATAAAAAAAGCTTAACAATTAAATATTACGTAATGCATGTAAATTCATCGTCATTTCAACTTTTTTAAGATTAATCAAAAAAAACCTTCTATTCAACCATTTCCTATGTTTTAATAAGATATATTATTCACATAAAAAATTTTGATACATAAAGAAATACAATATGTGAAGCACCTCATATTACATAACTACATAATCGAGCTAAAAAAACTCATTAATCTAAATGTTACACACACCAAATTTGATATCACGAATTATATATTGAACAAATGAATACAAAATTAATTGATCTTCAAAACTATTGTTTCCTATCATAAAATAATATGAACACTCAAAAGAAAAAACAATAAATTTCAAAGTTAAAAACAAAAAAACTAAAAAGAGAAAAGGATATTAGGACAATACCTCATACAATATAATATATATATATATATATATTGCAACAAAAAGAAAAAGAAAAAAAATCAAAAATCAACTTTCGTGAGCATTAATTATTTTCTTAAAATGTGAACCAGATCATCAAGGTCAAAGATCATCCGCAATTAGATATGTCTTCGGATACAACTCTAGTTGAAAGCAAAAAACGAGCTTAATTATGATAAATCAAGCTTAATTTGATATCCAGTTCGGGGGTGGGGGTAGACAGGGGGAAGATAATGTGAGTTATTGCAAAAGGCAAACATTTTAGAATATATAAACTGAAAAGGGGATGCTTTCAATGAAAAATTAGGAAAGTAATTAAAGAAAAAGAAATTATAGAAATAACATAAGAAATTGATACTGATTTTGAGGGAATGATTGACTTAGTTATTGTACCACCTAAAATTTAAAAAAAACTTTTATATACCAAATTTAAGGAAAAATTAGATAAAGTTAACTAATTATAGAATATGGAAAAAATTATAGATTGTCCTGGTAAGAATTAACGAATTGTAAGAACAAAAATTTGAATGTGATATTAATTAGTGGCTTGAATGGCTAGATTCATGTTTATATGTCAATATATAAATACAATGACTTGAGAAATTTATGATTTACTATATTGATAATAACTAATAAAGATATTTATATATAAAATTAGAAAGTCAGATATGAAAACCCAAATAATGAGACAAGATTTTTCTTAAAATGAAGAATGGTACAAAAATTTATATAATACATTCAATCATGACAATTAACTGCTTATCAAAATAAAATCACTTGCTAAACTAAGATGTATTAGAAAAAACAGTTGTACATAAAATTAATTTGAGGACACTTTTATTTTTATAAGAGAGCTTATTAAATTTTTATATTTTATTCTTTAAACTTATAATCTCATCCTCAATATCTTTTCATAAACATAATGACATGATGGTTATATGATTTCAATACACACACATAACTAAAAGAAATATTGTTAGATAATGATATAATACATAATTTAACAAAGGAAAAAGTATTAATAGTATTTGTTTAGACACATGTGTATTTTAAATACTTTTTACAAATATAAAAAATAAGTTATATAACAAAAATAAGAATTTTAAAGAATAAGGATATATTAATGAAATTTATGGAAAGAGGAGAAATATGGAAGCAATAAATAAAAAATTGTAACTCATAAAAGTTAAATAAATTCTAAATATAATAATATATTTATATGACAAATATGGATAAAACTAATGTGTCCACCTAAAATAGACTCACCACACCATTTTACTTATATTTATGTATTAAATATAGATACTACGTAATGTATATGAGCAATAAATAGGAATTGATTGAGGAAAAATAGTAAAGGTAAAAAATAATTATAATGCAAGGATATTGAATAACGAAAATGGCTTATATATGGATTTTAGAAGATTTTTATTTACACTTGTGGTTGAATTTGATTGGTCAAAATATGAAAATAATAATTTATGACATTAAATTATTAAGGACATCATTATTAAAATTAATGCATAACTTGTCACATTGAGAAACTTATATGTATGCACACACACACACACACACACACACGCACACATATGTATATAGAATCTAAAAATTTGAACTAATTGATAAAACGCCAACAATTAGAATAAGTATTGTCAAGGATCCATGTGTTTAGTGGCAAGGAGGAGGCCCCGTCATCAAAGAAGTCACGGGTTCAATTCCCACATATGTGGGTTTTCTTCTATTGTATAATAATAAGTTATTCTATTGCATAGTAGCTTATTACTTTGTATTATTTGGTAGTTCTTTGAATTAGTAATTAATTGTGAGATGTAATAGTTGTCTTTGGTTTTGATTATTGATGGAACAAATTGAATTATAATGTACATCCTCAAAAACAATTACAATAAGTATCTATACTGCTATAAAAAGAAATTTATTCTTGTCTCATAAATGGCAGTATTTTTATGTGATTTTACAAAATTTATATTCAATTCTATGTGAAATAAATAAAAACGTGTAAAATTGTGATTAAAATTGAAAATTTCCGTGAAATTGATGCAATTCGGATACTAAATTTTGATGTATCCAATTTACCCTTCTAATTAGTAAACACAAGTAGTGAAAAAACAAATAGAAAGGTCACAATTATAATATTACATCTAATTTGAAAACTCATGTTCCCAACCCACTAACCACTTTCTCTATCATCCTGGATTTTGAAAGTTGAAAGTTGAAACCCATCTTTGATAGGGGACATGAGATGCCACCCACTTGGATAAATGCCCAAGTGGTGTATTAGTAGTTGAATCTAAATATGATGATATCAAAATGTGGAATTGTTATATCATCATGTTCAATTCAATGGTGTATACACTAGTCGAGTATATACCCAAGTGGGTAACATCTTGTGTCCCCTTTAATAGATAAAGTTCCCAATCAATGCTTTTGATTCTCTCTCACGGGGGGGGGGGGGGGTAGATGCTACCCAGTTGGGTACTACCCAACTGAGTTTTTAACCGTTGGGTCGAGTATTATGACGTAATATTTTTTTTAACACTTTTTGACATCATCATATTTAAATCTAATGGCTAAAAACACTAGTTGGGTCATATCCAGTTGGGTAGCATGAACAAAACCCTCTATCACACATACAAAAAAACACTTTATCTAATTACAATTATTCAACTTTTTTTTCTTCTTTTTGTGTTTATTTCTTTATCATGTAATTTTATTTTATATAATTATTTTATTTTTAATTTATTATTAGTTTAATAAATTATTTCAAATAATTCTTAAAAAAGTATTCCCAATAAAGAAATTTAATATATATATATATATATATATTTATATTTTGATCCTAAAAAAATTTAAGCACCAAATTAAAATATATATTTATTATATTTTGCACAAGTATAGAGTGTGTAGCACTGCTAGTTGTATCAAAAAAAAGAAGCAGAAGAAAAACAATTAGAATAATAATGAATGGATATAATTACAAATTATGTTTAAGAAAATAATTAAGTATAAAGAGTAATAGAAGGATTTAGAGATATATTATTGAAAATAATGGCATTAGGTAATTTTAATTATAGAAAGATTTAGTGTGAATTTAAAAGTGAAAATGTACATATGAAAAACATATTACATGGAAAAATAACAAAAGGACAACCTGTCTACCTCATTGTCCACATAAATAAAAGATAGACACATAAGGTCGACATCATTTTAAATATATATTAGATTTGATTGTGTAATTTTTTAAATTAATACATTCTACGTCACACCCCGAATTCAGGACGCGGCGCGGCGATGCCCCTAAGCCCAAATGACTTAGAGAGACCAAACCACAGAAATCAGAACATACTAAAAACCATAAAATATTTATTGAAAAAACTTAGTCAAACATCGCAGCGGAAAAAGATAATAATCTTAACTATTACATCTCCAGTTCAAAAACATAAATAAAAACTAATCTATAATAGTCTTACCAAATAGTCATTCAAGGAAACAATAAAAATAAATAACGATAACTAAAATTCTCTAAGTAGGGACTCCTTCAATCCAATCGCCAACTCCAAAATTGTCCCTCGTCACCGTCATCAGTGCTATCCTTTGCAAAATAGTTATTAGTGGTATGAGTGCACTTGCCCAGTAAGGGATTTCTTGACTCTCTATTAGATTTTAGCAAGTTACATGTATATATATAACATAAAAATTACACTTTGCAAACATAGACAAATTTCAAAAATTAACATTTTCCACTTTCAAGTAACAGAACAGCTAACAAAACAGAATTAGACCAATTCATTTATATATCCATGCTTGTGAACATTCGAAATCTCTATTGGCCAACTTGATCAAGCCCTAACTATAACCCCGTTATATGGTTCGGACACTAATATTATTAACCGCAGGAGGGCCTTAACTACAACCCCGTTAAGTGGGTTCCTACACTACTATTATTACCTGTAAGAGGGTCTTAACTACAACCTCATTAAGTGGGTTTAAAAACTACTATTATTACCCGTAGGAGGGCTTTAACTACAACCCCATTAAATGGGTTTGTAAACTACTATTATTACCCGTAGGAGGGCCTTAACTACAATCCCGTTAAGTGGGTTCGGAAATTGCTATTGTACCCCGTAGCTCGGTCGAAAATTCCATAACTCGTTCCTACCAATAGTATCCCAAATGTTTGGAGCATGTTCATATATACATATATAGCACAACACAAAACAATTTTGGCTTTTCATATAGAAAATTCATAAAATAGCATGCTCAAATCCACCTTTTATATATGAAAATAACGTTTTTAACGAAAACATAAATTTATGGAAAACTTATTTTTATAAAATAAATAGAGAGAAGAAACCACTTATCCCAATATATTCAATTCCCAATGATACTCAAGGCTTTATGATCCAAGTCCTAGTTGTGATTGATCGAATCTAATAAAAATAACGATATGAGCTAACAAACTGATTTTATAAAAGTCTAATCATAAAAAAAAAAGCCCTATAATCCCAATCCTATAATGGCTAATTAATATGTGAAGTCCTAGTACATTAACTCTATAATACAGTGAGGCTTAAGGTTGGGAACGACATTCTCATAATCCTAAATATCCCGTTTGATAAGCTTGATCACTAATTCAATTTATAAAATTTGCCTAAAAATAATGGAGATTACTATACTTAACACTTGTTGTCTCTGTACACGTGCTTGTAGCCAACAACACAAAAATCTTGAACAAATTAGATCATGCATACACCCCACATTTTTTTTTTCTTTTGACATGAAACATCATAATTACTATCACCCTATACATGTATTACCCTATGCATATATATGTACATAATCAATAGCCCTACAATGCTTTAAGTCTACCAAATAAAATAATGAGTCTACCTATTGAAAGAGAAATTTGCAAACCTGACTGGATTTATGCAATGCAGTAAGTCCAAATTGATGTAGCAAGTCCAACTTTTCCTTTTTTCTTATGTTTCTTTTGTTTTTTGTTGTGTTTTCAACTTTGGTCGTTGAGCAGTGGCATGTATATATAATTCGAAATCCAAAACCTAATAGGATTAACTTGATAGCTCTAAGTATAATCGGATTGACCCAATTGTCCTAAGCCTAATAGGATTAGCCCACTAGTCCTAAACCAAAATAGAATTTACCTAATAATCCTAAACCCAATAGGATTCGGCTACGAATAATAATATTACTAATAGAAATAATAATAATAATAATAATAATAATAATAATAATAATAAGGCGGATAAAAGGGTCCGGGTATCACATTCTGTCCCCCTTACAAAAAGTTTTGTCCTCGAAACTTGATATACCTTTGGTTTCAAAACAATGAGGATAAACTCGCACAAATTCTCTTCCAACTCCCTCATCACTCATTAGTGAATTTTTGTAACTAAATAACTTTCTAATTGGTTAGCTATGACTATACTCATATATCACATATTATTCTAAGAAAAGGAATAAAATATAAATATATATGCACCCTTTTGCTCTAGTCCTAAAGAGTTGCAGGATTTACACTACAGTATGTTTCAACCAAGCATTTAAACCTTGATGAAATTTCTTGGTTAAGATATGAAAATCTTGGAGTACCCAAAACTGGTTACGCTCCATCATCTATCACTTATGCAAATGACTAAATCGCTAACTCGATGTCATGTCTAATCGATAGAATTCCAAAGATCATAACCTTAGCTCTGATACCAATTATGTCACACCCCAAATTCGGGACGCGGCACGGCGATGCCCCTAAGCCCAAAGGACTTAGAGACACCAAGCCACGAAATTCAGAACATACTAAAAACCTTAAAATATTTATTGAAAAACCTTAGTCAAACATCGTAGTGGAAAAGATAACAATCCTAACTATTACATCTCTAGTTCAAAAACATAAATAAAAACTAATTTATAATAGTCTTAATAAATAGTCATTCAAGGAAACAATAAAAATAAATAGCGATAACTAAAATTCTCTAAGTAGGGACTCCTTCAATGCAATCGCCAACTCCAAAATTATCCCTCGTTACCCTCATCGGTACTATCCTCTGCAAAATAGTTATTAGTGGTATGAGCACACTTGCCCAGCAAGGGATTTCTTGACCCTCTATTGGATTTGAGTAAGTTACATGTATATATATATCATAAAAATCACACTTTGCAAATATAGACAAATTTCAAAAATTAATATTTTTCACTTTCAAGTAACAGAACAACTAACAAAACAGAATCAGACCAATTCATTTATATATCCATGCTCGTGAACATTCATAATCTCTATTGGCCAACTTGATCAATCCCTAACTATAACCCCGCTAGGTGGTTCGGACACTAATATTATTAACTGCAGAAGGGCCTTAACTACAACCCCGTTAAGTGGGTTCCTACACTACTATTATTACCCGTAAAAGGGCCTTAACTACAACCTCGTTAAGTGGGTTTAAAAACTACTATTATTACCCGTAGGAGGGCCTTAACTACAACCCCATTAAATGGGTTCGTAAACTACTATTATTACCCGTATGAGGGCCTTAACTAGAACCCCGTTAAGTAGGTTCTAAAATTCCTACTGTACCCCGCAGCTCAGTCGAAAATTTCAAAACTAGTTCCTACCAATAGTATCCCAAGTGTTCGGAGCATGTTCATATATACACATATAGCACAACACAAAACAATTTTAGCTTTTCATATAGAAAATTTATAAAATAGCATGTTCAAATCCACTTTTTATATATGAAAATAACTTTTTCGACGAAAACATAAATTTATGAAAAACTTATTTTTATGAAATAAATAGAGAGAAGAACCACTTACTCCAATCTATTCAATTCCCTATGATGCTCAAGGCTTTATGATCCAAGTCCTAGTCGTGATTGATTGAATCTAATAAAAATAACGATATGAGCTAACAAATTATTTTATAAAAGTCTAATAAAAAATAAATAAATAAATAAAAACCCTATAATCCCAATCCTATAATGGCTAATTAATACGTGAAGTCCTAGTACATTAACTCTATAATACACTGAGGCTTAAGGTTGGGAACGACATTCTCGTAAGCCCAAAAATCCCATTTGATAAGCTTGATCACTAATTCAATTTATAAAATTTGCCTAAAAATAATGGAGATTACTATACTTAATACTTGTTGTCTCTGTACACTTGCTTATAGCCAACAACACAAAAATCCTGAACAAATTAGATCATGCATATACCCCACATTTTTTTTTCTTTTGACATGAAACATCATAATTACTATCACCCTATACATCTGTTACCCTATGCATATATACACATATATATATATGTACATAATCAATAGCCCTACAATGCTTTAAGGCTTCGTTTAGTTGTCGAGATTATGTGATTGTGGATAGTCTTGAAATTATAGATTATGAACAATTATCCTAGTTTGTGATTCTTGTTTAGTTGGTTGTTATGTAAAGATTTGTGTTACCAATTTATTATTGAGATACATGTATGGTTGGCAAGATGTAAACATATAGGACAAGATTATTTGTGGGATTGACCTTTATGCCCTCTTGTGGAAAATAAAACATAGTTCTTGTCTTGAGGTGCCACAAAAACTCTGTACATATCGTCCTTTTAACTATGTCGTGTATTGCACATAAAAATGGAACTTCCTGCTCTGGAGTAATAAATATTTGAAATTTGATCATAAAAAAGGTCAGCTACCACTAGCCTTATTTAATTGTCAAACTATGGCGCCCCCCCCCCCCCCACCATCATCCATTTAATTATAGTTTACACAAGCTACAAAAATTTATTATATAATAATAACAACAGTGCAAACAAACAGAAAAAAAAAACTTAAATACAAACCAAAAAACAAGAAGAAACAAGTAATTGATAAAACAAGAAAAGTATCACAAACCCAGATCATTAAACTGATCTTCAATCACAAGAAATGGCAAGAGTTTTAACACAGGGGCTCGAGCATGCACAGACAAATTAAATAAGGTTAAAAAGTTTGAAAAAGAAAAAACCAAATCCGAAGTTAATCTAAGGGATCAGCGAAACGAAGGCAGCTTTAAATGGAATCCGAGATGCAAAGAAAAGGGGAAGCAAAGTCAAGATTATTATGTGTCTATTCTCAGTGAGGAAAAGCAGAGCTAAAAAGAAAGCATCAAAACAGAAAAAAATAAAGGAAAAAAAAAACTGCTCTTGAAAGTAAATATTCCAGAATACATATATACATACATATATATTTAGACTGAGAGAGAAAGAGAGAGGTGAATGTGGAGGGCACGTCTGTAATTGACGAGAATGGTTGAGATCCAATCTTCATCTGCCCGGCCTCATCTCGCCCCACCCCCCCCCCCCCCCCCCCCCCCCCCCCCGAGATGGTAATCTCTTCACATCTCGTGAACAGTGTCGGCTCAAACAAGATAAGCTGAATTTTCATCTCAATTAATCTTCCTAACCAAACAAAGCACAAATGAAGATGAAACCACCATATCTCAATTAATCTCACCAAGTAAACGAAGCCTAAGTCTCTACCAAATAAAATAATGAGTCTACCTATTTAAAGAGAAATTTACAAATCTAACTAGATTTGTGCGATGCAGTAAGTCCAAATTGATGCAGCAAGTCCAACTTTTCCTTTTTTCTTATGTTTCTTTTGTTTTTTGTTGTGTTTTCAACTTCAATCGCTGGGCAGTGGTGTGTATATATAATTCGAAATCCAAAACCTAATAGGATTAACTTGATAGCTCTAAGTATAATCGGATTGGCCCAATTGTCTTAAGCCTAATAGGATTAGCCCACTAGTCCTAAACCAAAATAGAATTTACCCAATAATCCTAAACCTAATAGGAATCGGCTACGAATAATAATAATAATAATAATAATAATAATAATAATAATAATAATAATAATAATAATAATAATAACAATAATAATAAGGCGGATAAAAGGGTCCGGGCATCACATTCTATACAAACTTTTTTGTATTTCCTATGTAGCTTTTTTTATTTGTCTTCGGCTATTTCCACAACTCTTGATATTTTTGAGAAAGTAGTTCATCTTTCATTATTTATGGAAAATTAATTTACACTCTTTGAGATATAATGTAATTAAAAATTAGTCTTCATAATTTTAAAAATGATAAATAATTCCCTATATATATATATACGTATTTATCATTCATCAAGGAAGGACATATGTGCGAGTTGTATCTCTAGTGTTTTTGAAGGGGTTTTGAGATGGAATACACATGATTTTGGCAAGTTGAAGATGTAGACACCATATATGAAATCAGTTTTAAGAAAAGAAAATAAAAAAGTAGTAATATTATCGAATTATATATAGTGATGCCCAGCAGAGGTTGTGCTGACATAAAGTGAAATTACTAATGTTGGTGGAATAACAAAATTGATTAAGAAATTTTGAGCCCGTTTAGATGGGCCTTTTAAAAAAAAAAAAAAAAAGCACTTCAAGAAAAAATATGAGTGTTTGGTTGGGCTTTCGAAAAAAAGCCAAAGCCACGAAAAAAGCCAAAATAAAGCCTTTTTTTGAAGCTACTCAGAGTAGCTTTTTTTAAAAAAAAAAAAAAAAAACCTATGACATGAGAGAAAAAATTTTAAGGGGACAAAATTATCCTCATTTAATAATTGAATTGACAAACTCTACCCTTTTTTTATAAACATGTCATAAACCCTTTATTTCCATCTCTCTCAGCTACGTGAGTTGTTTATCACCAGAAAACTCTCACTTCAGGAGTCGTCTATAACCAAAAAAAGAAAAGAAAATTGGTAAGAGAAATTGATCACTCTCAAAATCTGTCTCACGTAAGTTTTTCTCCTTTTCCAAGTTTAAAATTCAAACTTTTCCTCTTGCAATTTTTATGGTGAATTGGGAATCAATATGTTTTAGTTGGGGTGTTGTTTTGATATATTTTGATTTTACACAAACACTAATTTCATATTAATTTAAATTTTTAATATTATTGTTTCTTTTATTATAATTTATATTACATAAATGTAAAAATATCAGCTTTTCATAGCCCATGTAACATCAAAATTATCATGGATTAATTAAAACAAATAATGTCTATAAAAAATTCCATGAAATTTAAAAGTGCTTTTTTGTCCAAACACATAATAAAAAGTGCTTCTGCGTGCCCTTTTCAGTAATTGCGCTTCTAAAAAAGCACTTCTAGGTTTTTGCATCCAAACAATTTTTTATTCTGAGAAGCACTTTTAAATCATTGCATCCAAACGTAAAATAACTTGGCTTAAAAAAAAGCTCCACTAAAAAAACTAGGGCTTAAGAAGCACTGTTTTTTTTATGCCCATCCAAACGGGCCATTTGTTACACTAAACGAGATGCATCTCTTGGTGGTCAGATTGACTACTATACTTATAAACAATGTCGGAGCCAAAAAGGAGGGGGGGGGGGGGTTGGTGGTGGCAGTCGCCCCCCCTCAATTTTTTAGTAATCCATTTTCTAGTATATATATTTATTAGAATTTTAAATCCCCCCTCCCCCCTAAAATAAAATTTTTATTTTTATATAGATTATATAATAAAAACTTTAATTTTCTCCACTCTATTTTATTTTTGGTGATTTATTTTTACCTAATCTCATTTGCCATAATAATTAAATTCTCTCTCTTTCTCTTTCCTCTCTTTTTCCTTATTCTCTTCAAATTAAGACACTAAAAATTCTATTCGATTTTACTTCTTTCTTTTATCTCAATTAAAACACCAAAAATCTTATTAGAATTTTTCTCTTTTCACAAACCCTACAATATTCAATTTTTTTCACCGAAAGCAATATAAAAGAAGGTATTGTGTACTGATTTTGGAATTTATACATTTATTTATTTCTTTATTTTTTTGTAATTGATTTTTGTGTAGAGATTTGAATCTTAGGATTGTTAATATGAATCTTGATAGTTGTTCAATATTAAACGTAATGAGTCTTGATGTTTATTTGTTGGGCTATTGAACTTGAATGAATCTTACTAATTTGACACTTCATATTTAATTGGAAGTGATTTGGGGAATGTGATGGCGGAGAAAAAAGAAAAGATATTTTTTGAGTTTTAAATATATTTTTTGATTGTGAGAACAAAGAGAGAGACAAAAATCTATTTTAATAATTTTTGAGTTTTGATTATATATCAGTATGCGGGTTTATGTTTATTTTAATACTTTTTGAATTTTGATTATATTTCATTATGTAGGTTTAGGTTAATTTTATTGAGTATTGTTAAAAAATTATTTGTTAAGTATTTTTTAAAAGCAATTCATTATCCACTATATTTGCTTCTTTTGAAATAGAGAATAGCTTGTTATTTTTTTCAGTATCGTTTTTTTTTATATATATATTTTTATTTTAGTACTTTTTTTTATTATAGCACTTCTAATTCGTCGTATACGCATAAATATGATGATTTTTGCTATTTTATATATTAATATTATATATAACCCTTTTATTAATATATTTTAATAATTAATAAACTTAAAAAACTCCCCCCCCCCCTCCAATTAAATTCTTGACTCCGTCCATGCCTATAGAAAAATTATCTTTTAAAAATATCTATCAATGTTTACAATACAAAAAAGTCATAAATCTCAAGAAGGTTTTTGTAATTTTTTAAACAAAAGAGACAAATTTATACTTGCACTATATCGTAAGAGTGGACGTAATTTGCTCCATTGTTGATGTTTTACAGGGTGAAATTCATTCCCATCCCCAACTTTTCACTCAAAAAGCAAACTAGGCCCTTGCTTTCCAATTTTTTTAAAATTCCATTCTTCAATTTGCATTCCGGTGGCAATTTTCGATTAAAAAGTGCATATTAACCAAATTACCCCCAATAAAATTTTCACCTATATACAAAATTCAAAACTATATATGCTCTACTTTTCAAACCAATTTCAAAATAATCCTCCACATAAAAAATACTACACTTTTTTTTCTTCAAATATTAGATGTCATCATTTATATTAATGAAGAATAATATGCTTTAAAGCTAATACTCCACTAAATATAAATAAAAGATGATGTTGAATCTAATACTTGGATGATATCATTTCCCATCATGTTCACATCATTAATATTTGATTTAAATTTTATTATTTCGTTTTTCTTATGAGTTGACATGTTATTAATTTTAAACACTACTAAAATTGATTAACAAATTAAACAACAAATTAAATAACAAATTATTCTCTCTCTATGTCTCCAGAATAATGAAAATCACATTAAATAAAATATTAGTTTCACTAGTTGAGAGTTGTGATGTGCATATATATAAGTAATGTGTTACAACATTATTATCAATCCAAATAATTAACATCTCTACCATGTCCATCCAATCATATTTTTATTTTCGCACAAAAATCAATATTCAAATAAAAACAATCTAAATAGATAAAATAAAAATAATTTAAAATCCCAATTCTTTCCACCAAATGCATCTTTATAGAACAAAATTAGTTAAAAAATTAGAGGGGGATGATTTCTGAGCCCCCAAATCTAATTAAGGATATCTGCACTGGAGAAAGAAAATAACTACCCAACTCCATCTTAGTAAAAGTTGAGGCAAAAAGAATATTGTCCAAACCCCCATTATCGATTAGGGTCTTGGTAACTGCATAATTGGCCATGTCTAGGGTAATAACTATTGGGTAATCAGGGGCCTCGTCTAGCCTATCTGAGCTCGAGATATGATCAAGATCCCAATTGCTAAAGACCATGGCTTTGTCTCCCATGGCCATGCCTTCAAAAATGGCATTGACTTGCAATAGTGGGTTGTACTATCGTTCTTCGATGTGATACCGGCTTTGGTCGAGGAGTCTCTCTACCAACTTTCCCTTGCTCTTCGTGTCCCTGCCATTGGGTCCCCCAGCAATGGAATGGATTACTCATCGAGTGGAAAGATTCTCCGGTATTGTGGGTTGCTTATCTGCCTGGGGAGGCGGGGTTCAGTCCGTCGTGGTGAGCAAGTTCTTTCCCTCCTTGATGAGTGGGAGTAGTCGTCCTTCCAGGAAGAGAAGCAGTTTCCCCGATGCCTTCTTTTTACCTTGTTTCCTTTCTTCTTCACATACTTCTTCATGTCTGGATGCCCTTCGTCAATCAAGCGTTGTTTCTCCTTTTTGAGCATATAGTAGCCTCCAGTGTCATGGTTCACATCTTGTTTGTGAAAGGCGCAATACTTATTTTCGCTTGGGGCTCCGTCCCTATCCTGGATTTTCTTCAGTTTTGATGGTAGTGGGGTCATTAGTAGAGAGCGTGGAAAAGACTGACAAACTTATGCATAGGTCAACAAAACTTCTAATTAGTCCGGGGGCCTGACGGACATACCAGGCCAAAGCTACACCCTAAAAGGTGGTGACCAGTAATTTTGCTGCAAACTCATACTCGATCATGTGTACGCATATGGCATGCTTAAACTGAATCAGGTGCTCTTTGAGGTTAGATTCCCTATTGTATCAAGGAAGATTCGTTGGGGTCTTGTACCATGGCGAGATGCAAGCTTTATGAAGCTCAAAGCAGTGGGGATCCATGCCATCGCCGACAAAAGAGCACTAAGTGGACCCATGTTCAGATCAAGTAGAGAGCTCATCACGCAACTTGTTGAGATCGCCCATTTGGTGGGATAGCTCTTGGGCTTCTTCTCGAGGCCTCCCTCAAATGCGAACCTCACCTTTTCTTTGTTGTATCTCTGTTGCTTGATTGGAGATGTCATCTATGGGATTCGATTGGGCCTTTGGCCCAGGGGTCAAAGATACGGCCATTGATGACTTTGCTACCTCATCCACAGCTTGAGGAAGACTTCGACGTCCTCTCGTGGTTGAGGGGGAGGTAGATTCTGATTCTGGAGGTCATCCTACTTAATTTAATCGGCCGCGCAAGGGGTGATAAACACTTCCACGAAATAATTATCCCTGAAGGAGCTCTTCTTGTAGTGGGGGTGGGTCTTCAACAAACGGGGCAGGGTTTGGGACTTACTGCCAATGAAACTTAGGGAACAGCGTAACAAGCTACTTGAAAGTCATAACAATAAGGTTTTGCCCGAGTTGCGCAGCTGGTACTGCCTCCGCCTTGCGAGCGAGAGGCAAAGGTAGGGGCAGAGCATTAGTGTGCTCCTCGTTGTTGAGAAAAGTCACTGGAGGGGGTTTTGAGGACCCCCAGGCTCAGTTGTGGCTCTTCGGGTGGTGAACATGTCTTACTTGCAAATCTCGACCCTTTGTCTAGCACCAAAATAACAGTGTTGATTTCTAGATTCGAACGAGAGGTCTCTAGTTTGACGAAAAAATGTAGATTGCTAGTTTGTTCCCTGAACTGCAGGGATGGAACACGCGTAAGCCTATCCGGGAGACTTCCAGGCAAAGACCCTTCGACGCTTAAGTTAGTGAAAGTTTGAGCCGAAAATCGAAAGGTAAGGGAATGTACTATTTGTGTTCTAAGTATAAAATCCAAGAATATATCCTTATGAATAGTGGAGACCTTCTATTTATAGTTGCTGGTGTGGAATTGATAGAATTAGGGTTGAGGTGGCCTCTTTTTCAGCGTTCCATATAAGAAATAATCCACTGACACATGATAGTGGAACTTTCAGGCGTAACGGTCTGTCAGAATAAATAGGGGACCACCTCGAAGAGTAAATAGGGAATCACCCCAAGAAGGAAATAGGAGATCATACCTTGAGGAGGAAATAGGAGATCATACCCCGAGGAGGGGGTTGCAATGGCTGGGAGCCTAGGGTCTTCATCTGAGGTAAGAAATCTCTCCTCGAAGTGGGGCTTCGCAAGGGACACATGGTATATCTTAGACAAGGCCACGTCATTTGCCAAATGGTCGAGACGAATTAGGCCACATGATGAGATAGATGGGCACGTGGTGGGCATGATGCCCCCACTTCACGAATATTATACATTAATTGGAGAAGAATTTGAGTTCAATGTGATTATTATTATTATCATTATTTTTTTTTGAATAATTATATTGGAGGACCCTGAGGTTTGTCTAATTACAAATAAAACCCTCTATTTCTGGAAATTACATAAACAACCTTGAAATATGCAAACGTTATACATATTTAAACCTCCGTCTATTGTTGTTAGGGATTTTACGAAAATCGTTAAATTTTAACACATTTTACCTATTTTACCCTTTTGTCAAATTTGACCAAATTTTATAAATTGTCCAGGGTTGATTTCATAATATTTTGATATACATAAGAGTTGTTTTGTAATATTTTATATTAACTTCACAAACCAAATCGTTAATAACCAAGTGAAAAAAAAATACAAATATTAGAATCCGTATTGAAAAATTGGAGATTTTTTAAAAACTAAACCCATGTTAATTAATTTTCGTAATACATCATATATATGATACCTTAAATATCATTCTCGATGAAAAACACTAAACTACTAAAAAAATATCTTTCGATGAAAAAATATCATTCATCACAAAAGATCTGAGGGAATTTCGTCTTTACCAAATCCATGTCAGTATTGTAATTTCGTATGCATACTTTAGGGCTATCTAGGTAATTTCTAAAATTTGAGAGTTAAATTTGTAATTTTGTCATACCTTAAGGTTGTTAAAGTAATTTATCATTTTTCAACGGTAAAAGATTTGAGGGCATTTTTGTCTTTCTCATATCTCAATTAGCATTACAATTTAGTAAGCAATCCTCAGGATTATTTAGATAATTTTCAAAAAGAGAGAATTTTATTTGTAATTTAGTCAAACCTCATGATACTTTAGTATAATTATTCCTTTTTTTTTTTTTTTTGATAAATTAAGTTCAATGTGAATTTACTCGTCTTACGTTCTCTATATTTATCAATCTCTATCAATCTAACAATGACATGTTTAATTAAATATTCTGAACTCTGATTAGCTGGCATACTGATCGGATGATCATGAAATTATTTTATTTCTAGTAAGTAAAAACAAGTGGGCAGAGGAAAAATGATAAAATATATAATTAAGTAGTTTGTCTTGTTCAACTAGCTTTCTAAGTTCTAGCCACCTTCTACCAATCAAACTTGTTCTTCAATAATGGACATATTAGACAAAAAAGAATCCGATTAAGGAATCGTCCAGAACTTAAAATCAAAGAAAACTAAGTCCAACAATTTAAATTATAGGTACGTTTGAGCTAAAATTTCATCCCCCTTTCACTAAAACAAACAAAATAAGTTCTACAGCAAGAAATCAGACATCAGAGATGGCGGCTTATGCAGCACTTGTTTCTCTAATGAATGTTCTGGAACGTGTCCTGCATCCGTCTTGCAATCGCTTCCATCTTGACAGAAAGCAGCTCGAATCTCTCCACGGAAAGGTTTGCTCATTGATAGAATTTCTCGAAGAGTATTCCCACAATATCACCAAATTAAGAACCGACGGGTTGGAGAGCCAGATGGCAGCTGCTAGTTATGCAGCTGAGGATATCATTGAATCCTTTGTGGTGGATCAAATCCAAGCCAAGTTGATCCGTGGTAATGTTGAACAGAGCTTAACACGCTTCTCTCAAGATATCCTGCAGGTGATTGAAGAAATGGATCTGATCGAGAAAAAGGTTGTCGAGATCAAGGGTAAAATGAGCACCGTCTTCGTGAAAGATCAGCTGTCCGTAGATTCCTTGCCTGTTGCTGCTTCGTCAAGATTTGCTCCAAGTGGCAAAACTACTGCTGTTGGACTGGACAATCACTCAGCCAGATTAATGGAGAGGCTTATTGGACAAAAGTTAGAACTCCAGATGCTCCCAATTGTTGGAATGGGTGGTATAGGTAAGACCACTTTGGCTCGAAATGTTTATGATAATTCACTTGTTGTCGATCACTTCGATATTCGTGCATGGGTCATAATATCTCAAGAATATAGTGCACGAGAAATTCTCCTAACCCTTCTGTATGAGGTTAAAAATCATTCTCGTAAGAATGAACAAGATGGGAATGGACAATTATCTGCATTTATGGAAAAAATGAGTGAAAAAACTGATCAGGAACTAGGCGGACAATTGCATAAAAATTTATTTGGTAGAAGGTACTTCATTGTTATGGATGATATGTGGAGTACTGATGCCTGGAATGGGGTGAAGATGTTTCTTCCAAACAATTTCAATAGAAGTCGAATTGTGATAACAACAAGATTATCTAATGTTGCTCTTGGTTTTGCCTCTGATGACCCTTACCAAATGGACCCCCTAAATGAAGCTAAAAGTTGGAATCTATTTTGTGCAAAAGCATTTCCACAAGAAAGTTGTCCTCTTGAATTGGAGGAACTAGCAATGAAAATTGTTGAAAGTTGCAAAGGACTGCCTCTAGCACTTGTGGTAATTGGTGGGCTCCTAGCCAAGTCTAAAAGGACTAGAGAATATTGGGAGGATGTGGCTGAAAATCTAGCCTCCATTATTAACTCGGAGAGTGATGAGAAGTGCCTCAAAATGTTGTCTTTAAGTTATAGTCATTTGCCTATTCATTTGAAGCCGTGCTTCCTCCATATGGCAACTTTCCCAGAAGATTACGAGATTCGTGTCTCAAGGCTCATCAAGTTATGGGTTGCAGAAGGATTCCTAAAATCAGTAAAAGCTAAAAGCTTAGAAGAAATTGCAGAGGAGTACTTGAAGGACCTTGTTGGTAGAAACCTCATTATGGTTCGCAAACGAGGAAGAACAGGCAAAATGAAAAGTTGCATTATGCATGATCTTTTAAGGGACTTGTGCTTAAGGGAAGCTCAACGAGATAATTTTCTTTGTGTCACAAGGGTATATAAAGTTGATATTCCACCTGGCATGGAAAGCAAGCGGCGTCTGTGTATCCATAGAAGCGCCGCGGAATGTAAATTTCGTCTGCATGTCCTCCATGCCTTGCAATCTTCATCCTTTGCCCGGTCTTTGATGTGTGAATTCGAATGGATTTCACCGTGGGTCGTGCCATGTTTAAAATTGCTAAGGGTATTGGATGTTTGTGATAAGTATTCTCTTGAAGAAATTACGCAACTAGTCAACTCTCGGTACCTTGCTTATTATAATATTGATGCGAATGGCAATTCAAGGTTTGCTTCTATATCCTTACTTTGGAATTTACAGACCTTAATTATCCGTGGTACCGATCAAATGTTTCTTCCCTCTAAAATTTGGGAAATGATGCAACTACGGCATATTATATGTCATGACGGACTTGTTTTGCCTGATCCCCGTCAATCTGATATTGGTACACAAGATTTTTATATAATGGAAAACCTACAAACACTCAGCACCATAAAAAATTTGAGGTTTACGGAGGAGTTCCTGAAAAGATTTCCTAATCTCAAGAAAATGAAAATTAAATACGATGATAAAACGGTTGAACGGTCTTACTTTGGCCTCCACTACCTTCACTACTTGCATAAACTTGAAATACTATCTTGCAAGATGGCCGGGAACATCAAGATTTCAGCTTCTCTCATTGCCTTCCCACATTCACTCAGAAATTTAACTTTAAGTAGTGGTCATCTTCCTTGGAAAGATATCAGTATTGTAGGTTCATTGCCGACTCTTGAAGTACTTAAGCTTCAAAACTATGCATTCGAAGGTCCTGAGTGGAACGCAATTGAGGGGGAATTTGTTCGATTGAAATTCTTGACAATTTATGGGATTTATTTGAAGTACTGGAGAATAGACAGCATTCACTTTCCAAACCTCGAACACCTCATTATTGGAAGCACACCTTTGGTAGAACTTCCTTTGGGTCTTGCAGAGCTTCCCATGCTTCGATTGATTCAGTTGAAGGGTTATGAGGATTCTCTTCTCAGTTCGGCAAAACAAATACTAGAGGAATGTGAGAACCTAGGAAATGAGGATCTTCAAATTCAAGTCTGCTCATGGTATGGAAGGGAGTACTACTTAACTAATTGACAAGTGAAAGCATTTGAATGCGGTTGATCTCATCAAAAGACCGGACGCCTTCCAGGGTAATTTACCAAAGACTACTCTTCTTCTCCTTCTTTATTCAAGAGTGATTTATTGCTTCAAATTCAAATCCACATCTCCATTTAATTATCCTCTTTTCTCTCTCTTTTTTAAACTTTTTTTTTCTTTTCAATTTGAAATTAATAGGACTGAACAATTTGTGTAACTCTCATTGATTAATTTCCTCATGATGATTTGATTTTTTTTTCTCGTTTCTGATTAAAAAAATAGATTCAATTTTGTGAGCTGTTCTTTGAAACCTATGTATATATTAATATGAATTTCAAGCATCCTTTTGTTTTTCTAACTGGAACAATTATTATGTGCCCGTATATAATTTTTAGTATGGTTTAATGAGACGTTCTTGATCTCTGTTGTCCTAGGAATTGATAGTAAATTGTGTTCGTTGGAGAAGCGGAAGACATTGTCGATGATTGAAGAGACTGAAGTTCAGCATTTTAGACTGTTTTCTTTTATTTTGGGAGATTTGAGTGCCTGTGCCGAATAATATACAGTGGGCGAACAAGATTCTGAGTTCAATAATATGTAACAAGCTATTAAGATTTGAGACAACTTGTTTGAAGTGGTTTTTACATTGGATACATTTCTGTATTGCTGCCACAATTTAAAGTTCTTTTGAATCTTAATTTCTTGTTAAGAAAGTTCTTAACTGCCTTACAGATAGTTAGGCATTTTATGCTAAATCAATGAAATGGGAGATTGCAGATGGGGATCAAGAAGAGTGACCTCGTTTATTTACTTTTTTTGGTTTTCGTCATCTGATTCTAATCCACTGGCCGATTAATCCAAATCGGGTATTGCAGAAGCCCATTGAGGGCGACTCTTCTAACTCAATTGCTCCATTCACAATTTTAAAATTCGAATGCTAAATGTTGCCTAAGATATCTAGTGCATCATCCCTTTAAACCAACTGATAGTTGGTAGTGACCTCATTTATGGTTGTGCTCAAATTACACATACCACATCTCTTGTAACTTATCTTGATACCTTATGATTACCCCTTTCTATAGGTCACCAGCAAAGAGCACGCCAAAAATCAGGTTTTTTCGTAACATTATTTTATTTTTTTAAAGGGTGATTGGCACATTGCACCTCCTAAACACACTTAATTGGCACAATGCAACCTGAAATTTAAATTTAAGCATTTTGTACCCTTGAAAATATATTAGTTTCGCACTTTGCACCCTTCACTCATTCCCCTTAAAATTTTTCACCGAAAATAATATTTTGGCCAAAATAAAAAAGGGTAAACTTGCTATTTATTATGCTATATAAAAACAAATAACATTAAGCAATTTACTAATAGAATGAGAAAACTATTAAAGTCCAATATTATGAAAAAGCTAAACAAACGAAATAAATATTAATAAGATATTAAATAAAAACAACAATATTAATAACTTTTATCCTAGTTCTTATTCAATAGTAACAAAATAATCCCAATTCAAAATGAAATACATGAGAAGGTTGAAGAAAGCGTAGAAAGATGAGACAAATATCTATGGAAAACAAGTTCTATAAAGGAAGATACATACATCTTTTCCTATTCTACTTATTGATTTCATATGACATTTTCGAGTTAATGGTTTATGATTAGTTGGCAATTTGCATAATCACATATATGAATGTTTTTGTGATATTTTGATCAAACTCAACTTAGACGAGAATTAATTTGGATTAATTGGTAATTCCTAGCTCGAACTAAGGATTTTGCTATTAAAAAAAAAAAAAAAATCAACCATCTATTTTTAATCACCAACAACTGATTCGGTTCTACCTATGCCAATTGAAAAGTTACATTCACTCTTCTAGGAACATTAATTTGGTTGCACATATTTATTTTTTGTTCTTATTAAACAGTTCATTGCAAATAAACCCAAAAAAAAACCCAACATAAGGAAAAGAATCGAGTTTCTACAAAAAAAAAAAAAAACCCCAATTTCAATAGGTAAGATTCTTTAGTTTGTTGCTAGAAACTAGGTGAAAGAGAAATTGAGAAGCGCTTAAGTTGTCACTTTTCTTTTATTTTTTCTCATCAATTTCTGTGTATTGTACTCTAGTTTTTAAGATAAAATCGACATTGAGTTGGTTAGTTTATTTTATTTTATTTTTATATAAAATAGTAAATACCAAGTTTGCCCTTTTTTATTTTGGTTCGAATGTTATTTTCGGTAAAAACATTCAATGGAAATGGGTGGAGGGTACAAAGTGCCTAATTAATGTATTTTTAAGGGTGCAAAATCTCAAAATTTAAATTTTAGGGTGCATTGTGCCAATCGAGTGTATTTAAAGGATGCAATGCGCCAATTGCCCTTTTTTTAAATATTAGTTTTATAAATATAATTGCAAGGAACATAGTGTTACCTAGAAAGGTCTTGACCAAAATCAAATTAATTTTTTTAATTGTATTAATTACAAAATATAAATAATCACCATTTAATAAATATAATTGGTGACGCAACAAAAATTATTATGACCTAATATATATTATTAGTGATAGATTTTGATATTTTCAATTAATTTTTTAACTGATCTTGCAGCCTTGTCTAGTGTTCATGCACCAAAAACCTATGAAGGATGAGATCGAAAGGATGGTTCGGGAGGCGTAGAGGTACTAGGCTGAGGATGATACGGTGAAGAAGAAGGTGGAGGCTAAGACCGCATTTGAGAACTATGCCTATAACATGAAGAATACTGCAAAGGACGAAAAGATTTGAGTCGTTGGGGCCAACTGGCTGAAGTGGATGAGCTCCAAGATAAATTGGAGGAGTTGGAGGACTTGTGTAACCCTATTACTTCCGTCTTTCTATTGAGAGTAATTAGAAAACGAAATTCATTCCGCTCTGGTTGACTTAGTACTCTATAATATTTGGATGCATGCTCCCACATTTGATTCAAATATTAGTAATCTGAATAACGAAGCCATCCAAAAAAAGTAACAAAATATAAATTAATTTTTTTTTATTTTTAAACAAAAATGATTGCACAAATGTGTAGTATGACTACGAGTCCAATCGAAGTTATATTAATTCTCTGCAACCTTGTGTTAGAAAAAATAGATAGATAAATAAAAAAATAAAATGAGATAAAATAACATGAGGATGATAATCACCTCATTGATTGAGTTTAGGTACTTATGAATTGAACACCCAACATAAACTTTTATCACTTCTTTGAATATTGTGACGCGCAGTATTATCTCCTCATACAACATTCAAAACTAATCTATATAATGAGTTTCAAAATATTTATTATTCAAATATATTAATGAATATTTAATTATGTAGTGCATAAAATGATGTAATTTTTAGTACCTTGGGAACATTTCTGTCTTCCACAACACTTTTTGCAAGATGCAGTGCCTTTATTCTTGTAATTAGCTCCATCACAATTTTTGCATGACTTATATCATATTGATGTCTTATTTTCAATGTTTTGAATAATTCATTTAAGACAATAATATGTATTCTGTAAAAAGAAAGGGTAAAAGAAAATATAAGGTGGTACTATAAGTAAATTATTGATAATTATAGTTAGAAATATGTATATGTAAATTGCAATTTCTTTTTGGTAAAGTTGCCTCGACAAGTGCATATCTATTATGTATGACTTTTTTAAGAGTCACCTCCTTTGCAATTTTGACTTGTTGTTTTATGGATAATGTGCGTAATTAATCTGGATCGTTAATCGTACAAAACTTATATATCAATGAAAAAGTAAGCAAATATATATTTCCTAAAGTTCGACTGATGATTAATGTTTATAATTTTTAACATACTGCATACCATTGTCGCATCGATGAATTTCTTCATAGTTTAGATTTATTTGAAAATTTGATGTTGCCATAGTTTGTAATTGTAACTCACCTAAATAAAAAGATATCGTTGTTAATATGTACATTGTACATACATTGTATGTATTTCTTTGTTCTATATATATATATATATAATTCTTACCTAAATGCATTTTTGCAGTAATATTTGAGATAGCAATAAATGGATTTTGATCAATAATTTTTCACAGTTCACATCCTTCATTTTGTGCATATCTTTCCATATGCTTACTACCATGGATTTTTTTTTTGGTACGGCTTACTACCATTGATTTAAATCTATATAATTAAAAATTGAAATATATAAATAATTAGATAATGGATTCAATTTTTAATTTGCCCTATTTTTAAAGATGTATTTTTAAAATGTCCTTCTTTTAAAAAGGTTTTTCATTTTACCCCTTTTGAATAGTAATTTTACTATTTGAATAGTAGTTTTACTATTTAAAGTTTCTTTATTTATTTTTATATCCAAACTTTTCACTTTATTATGACTTTATACCTCTAAGTTTTAGGAAAAGTACGGTATATCCCAATTTTCATCATATATAAATTTTATTAGTTTTACTCTTTCTAGATTTTTACACTGTATAAGAATATAATTTTCTAGTGTTCTATCTGCTTTCCAAAGTTCTTTTAATTCTCTATCTATTTGTTCTAATTGTTTAACATAATTTTTAAGGATTTCATGATTTATAGTTGTATTGATTAGATGAAAAACATAATCTTCTTTATTATTTTATGTCGCAATAAGAATTCTTAAATCTTCGGGTAGATCTTCTAGTGGTTTTAAAATTGCTATTTTCTTTTTATTATTGTTTTTTTCTCTTAAATTGGTTCTTTATGATATCAAAATCTTTTCCCATTATTTTATATCTTATCTAACCAAACAATAACCATACATTTGCATAAATAATTGATGAAGTACTCTAAAACCACATACTTTCATAGCATCAAGTAGAAAAATATTTCTATTTAAATCTTTTAAAAGTATATTACCTCCACGATGTCCTTAATTCTTTAATCCTCCTTCCGGACTCGTCTTCAGTCACCTTGACAAGCCTGACTAGTTTTCGCCCAAACACCCTCCTGGCTTCACGGGACTTACGGTTCCAAACGGCTACTGTCTCCAACGGTGTAATCACTACGGCCTTCGTAGGGCTATCGAATTTTGGAAACTTTAGGAGAAATACAAATTTAAAAGATTTCTATAGAAAGAATTCTAAACTTGAATATCAATGAAAATAAACTGGTTTTATTTCCTTCAAAAAGGATTTATACAAACATGATTTAGAAGATGGTTACAAAGATCTAGAAAAGCTGGTTTCCTATTCTATGGATATTTTTTAGAGTGAGAATTAGTCTGAATTTTCGAATGTGAGTTTTCGAATGCTTTACAAATGAAATCTAAGTACAATTTATAAATCTAGAAAGCTAACTGTTCGGACTTCAAAGTTTTAGTTGGCGTCCGCTGTCTCTTTTTCTTTATGAGCTGGATCTTTATCATCTTTAGCCTCAGAAATCAAAAGCTGCCTCCACAGCTGTCTGCCATAGTGTTTTAGTGGATGATGACGTCATGGCATCCGTCACTCCTTGTACTGACGTAAGCGCTTACATCATGATTTACAACAGCCAATCATTTTGCAAGCTTTCTTCCTTGTAGTCTCTGTGCAGTAAAATTCATGTTTGAAAAATTTAGTGAGTAACTCCTTTAGCAACGGAGATTTTATTTGTCCTCCTTTCTTTAGAAAATCCAATTATTGGCCTGCATGAGAGTTTCATACTGTCGCTCCCATAGAGACTCAGCAATGGATTGAATGGCTTTAATGCCCATGGCTCTTCTCTCTGTGATCCATGAACTGGTGAACTTGAAAGATCGAAAATTCTTTAGGTTTGTGGTTATAACATCTATAGTGATCATGTGTTGGATCTCATGCCAAATTCGCATCTCAGGTTCTGGAGCTATAGAATAGAACTTGAGTACGACTTCTCTATTTCTAGCAACTTGACTGACCTGGGATTTAAAGCGGTCATCAAATTCTGAAATTTCCTTTAGATCTTTTCCAATATATAGAAGATCTAGAAATCCATAGTTTGCAAGCTGAAAAACTTTATGAGGATCAGCTCCAAATATGGCGGTGATTCTTAGATGAACACTATATCCTTTAGAGTAGAATAGCGTCCTGGAATTTTCCCATCTATAGGCTTCTTCAGCAACTTCTTTATATTCTCGTTCCCATTTATTTGTAGGAACAAATTCTTCATTGGATCCCTTGTTGTTGAAGCTTTCAGGTTTATTAATTTTTATTTCGATGACTTCAGCATCACTTTGAGATTTAGAAATTTTTTCTTTATTTTTCATGGAGTCTAAAAAGTCTTTGTCCGATACTGGTTTAGTACCTTGACTTCCAGAAGACTCTGCCTTTTCTTTACCCTTATTGCTCTCCCTTTTATCACTCTCATTTTCAGCTTCACTCATTTTTTCTTTTTCTTTATTTCTAGATTCAAGGAACAAATCTAGACTTTCTTGAAGGAAAAGGGCTCTCCTAAGTCCTTCTTGAGAGATATCTGTAATTGTTTTAAAATTTAATTCTATCAAATCTTTCAGAGCTTTATTACTGTCAACAATGTCTTGACAGACCAAGACAATATCATCTATCTCATTCTTTAGCTCTTCAAGATCCATCTTTCTTTATTATTTTATTCCTGCAGAAAAATAAGAATTTATAAGATGATCTGTATCATCAACACAATTTTTGGGAAATTGTAACCCATCAACGGATTTGAAAAGTCTTTACCACCAACCGTTAGATAGTGGACTAGCTGTGTGTATAGTGCATACAATCACTCTATTTGCACTTATAGGGAAATGCACACCCATCTCATCCATTTTAGAGTTGGAGAACTCATCCGTTTCCAAATTCTGTATTTCTAGAAATGAAATCGGCTAGGAAATTTTTTGAACCTTTTATATACTCTATTTTGAAACTGTAAAAGGAAAGGAAAACTTGCCATCTATGTAGCCTTCTGTATTGGGGTGTATTTGGTAATTTATTGAAAACCAAGGATTATATCTGGGTATTGTCGGTATGAACTTTAAAAGGTTTTTGATATAGGAAAAGGGAGAATTTTTGAATTCCTTTTATGATGGCTAGAAGTTCTTTCTCATGGGTTGTATAGTTGGCCTCAGCTTGACCGAAAGTACCACTTGTATACCTGCATATCTCATTGATATCGGTTTTAAGTAATGCTGCCCAATATAGATTTGACGCATCCGTTTGAATAATCAATTTATTGTTTTCATCAGGAAGTTTTAATTCTGGCAAAGTTTTACATTCTTCCTTTAAAGTTTTAACAATCTCTGTATGTTCATTGCTCCATCCTTTAGTATTATTTTTTCGAAGCAATTTTTGAATCTCATGCTTCTTTTTAGCAAGATTTATTATGAATCCCTCAGCATAATTTAGACAACCGAGAAATTTTTTAATTTGATTTCTATTTTTCAATTTATCAGGAAATTCACAAATTTTCTTAGATATATGGTGTTGGAGTTTAATTCCTTCTTTATTCAATTTTAACCCTAGAAATTCAATTTCTTCTTTACAAATTATAGCCTTTCTTTCAGATAAGACAATACCATTTCTTTACAAGTTTTAGCAAATTGTAATAGATGAGTTTTATGTTCTTCTAAAGTATTAGAAGCAATTAAAACATCATCAACATAAACAATAAGAAAATCTTTATATTTATTAAAGATTTTATCCATTCTTCTTTGATAGATAGAAGGTGCATTTTTTAATCCAAATGGCATAACTAACCATTCGAACTGTCCTTGAGGGAAACTAAATGCTGTGTATTGTATACTTTCAGGCTCCATTTTTATTTGCCAAAAACCCGAAGTACAATCAAATTTAGAGTAATATTTCTTTCTTTTAACAAGATTTAGTAAAACTTCTTTATTGGGGAGATAGTAACTATCTGACCTAGTAAAGTGATTTAGTCTTTTATAATTTATTACCATTCTAGGCTTTTCTCGTTTTTTCTCAGCTTCATTTTCAACCACGAAAGCTGGCCTACTAAAAGGACTATTACTTCTTCTAATAAAAGGTGGATTTTTATATAATAATTCATTTATTTGTTTATCAAATTCTTTTCTATCCTTTTCTGTATATAACATAGGTCTTTCTTTTATAACTATGTTTTCAGTTAGTTCTATTCTTGCCTTTAAATCTGACTCTTTATAGAAAGCCAGAGGATGATCAATATAATTTTCTTTTAGCTGTTTTATTACATCATCAAGAGTTATCCGTTTTATTGTTATATTGAGTATTTTTATTGGAATTTTATCATACAGTCCACCAAGCTTCCCTGGCTGAACTCTGAATGGCTCATTTATTCGGGATAATTTTAAATAATGATTACATTTAGTTTTTAGAATAACAGAATAAAGATTCTGTGAATAAAACTGAAATTGTTGTAAGAAATCATTTCCTAACAATATATCAGTTTCAAGAGAGTTATAATCATATATAGTATTTATAGTAATAATTTTACTTCCTAATATAACATTTACTTTATCTGTCTTTTTATTAATGTGTTCGGCTTGACCCGTAACACCCTTTATCTTTATGTTCTCATTCTCTTGCCATTTAGTATAGAGAAAGGATTTAAACAAAGTTATTTCTGAACCATTATCTATTAAGGCGCAGGTTGTTATATTAGTATCTTGTACCGTTATTTGTACAAAGACACTTAAAGAAAAATTAATTCCCTTCATATTTTTTACAAAAGATCTTTATATTTCCTATTTGTAATGTAACTCCATGTTTCTCTATTTTATAGTAATCACATTGATTTAAGAAATTATTACCTAGAATTATATCGTAATAGTCTCCTGCCATATCACTATCTATGTAACAACGTACAATTATTCTTAATTCTTCAAAAATTATTGAAACTTGTACCTCTTGATCACAAGTTATTAATTGACCTTCAAAGTTTTTATATTGAAATATTGTAGAAGCAACCTTTGCAATTAAACCTTTATTTTTATGTTTTGCAAGGTGATTGCCACTAGCTCATGTATCAATTAATATATTTGGTCCTTCAATATATTCTTGACCATTAAAATATTTAGCATTTATAATCATTGTATTGGTTATATCTTGTCTAGTAAATTCAACATTAGTAAGCAATGACTTACTAACATTTTTTCTAGATATAGTATTTTTTCCAAAATCTATTTGTGGTATTGTACCACTACTAGATGCATATTCTAACATGGGTTTTCTATTTATTTTAATTTCATAATCTTTGATTTCTTTAATTTCTTCTATCATTGGTAACTTTATTGTTGTTATTTCCCTGCATTCATTATCAATTTCAATATATGGTTTATCCTGATATATTTTACCATAATTACTATTAGTAAAAGCATAAATTGCTCTATAGTAAAAGGTAAATGCTTGACTTTTATCTCTAAGTTTTAAATCTTTCAAAAGTTGAAAGTGTAAACTTAAAGTATCATTTATATTTTGATCATTTATATCAACACTATATTTTGGATAACAATCAAAGCGAAATTGTGAATATATTAAATTTCCTTCAACTGTTCCTAAATGACTATTTTTAGCATCTGTAAACCTTTGATCATGAAGTGAAATAACCATAGGACTATCTATGCCATCTCTAAATAAGGCTTTAACTAGAATTTGAATTCTACCAAGATAAACATATTTTATCTTTTTTCTTACTTCTTTATTTTTGATTTTATTTAAAGCTTGATTTATTGAGGATTTTGTAAGCAAATTTAACCTAATTTTCCCTTTAGTATGTTCAACATTTATAGATTTTTCAACTGCATGATAATCATATATATTTATCTTTTCTCTTTTTATTAAATCACCAAAAGACTTAAAAATACTTTTGGTAGGATTTGTTGCATCAAGTTTTAAACCTTTTATTTTTACTAATGTTTCTTGATCAAAAGTTATTCGTTGAGCATAACCTTCAGATCCTTCATATGTTTCTACCTCTTTATCAGAATCTTCAGTTTCAATTATATCTTTATTCATTTTCAGAATGACTAGAGTGAGTTTCTTCTTCAATATATATTTCTTTATCTAAATACTGAAACTTCAGATTATTCATCTTGAAGTTCTATAAATTCGGCTTCTATGCTTCGAATCTTTTTAGGTTTTTTACATTCAGGTGATTTATGTCCAATTTCTCCACAATTCCAACATTGGCATTGTGAAAGATTTTTATTTCTTTTAAAGTTAGGTTTTCTTTTAAAATATCTTCTTTTTGGTTTTATATTTTTCTTTTGAAAATTAGTATATTTTTTATACTTTTTTTTTATGAAATCTTCTTTTTGTTTTATTAAGTCTTTCTTTATTACATCCCCATTGACTGGGTACTTCAAATTCATTACAATATAAAGGTGAAAATTTTTTAGTTCTTCTATATAAATCTTGAGATTTACATAATTTACTCAACTCTGAAAAGAGAAAACTAATTCGTTTTCCTAAAGTTGAAGTTGAATCTTTATTTTCTTCCTTCCATTTATTCATTATATATTTATTCCAAAGATGTGGAAGTTTTAAAAAGTACATATTGAGATATATACTCTGATCTTCATTACTATAATATTGAGTATAATAGTATTCTTTAAATTCGCAAGTATATTGTTTTAAATGCTTCATACTACATATTCTAAGATTTATTAAATTAGTTCTAGCTTCTTCTTTTTCTTTAGTGCTTTCTTTATCAGGGTCATACCACTGTTCTCCTAGAAATTCATCAGAAAGATAAGCAACTAAGATTTCAATTCCTCTAGCAGTATTATCTATTAATTTAGTTTGTACATTTCTTTTTATTATAGCTTTAATGTTTTCTGTTAGTCCTTGCCACCAATTGAAAACAATACCATCAAATGTAGCAATTAAATAATCTACTTGCCTATTTGATGTCCATGTATCATCGGCGTTATATAAAAAGAAAACTTTCATAGTATTTGCCCATGAAATTATAGCCTTTTTAGTATCTTCTTTGCAATCTATATTTAACTTAGAACCTCCATGATTTATAGGTTCTCCATAATTAGTATCCAGAGTAAATTTATTGAATTGTTTATAAGATTTATTCTTTATGTGATCATAATATTGCCTTCTATATTTAGGAATAGGCATCATTTCTGATTCTTCTACTTCCATATCTTCTGGTTTTATTGTACCACTTGGGCCTCCAGTTGTATTATTAGTGTTAACTAATACTTCATATTCCTCTATTTCAGAAAGATCTATTTTTTCAAATTGATCTATTAATTCATTAATTTCATTCATCTTTGTCTGTTTCTGATTCCGAATCTTGTTCTTTAGGTGGATTAGATGATGTAGCAATATCTTTTTCTTTTTCTTCTTTTTTAAGAGCTTCTTCTTCAGCTAATATTTTAGGTAATTTAACATTAATCATATATGCATCAAAAGAATTTGGATGCACTGTTTCTTTATTAGTTTTTATTGGCTTTATTATAATTTCTCTTTCTTTCATTTTCTTATCGAATTTATTTTTCTTAAGACAAGTATTTTTTATTAGATCTTCAAGATTTGAATTACAAATTTTTAAGATTTGAACCTCTGTTTTTAATTCTTTAAGTTCTTGAGTTAAAACATATAGTGCCTCAAGTATTTTATTCATTCCTGTATTTAATTCTTCGATATTTTTATTTATTTTATCAATTTATATTTTTTATATCTATTCCAAGCTATTTGAGCATTTTGTTGTGTAGCTTTTATCTTTTGTTTGCAACTTTGTATTTTTGCTTTATTCTCTTTTGTTTTAATGTGTTCATATTCTCGATTATATTCTTCAAGAATTATATTTAGGCTTAGAATTAGATTTATATGTTGTATCCATCGTTTAAGATGTTTATTTGTCTTCATAAGCGACTTAGAATATCAAGTCCTTCATTTATTTGTTTTATTTTGCTTTTCAAAAATTCAATTCTAAAAGCATCTCCTCTATGATAAGTTGGTTTTCTAAAAATAAAATCCAACTCCTTTTGATATAGATACAATTCTACTTGGAGCCTATGTAATGTATAATTAGGCATTGCTAAGTAGAATCATTACAGTTCTACGATTTTTATATTCTTCTAACTTTCTATAGTACAATGCTCTTATTTCAGCATCTTTATGTGCCTTAGCTTCTTTCTTTAGAGACATCAAGATTTTGTAGTACTTCTCTACCTTTGGATACCTTTTAGTGTGTCGAAACAGTCTATTCTTCATGGTGAAGATAACTGCCAATCAGTTTCATCACATGAGAAATCGCAAGATAAACTTTCTATATTTATGTTATCACTAAATTCTTTATCATTTATTTCTTGTAAATAAATAAATAACTCTTTGATAAGTAAAAGATTTATAATTGATAATTTTAATAATTTTAAATATTCCATATTTTATAAATTTTTATTGATCTTTATGGCTCTTTTATGGCTCTGATACCAATAAGACGCTAGGGTTTTACTTGATTTAACATAACAAATTTAAGATTTAACATAACAAATTTAAGAAAAAAGTATAACTAATTAAAAATTTAAGATTTGAGTTTATTTAATGAGAATAAGAATGGTTGTAACGTTTTCTATTTTTAAGCATATTTTTAGAGCAAGTTTTTAATTAAAATGGACTAAAATGATCAAAAATACTTTGGAATGGGTTTTAATGATATAAAGAATAAAAGTTGGGTTTTTAAGCAATTATGCCGGCCCACATGAACAGTAAAACCGAGCTTTGAGAGTTCGGTTTAGGGTATTTTTGAAATGTTTTAGAAAAGTGGGTTATTTTAAAATTTTGAAAATTAAAAAAGGGTATTTTAAAAATTATTTCTAGATAATGAGATAGGAGTAATAATAATAATAATAATAATAAATAAATAAATGAATAACAATAATGTAAAATGAAACTTTTTTTTTTTTCAAATGGAGTTATTTTGATGCCATCCATATTCACCATTTGGAAAGAGAAGTGTATACTGTAACAAGTCATAACATCCACAATGATGCTTTATGTTGTGCTTTTGACTTGAAGGTGCATAAACTATAATGTCTATTTCAAATGGATTGGTGGCATTATTTCTTTAAGCCCATATAGCAGCAACTTGATCAATTGTTAGACTGTTATACACATGTTGATCTAATCTCACATCCTTTATGATAAGAAGCTCAACGTATCTACAGAAGAATATTCCGTTAATCTTCTAAAGACTTTTATGTATGGATTTACATCTAAATTTTTCATGAGTTTCGCAGTATATTTAGATAAAGTTTAGTTTTCCAATACTTGCTTTCTCTTCCCGACTTCATTTTGTATTTCAACAAAATACGGCTAAAAGTAACTAGGACTGCTTTTATTGGGAAGTAACCTTGGAAGCTCATGGTAGACCATTCCATGTGCTCGAAAAGTATAAACCCCCTAACATTGCACATGCAAGTTTTTTTTATCTAATTTACTCCAAATGAGGTAAAAGAGAATATGGAGTTGAACACACAGATATTTTTCCGAACCCCAATGGCTTCGTCAAACTGAGAAGTGTCTAACTCATATAAATCATTTAAAATTTCAACATGTGCTAGCTTAAATATTTCATTATTGCATCAAAAACAAAAAAATGAAGGTTCGTATTCAAATCTTAGTGCACCACAGGCAATGCAATTGGGCATTTTCTTCAATTTACGCATCTCCGAGCATGTAGGATCCTAAACTCTATCCAATAAAAATAAAGCTCATTTTAATTAAACTCTATCCAATATTTAATTGGGTAAGCAATTTTCCAAACCTATTGATTCCATATATGCTTGTTCCTTCAAATGCCCGTTTTCATGATGTGGATGTGCACAACCAACCTCAAACATCATTTTCACTCCCCAACTTATAATATTATCTAATCCACTAATTGATAAATTAATTTTTTTTATTTCTAATTTAACTCCTCAAGCCCATTCATGTATTAAGTATAGAATGATTACTTTAATTATCTATATTATTTATTATTATAAGGAACTCCCAACTCCGGCCCTATGGAAAGCATACACACAGGTAGATAATAAAAAATATATAATTTTTTGTTTGTTGTTTAAGTATATGATGATAATAAGAAATCAATCATGTATTTAAAGTGCATGATCAAATTATTTATTTAGTTAAATAGCTTCAATTGAAAGACCAATTTAATCAAGGCAAACTTAATTTATTTCATTTTTGTTTCAATTGAAGCAAACAAGTAGAAAGCGAAAAATAGAACATAATTATACTTTTTTTTAGGATGTATGTCAACTGCCTTTTCATAACTTATATTCTTTTCCCAGTTTTGGTATAATGAAAATAAATGCTCTATGAATAAGAAACAATATAAAATATTTTTGGGGACTCAACGTTTTACTATTGATTCATTCACAATCCTTAAAATAGAGATAGTTTGCCAAACAATTTGTCCTTTTATTATATAGTTTAAGAATATATATTTCTATAAATAAGTTAACTTATTCAAATAAACTGGAAAATTATTAATTTACTTAAAAAAAATATTAGAGTTCTAATTCACATAAAATTGATGATTGATAAATTATTAATTTACATAACTAGCCTTAAAATAAGCACTGTTGAACAGATATTTTACATGGAAGTGGTCCTATGATTGAAGAAGTTGATTAAAATGTGTGAGGTGGTTTGATGAAAACAGGGGTGCTCTGCTGTTTGCTCTGTTTCTCTGTGCTCAATTGAACTATGTTTCTGATCATCACTTGACCCCAATTGAAACAAACTAGGACTTATTTCAATTATTTGTGTGCATCCATATTTGTTGTAAATCGACATAATTTTTGTAGATTAGTACAATCAGTGTGGATTAATTTTATCTTTAATAGATTGATTTTATCTCAGAGTTGATTAGCATGATTGGCCTTTTCGAAGTTCATAGACATTCTCTCTCTCGTGTGGAATACTTATAAATAGGGGCATTTTCCTTGGAGTCTAGAGTTTATTGATTTCAATTCCACATAATTCCATGGAATTCAATTTTCCAACTATATTTTTTCCAATTTCTCCTTACCCTAGAATAATTGTCTCTCCGTTATTTGTTAAAGTATCACCATTAGTTCTTTTACCCTCCGTTTGCTTCTAGGATTTTGGTAAGAAGAATAGGATGAAATTTTTTTTCTTTGTTCTAAATGATAGTACGCGATGCTTCCATTTTTTATCTTTTCCATTTTCTTCACACTTTTCCTTACCAAAATCTTTGTTCCAAACATAGCATAGGGTTTAAAGTGTGTAAAACATGTGGTTACTCTAGTAATATTCCATTGAGGCAAGCAAAGCGTATTTGTGATTCGATCAATGGACCGATAGTAGACGAGACAGATTTGAGAGTTCGTAAATCGACAATTTCGCTATGTATCAAGTATACCCAACCCAATCCACACACTTTTTATGTATTTATATGCAATAACTTCCGACACCAATTTTTTTTCTAAAGCTAAGAGACAACTAAAAGAATCAATGGCAGTGTTAACAAAAAGAAAACTGCATTAAAAAAAAATCAATCTTTAAGCAAAAACCAACACACATTGATCAACAAGAAAGAATACTAAAGAAGCATTTATATAACTTATGAATTGAAATTGGAAAGCAAGCCTCAGAAGGAAGGCAATAGTGTGGTTGTAATAAGTGAATTCTATTAAATACCACTTCAATCATCATTTGTCGCGTAAAAAATATAACAAATTTTTTTCATAACTTTATTTTTGGAAGAAAAAGAAAACAATAATTAATCAACACCTCTAAACTCGAATAGAAAACGGACAATACCCACACATGAATGCAATCAAAGCTAACATATTAATGTAAAGTAGGATGGAAAATGTCAAACTTTGTCCTATAATGTAATTATTTTTTCAACTATCCCAACAATTACAAATTTTCAAATTGTGTCTCATAAAATATAAATTTTCTCATATTAAACAATCGAATCAATTTCCGTTAAATCTTTAATAGAAAACGCCATGTGTCATTCCATCAACAATTTATACTAACGGCCACATGGTGTTTCTGTTAAAAATTTGATGCAAATTGGCCCGCAGGTTATAATGTGAGAAAATTTGTACTTGTGGGCCACTATATAAGAAAATCGTTATTATTAGGACATGATTGAAAAAATACATACATTATGGGACAAATTCTACATTTTTTTATTCTAAAGTAGGAAGACCCAATGAGTATGAGTGGGTAAATACATTAACATTAGTATGGACTTGGGTAGTATCTGGGTGGAGTTCAAAAATTTAGAATTTTGATAGGACGCTAATGGATTTGGGTCTGGCCTGGGTATTACCCGCCAGTTGCCAGGCCTAATTCAAAGTGTATCTCGCTATTGAATTATCTTCAATAGTTTGACATGATATTGAGTTTTCATAGTACATAGCCTGTTAATAAAGTGTATAATGGACTACTCCATTTGTATATATCCATTTTTATATGACTAGGTCTGAAGTGCATATGCTACGTAGGATGAACAATGTATGAATTTATCTTGATTCTACAGACTACATATAAGTGAATCGTATATGAAATGCAACAGCTTGGTATCATTAAAAATTTAAAGTCATTATCAATAATGTTTTTATTAAACTAATTAATAATATATATATATATATATATATATATTAAACCAATCAATAATACATGTGTGTGTGTATATATATCCTAGATCACATAGTTATTCTATCATTCTCATTGCTCTCCACTCAGTGCTCGAATTGCCAAATTAAGTGTTCAATTCTTGTTGTAAGATGATTTAAGATTTCTTAAATTATCGCATTAAGTTTTACTAATCACGCTTATATTTTAGACATAGAATTGAGAAAAAAAAATACTATTACTCGATAAATAAACTCTTCCAACTATTGTTGTTTTGATTTAGCTCCTAGAGAAAAAAATTAATGCATATGCTAATTAAATATTTTTTAAATAAATTTTTACTGATGTAATTAGTATCTAAGAATTCTAATTGGTTAGATAGTTAAGAAATATATATATATATATATATATATGAATAATAAACTAGTTTTATTTAAGGATACTTATACGATTAGCTTTTGTGTATATAAATGATACATTCATATGAAGAAAAAAAATATGGGTTGTAAGAACAATTGACAAATTTAGTCAATTACATTAAACTATCAATTTTATAATTCAAGTGTAAATTTAACAAAATTATTTTGCTTATTTTCCCTCTAAAAATGTGCTTTGCATTGAATATATATAATTTAGTATTAGATATAGAATTTTTTTATTAGATATTTTAAGGTGTTTTCACATTCAACATTTTTTTAATTTTTAACGCTCTCGTGCATCCGCACTCACTTATGCACCCACACGCGCACTCGCTTTATGTGACCTAATATATATCATATTATTTTTTGAGGCATTTGATTTAATAAAATAATCTATATTTATGCCAACCTATTCTATATATGCTTTTCTTTTCTTTCTTTTTTTTTTTCTAGTTTCAGGTGGAAAATTAATTTTGTTAATATTTAATTCTTTTTTCTTTATTTTTTTTACTTATTATCTATTTATTCGGATGAAATTCTTTAAATTGGGTTTCAAATTTTATCGATTCAGGCTCAGCAAATGGAACACAAGTCCTATAAATTTTGAACCGAACCTGAATATCGAAATAGTATTAAATTCGTATTCCAGAATCCAAATACGAACGTTGACCCTATCCACCTGAAATAATCCTTTTGTTTTCCTGAATTTTTTCGGATTTATGTATTACCCATATTTCAAGAGGGGGTATAAAAACTGAGAACATGGCTTCCTGAGAAGAGATACGTTCTACCTTTTTACTCTGACTGGCCCTGTTTTTCTCAATTTGAATGGCTTTGCTGAACATTATATAGTAACTGGACGACATTTTGAGTTCGATGTGAACATATTCTATAGTGTATTTACCAATCTCTAATGAAATGTTTACTTAAATGTTCTAATAAAATATATGAAGTAGTTTGTCTTGTCCGGCTAGCTTTCTAACAACCTTTCGACCGATCAAACTCTGAGTTGTTCTCCTATAATGAATATATTAGACCAAATAAACAGTTGTAATGCTCTTACTTACAAGAAATCTGTAGAGATCAGATTCCCTAGTGGAAAGAAATCAGACATCGGAGATGAAGGCTTATGCAGCTCTTGTTTCTCTTTTGCATGTTCTGGAGAATATCCTGCAGCATCCTGCTCGCAATTGGATCGAACTCGACAGAAAGCAGATCGAATCCCTTCACGAAAAGGTTTGCTCGTTGATTGATTTTCTTGAATATTATGATTCCCACCAAATCAACAAATTAGACACACATGGACTGGAGAGTCAGATTGCAGCTGCTAGTTATGCAGCCGAGGATATCATTGAAGCCTTTGTCAAGGATCAAATTCTTGCCCGAAAGCGATCCCCAGGTCAAGGGGAAAACGGCTCCTCTCTAGATATCCAGCGAGTGATAGAAGATATGGATGGTATCGAGGGAAAGGTAGCTGAAATCAAAGAGAAGAAGAGTACTGTCATCGTGAAAGACCAGCAAACGATAAATTCTGTGCCCGCTGCTGGTTTATCAAGACTAGCTCCTAATGGTGGGACTACTACGGAGGAATTGGAAGATCACTTGCTCCAAATACTGGATAGGCTCACTGGACGAGAATCAAAACTCCAAGTGGCCTCAATTGTTGGTATGGCGGGAATTGGTAAGACCACTCTGGCTAGAAATTTTATGACAATTCAATTACTGTGCAACATTTTGATAATTGTGCATGGGTTACAATATCTCAAGAATATTCTGTTCGGGCAATTCTTTCAACCCTTTTGCATCAAATTGAAAATCTTTCGTATAAGAACAAACACGATAGCGACAAGAATAGGGTTGCATTCATGAAAAAAAATGAGTGAAAACAGTGATCAACAACTAGGAGAAAAGCTGCATAAAAGTTTATTTGGTAGAAGGTACTTAATCATAATGGATGATATGTGGAGTATTGATGCCTGGGATGCGGTGAGGATGTTTCTTCCAAATAATTTCAATGGAAGTTGAATCTTGATAACAACAAGACAATTTGATGTTGCTGTTGGTTCTGGCTGTAGTGACCCTCATCAAATGGACTTAAACGAAGATAAAAGTTGGAATCTATTTTGTGCAACGATATTTCCCCAAGAATGCTTCCCTCTAGAATTGGAGAAAGTAGGAAAGAAGATTGCTAGAAGTTGTAAAGGATTACCTCTAGCACTTGTGGTAATTGGTGGACTCCTAGCAAAGTCTAAAACGTCAAGCGAATGCAGGGAGTGTGTTGCCGAAAATCTGACTTCCATTATCAACTTAGAGAGTGATGAACAATGCCTCAAGATGTTGTCTTTGAGTTATAATCATTTGCCTATTCATTTGAAACAGTGCTTTCTTTACATGGCGAATTTCCCAGAAGATTGTGAAATTTCTGCTTCAAGGCTTATCAAATTATGGGTTGCTGAAGGACTTCTAAAACCAACAAGAGTCAAAAGCTTAGAGGAAGTTGCAATGGAGTACTTAAGGGACCTTATTGACAGAAACCTCATTATAGTTCGCAAGCGAGGAAAAACAACAAGAAAAATCAAAAGTTGCATTATGCACGATCTTTTAAGGGACTTGTGCTTGAGAGAAGCTCAAAAAGAGAATTTTCTTTATGTATGTAATGTTGAAATTCCACCTGGGCCAGAAAGTGTGCGTCGTCTTTGTATTCATCCAAGAGTAATGGAGAGAAATTATTGCTCTCAACTCCATGATGCCTTGCAGTCTGCATCCATTGCCTGTTCTTTGGTGTGTGAGTTCAAAGCGATTTCGAGGTTGCTTGCTTCAACTTCAAAATTGCTAAGGGTGTTGGATGTAGTTGATGAGTACTCTCATGAGGAAATTATGCAACTAGTCAACTCACGGTACCTTGCTTTCTACAGCGTGCATGGGTCTCCGTATCTAACGGGTCACGTTTTAAATTCAAGTTTTCCTTCTTCCATCTCCTTACTTTGGAATCTACAAACTATAATTGTCCACGGCTATTGGCTGGGTGTTCTACCCTCTGAAATTTGGGAGATGACACAACTAAGGCATCTTCAATTTCCAGAAGTAGTTGTGGCCGATCCACCTCAATCTCATATTGGTGCAGAAAATCCTTACATTCTGGCAAACCTACAAACACTCTACACAGTAAAAGATTTGGGGTCGACGGAGGAGTTCCTCAAAAGAATTTCAAATCTGAAGAAAATGAAAATAAATTACTGGTCTGGCTTTAACAGCGAATGGCTCCACAATCTTAAACATTTGCATAAACTTGAAACACTATCACTATAACTACCTTGTCCGACAATGTATTACGCTAACATTGCTTCAAGAAGAATTGCCTTCCCATTTTCACTCGAAAAGCTAACTATATCAGATTGTCTTTTTGATTGGGAATATATCACCATTGTTGGCTCATTGCCCAATCTTGAAGTACTTAAGCTTGTAAACCGCGCATTCCTAGGCCCAAAATGGAATGCAATTGAGGCGGAATTCGTCCGACTGAAATTCTTGCTAATTAGTGAGACTGATTTGAAGTTTTGGAGAGCAGACAGCATTCACTCTCCAAGCCTTGAGCAGCTGGTTATTGGCCACACAGATCTTGTAGAACTTCCTTCGGGTCTAGCTGAACTTCCCATGCTTCGATTTATTCAATTGAAGTACTGTAAACAATCTTTAATCGCTTCAGCAAAGCAAATACTAGAGGAACGCGAGAACCTGGGGTATGAGGGTCTCCAAATTCACGTTTGTGCGTGGAATGGGGAGTACTTTTTGGGCTGAGGAGTGATCAAAGTATTCAAATGATGAGGTTGATATTGAACCCCGATTTAAATGCCTTCCGATCCGAGGTAATTTATGTAGCACACAACTCTTATACTCATTCCTTATTCAATGACTAATTCGTTGTATATTTGCCTTTCTTTTATTGATCTTTTTTCCCCCAAGGTTCTTTACTACCCTGGCAAGAAATTTCAAGTTGACAATGAAATAGGACCAAACAATGTGTACCAGGTCGGGGCTGGCGAAGATGCGGCGATGGGTAGTGGCGCTGACATGCTTGGAGCTGGCTCTGGATGACACTGGTGCTTGTGGGCCTAAGATTGAAGAAGTTGATTAAAATTTATGAGGTTGTTTGATGAAAACATGAGGTGCTCTGCTTTTTGCTCTGTATTTTCTCTGTTTCTGGACTTGGTTTTTGTGTCTTTAGAGTTACTGCACCGAATAGGATGGTACTTGGACGAGGTATTCAGATTATTGTACAGAGCCACTGCTTTTGTTAATATAAAATTAAGTTATTCACTTTTATATAATCTGTTTGGAGGGAAAATTCTAACCCGAACCTGGTTTGGCCGAACCCAACAAATCATATTACAAGTGTATTGCACTTGCCAATTGATTGGTCACTCTCTCTAAATTATCGACCATTCATAGAGCAAGTGTAAAACACTCGTCACGAGATTAACACTGATTCGACCTAGCCGGGTCTGGGCTAGAATTTCCCCTGTTTGGAGTAAGTAGAAACTTTTCTTTTTTAATCTATGCACAAAGCTGATTGGACCATTTAGCAATCAGAAAGGGGAAAAAAGGAAAATAGCTGGGAAGTTCATAGTAGAATTATTATCTACTTTTTTATTAGAATTTTTATCACAGGACTCCCCTGTGATTTCAATTAAATAAAAAAGTTCTATAAAATAAAAATTAGTATAAAAGATCCTATGAAATGTAAAATTTATCAAAAAAGACCATCCGCCGACAGTTTAAGTTACACGCGCTTTCAGCATCTAGGCTCGTGTTCTAGGCTTGCAAAATTACTCTTTCATCCTTTCGAAATTAAATCCTGTATTTTTACAAATTAACAATGTGAACTCTCTATTTTTAAAAATTATCAAGAAGAACCCTCTAGTTTTAAAAATTATCAAGGAGAACCCTCTATTTTTAAAAATTAGCAACATGAACCCTCTATTGTTTTAAATTAGTAAGATGAACCCTTTATCTTGTATATCTTTGTAATGTGTCTTGCAAAATGATGATAAATATATAGGAAATTTGAAAGGTTAGAAATTTGTTTCCATATTGATTTTCTGCTCTTTTATTTTCTAGGAAGATTTTAGTAGGAAATGAGAGAAAATATGATGTTATTCTTCAAATTATGAATAAGGGGTGAAATTGACACTTCATGCTAAAATTTTCAGAAAATGGCTCCAATGGGTGGTGTGTTAATTTTAAAAAACATGAGGGTTTTAAGACAAATTTTTATAACACAGGTGTTTTTATGCTACTTAGACTTAACACAAGGTGTTTTATGAATTTAACTCTTTTTATTAATTAAAGGGAAGTCCTTTTTTAGTCTAAGAGCAAAGCTGATTGAAAATAGCTGCCTCTCAGTTCATTATCATATGATTTTACTTTGGTTTACCATCAAGAATTGCCATTGAATTTGGGCTGCTTTCAGCCTCACATACTTCTAGCAATATCAATAAACATTGTGATGTAAAAAATCCAATTTACTGTTTCTGCAAATTTACCAGTCAACTACTTGGAAGCATGTTTCGCCGGAACGCCGGCCTCCGTTCCACTATTCCGGTATTTGTCGCGGGCGGAGATGTCACGGCGTTATAACGCCCGTTCTGCCATTCTTTTGCTTCGTCGAGGCAATGGAACAGACGGAACAGCCGGAACTGAGCGTTGCGAAGGCCGGAACGGTCGGAACATTGACACCAACCCAAGAACAGAGCATTCCAACCAAAATGGAGATGAAAACAGAGATGAAAAAGGTGGAGAAATGAGACGAAGTTGAGATATTAGTAATTGTTTATTTAAGATATAATTTTTTATATTTAAATTTCAAAATGTGCGGAATGGCCGCGACCGTTCCACGACAATGCAACGGAACTGGAATGGTGGCCTCCATTCCGTTCCCCGCAACCGTTACGACGAACCATGCTTGGAAGACAAAGGGGCAGGTCTGGAACTTGCGACCTTCACATCATTAGCTCGATGCTCTAACCAACTGAGGTAATAGGCCATTGTATTAATTCAATGTTCACTTTGTAAATGACATTATTGACAATTCATAAACAGCATTACATATGTCACCAATTATGCAGTTCTTTCCTAATCAAAATATTGGCATTCTGTGTCTGACTATGGATATCCAACTCATTCAGCTCAAACCACACCTGCCTGAAAAACCTTGATGATGAGTTCATGATATTCGTCACAGTTCAACGTCGGGTAACAAGCCAAGAGTTCTTCAACGTCTTCGGCCCATTAAGCGTCCTTTTTGGTTGAGCGAAAATTTCAACACCTCTTTGCATTGAAACAAACAAAATTGGCTCCACGGCAAGAAATCCAATTCACCCGATTAAACATTTCTTCTTCCGTATCGTTGTTTTTGCTGTATGAAGAAATAATTGATCACTCACTATCGATGGCGGCTCATGCAGCTCTAGTGTCTCTACTGAATGTTCTGGAAAATATCCAGCATCCTGTTCGTAGTTGGGCCTGTCTTGAAAGGAAAAAAAAAAAAAAAAAAAGATCGAATCCCTCCACGAGAAGGTTTGCACCTTGATAGGTTTTCTTGAAGGTTATTAGATGGATTGGAAGGTTAGATGACAACTGCTAGTTATGCGGTTGAGGATATCATTGAATCCTTTGTGTTGGATCCAACTCAGTTCCCTAATAAGGCTGAACCGAGCTTAACAAGCTTCTCTCAATAAAGCCACAAGGCGATAGAAAAAGTGGGTTGGATCGAGAGAGAGGTTTTATGGAAATCAAGGTAAAGATAACTTATATCACAAAAGATAATCAATCCATAAATTCCTTGCCTGCTGTGGGTTCATCAAGACTAGCTCCAAGTGGCAAGACGACTGCAGTTGGATTAGACGACCACTTGGTCCGGTTAATAGACAAGCTCATTGGACAAGAATCAAGACTCCAAGTGGTCTCCAATTTCAGCATGGGTGGCATCAGTAAGACCACTCTCTCTAGAAATGTTTATGACTATCCATTTATTGTGAACACTTTGATATTTGTGCATGGGTTACAATATCTCAAAAATACACTGTGGGAGACTCTCTTGGGCCATTTTGCATGAAGTTCATAGTCTTTTTGATAGGAGAAAACGAGAGAGCAATGAGGACTTAATTACTGACAAAATGAGCAAAAAAAGTGATGAGAAACTAGGAGAACTACTGCACAAAAGTTTATTTGGTAAAATTAAAGGTACTTAATTATAATGAATGATATGTGGAGTATTGTTGCTTGGGATGAGGTCGGGGTGTTTTTCAGAGATAATTTTAATGGAAGTCGAATCACGAAAACAATAAGACTTTTGAATGTAGCGATTCATTTCGGCTCTAGCGACCCTCATGCAATTGTTCAGGGAGCCAGCATATTCATAGGAAGAATCTGATTGACAAATTGTTCACAACTTCACCATCAAAGTAAAATAAGTCTCAGCAATTTAAAAATGTGCGTTTGATGTGGAATTATGATTTTTTTAGTACATGTAGGGGGACAGGCCAGCGCAAAAGAAGATCCAAACGTTGACTTGTAAATAATCAAGACGCAACTAGTGAAGCATCCTTTTCCAATTGAACAAAACTTTCAACGGCCCTTTCCACTAAAACAAACAAAATCAGCTCTACAGCAATTCTGAGTGTTTTTGCTTTCTTCACAGAAAATCTTGAGACTATACATTGAAAATCAGACATCGGAGATGAAGGCTTATGCAGCTTTAGTTTCCCTTTCGCATGTTCTGGGAAATATCCTGCAGCATAACGGTCGCAACTGGGTCGATATTGACAGAAAGCAGATCGGGTTCCTCCATGAGAAGATTTGCTCATTGATAGATTTTCTTGAAGATTGTTCGCGCCAAATGGTCACCAAATTAGACACGGATGGATTGGAGAGTCAGATTGCGGCAGCTTGTTGTGCGGCTGAGGATATCATTGAATCCTTCATTGTCGATCAAATTCGTCGGGGGGAGGATAGCTTAAGTGGCGCCTCTCTAGATATCCAGAAAGTGATAGAAGAAATGGATGATATCGAGAGAAAGGTTGCTAAAATCAAAGAGGGAATGAGTGTTTTGAAAGACCAGCATACCATAAATTCTGTCCCTGCCGATGGTTTATCAAGACCAACAGCACCAAGTGGCGAGACTACTGCGGTGGGATTGGAAGATCACTTGCTTCAAATAAAGGAGAGGCTCACCGGACAAGAATCAGAGCTTCAAATGATCTCAATTGTGGGCATGGCCGGTATAGGTAAGACCACTCTTGCTAGAAATGTGTATGACAATTCATCTATTATAGATCACTTTGATAAACGAGCATGGGTCACAATATCTCCAGAATATACTCTACGGGAAATTCTCTTAACCCTTTTGCGTGAAGTTAAAAATCATTCGTATAAGGATAAACAAGACAGGGATGAGAATATATCTGCACTTGAAGAGCAAATGAGTGCAGTTGAACAGCAAAAGAGTGCAGTTGAAAAGCAAAAGAGTGCAGTTAAAAAGAAAATGAGGGTCCCGGACGAGGAAAAAACTGTTCAGCAATTAGGAGAAAAGTTATATAAACGTTTATTTGGCAAAAGGTACTTAATTATAATGGATGACATGTGGAGTGCTAATGCCTGGAATGAGGTGAGGTTGTTTTTTCCGAATAACTTCAATAGAAGTCGAGTCATGATAACAACAAGATTATCTCGTGTTGCTACTGCCTTTGGCTCTGAGGTCCCTCATGAAATGGACTTCTTAAATGAAGATAAAAGTTGGAATCTATTTCGTACAAAGGTATTTCCACAAGATAGTTTCCCTTCTGAATTGGAGGAAATTGGGAAAAAGATTGCTAAAAGTTGCAAGGGGCTACCTCTAGCACTTGTGGTAATTAGTGGGCTCCTAGCAAAGTCTGAAATGACAAGAGAATATTGGGAGCATGTTGCTAAAAATTTAACCTCCATCATTAACTTAGAGAGCGATGAGCAATGCCTGAAGATATTATCTTTAAGTTATAATCATTTGCCTATTCATTTGAAGCCATGCTTCCTCTATATGGCAACTTTTCCAGAAGATTGTGAAATTCGTATCTCAAGGCTTATAAAGTTATGGATTGCTGAAGGAGTACTAAAACCAATAAAAAGCAAAAGCTTAGAAGAAGTTGCAATTGAGTACTTAAGGGACCTCATTGACAGAAACCTCATTGTAGTTCACAAGCGAGGGACTACCGGAAAATTGAAAAGTTGCATCATGCATGATCTTGTAAGGGACTTGTGTTTAAACGAAGCTCAAAAGAGAAATTTTCTTTGTGCATGTAAAGATTGGCATTGCACCTAGTGTTGAGACCATGCGTCGCATCTGTATTCATCAAAGAGCAAGTATAAATAGGCATCGCTCTCAACTTACTTGATGCCTTGCAATCTGCATCAGTTTGCCCGTTCTGTGGTGTGTAAATTCGAGTGGATTTCACATAGACTTGTATCAAGCTTAAACTTGTTAAGGGTGCTGGATGTTGTGGACCACTTTGATCCCGAAGAAGTTCGGCAACTAGTTAATTCAAGGTACCTAGCTTTCAAGAGTTACTCAGTTGAATATATGGTCTCCTGATTCAGTACTTTTATTTTGGAATCTACAAACTTTGATTGTCCATGGTTCTAGTTGTATCGTAACTTCCCTCTAAATTTTGGGAGATGACTCAACTTAGGCACATTGAGGGTACACTGATTGATTTTGCCTAATTTTCCCCTTCGATCTCATAGTGGTACAAAACGTACTTATATTATGGAAAACCTACAAACACTGTTCACTGTATCCGAATTTAAGCCCACAAAAGAGGTCCTCAAAAGTGTTCCAAATCTCAAAAAATTGAAAATTCTTTATACTAGGGAATCATACTACCACCACAAGTTTGACCCTTTGTGTAAACTTGAATCATTATCCTTGACGTTACAACACTGGAGACACAAATTTTCAGCAAAATACATTTCCTTCCCGCATTCACTCAAAAAGCTACGTTTATCAGGATGTGGTCTTCCTTGGGAAGACATTACAGTTGTAGGTTCACTGCCCAATCTTGAACTACTTAAACTTGAAAAGTACGCATTCAGAGGCTCCAAGTGGAATGCGATTGAGGGTGAATTTGTTCGACTAAAATTTTTGATAATTATTAAGAGTGATTTGAAGTGCTGGCAAGCAGACAAAACTCACTTTCCAAGCCTTGAGTTCCTCGTTCTTGATGACTCAAAGCTTGAGGAACTTCCTCTGGATCTAGCAGAACTTCCCAAGCTCAGACTGATTCAATTAAATTTTCCATATGAAGATTCTGTCATCAGTTCAGCAAAGGAAATACTAGAGGACCGTGAGAGCATGGGCAATGATTATCCTCAAATTCAAGTTCGCCCCAAGGATGGAAAGGAGTACTATTTAACAAGCGGAAGTATTTCTGATGAGGTTTGATGCCTTCCAAGGTAACTTACCACTGAAAACTCCCCTCTGTTTCTTATTTCAATAGCGAGTAATTGCTTCAAATTCATTCTCCGAGACTTATTACTTGGATTTTACTATGAGATGATAATGTTCATAAAAGTGATAACCATAATGCTTGGAAAACTTAAGTTGGGAAAAGAACACATATTCCAGATAAAGGAATATAGAGTGCCCATTTACATCAAAACCCGAAGACAGAAAAATAATCATACCATGGTGAAATTTGCAGATTACAAGTTTTTATTTTTCATTCTCTGCAAGAGACCATATTGTATAACGATTGGTATAGGAATTTTTTCATTAGGCATCATTTTTACAATTCATACTACTAAGAGAACATAAGGGGAGTCATTTCGATATGTGCTACATTTTTCATTCCATGACTCCAAAGAACTTGATCGTAGTGCGTAAGTATTTATAGGATTTATGTAACTTTAACTAAAATAATGCATGGACCCTCGTTTTATATGGTACTTCCTCTTTTCCTAATACATAACTAACTAACCATTAAAAAACAATACATATATTAACTTGTAAGTCACATCATGTACCAAATAATTCTTCAATTTCATTTTAATTGAAAACAACAAATTACTATATTCAACGGTTTTACCATAAGAGAACTTCAAAGGACACAGAAATTCTAGATTATTAGTTTCAAGCATTCTTCTGCTTTTCTAAATTTTTTGAACAGTTATTATATACTCATATTTCTTGCGTGGTCTCATTAAGACATTCTTGATCTCTGTTGTCCGATGCCTGGAATTGATCATAAAGCAACTGTGAAGGAGGATAAGATTGTCTCAAAATTCGGTTCATTGGAGAAGCAGAAGATATTACCAAGCCTAGCTCCGGAAACTCTTGTGCTGATGAAAAGATTGAACAAGTTGTGATTCAAAATATGAGATATAGTTTGTTGTGCTTTTAATTTGTTTTCATCTTATTTTGTGTCTTTTGAATGCCTTTACTGAATAAGTAATTGGACAAGATTTTCAGTTCAATAATATGTAATAAACTATTGAGATTTGACATAAGTTGTTTGAAGTGATTTTGTTTTTACATTGGACAAATTTCTGAATCTACTTATGGCGATGTTAGAAAATGCATTAATGTTAATATGTTATAGTACTATAGATGGTTTTTTATATTGTTCAGCTTTACATTGTTTACCTGATGTTATGCCGCAGAAAATTGCATTGACATTTTGTGGTAGATGGTGTTTTATATTTGGCTGTGTCACACCAATTTGATTTATGATAGCAAATTAATTTCTTTAATAGTTAAATTGTTGAATCATAATGTATTGAGTTGATGGTGGTGGTGATGAAATATTTCAATTTGTTTAAGGGTAAAAATATTCATGACATATTATGATTTGTGTATAATTTTACACATATAGCCATATCTTAACACCATTTCTTACCACTCTCTTTTTAGGGAGCTTCTAATAAAAGGAAGTTTTGTACTACCTAACATTAGGTATGGTCTTAATTAATTGTCATGTGTACGTAAAGTTCACTTCAACAAGTTTATATATTCTATTTTAACCTATAACTCGCTTCATAATTTATAATTATTTATTTTGAATTACCAAAAATATAGTACTTATTTTTTTCCAACCTCCTCAATTTAAAGGATTAATGAAGAGAGAAACTTTTTTCTTTAAATACATATATAGACAAACTATTACAATAAACTAGTATTAAAATAGGATAATAAACTACCATGAAGGTTGGAATAAAGTCCACACATTCATCGGTGGGAATCAAACTCAAGACCTCTAAAGTTTTGGGGCCTCAGCTTCACCAGTTGAACTAAGCCTCATTGGTGAACAGAGAAACTTAACAAGTAGGAAATTTAATAATTTTTTTTTCATCTCTCTCTCTCTCTCTCTCTCTCTACATATATATACATGACAAAAAAATTATATTATGATGAAATTTGTAAATAAATAGAGTATGGAATTAAATAATATTAAACATCTTATGTTACTAATTTTATTTTATAAATTAAAAATTGAAAGATGGCCTTTCATATTAATATAAATTCATAGTTATCATTAGAAAACATTTCTATACTTAAACAAATTAAGTAATTAGTATACGATTTTTGTTTAATTATTTAAAATACAAAAATTTTAAAAACACTATTACAAATCGTTTTATTATATTCCGAACAAAATAGTTTTTACTTATTTTTCAATATCACTCTATCATATATTGATGTTGTTGAATCACAATTCACTTTAACAATGCTTCAATTTAAGAAAAAATATATATATTTTTAATTATAGTAATAAATATGCTCACAAAATTAAAATCATTTTGTTAAATGATGTATTGATTTGAAGAAATACAATATGTGAAGTACCCCATATTACATAACTACATAATCAAACAAAAAAAATCAATATTCTAAATGTTACACACACCAAATACATTTGATATCATGAATTGTATATTGAACAAATGAATACAAAATTAATTGATCTCCAAAGCTATTGTTTCCTATTATAAAATAATATGAACACTAAAAAGAAAAATAATAAATTTTAAAGTTAAAAAGGAAAAAACTGATATTACATCCAATTTTAAAGTTGAAAAGAAAAAAATAACCAATAATAATTCTTATACTAAATTTTGATATATCAAATTTACCTTTCTAATTAGTAAACACATGCAATGAAAAAACAAATAGAAAAGCCACAATTATAATATTACACCCAAATTGAAAAACTCATATTCTCAACCCACTAACCACATTCTCTTCCATCTTGGATTTTGAAAGTTGAAACCCTTCTTTAATAGATAAAGTTCCTAATCAATTATTTTGATTCTCTCTCACACACAAAAAACAACACTCTAATCACAATTATTCAACATTTGTTTTCTTTTTCTGTTTATTTCTTTATCATGTAATTTTATTTTATATTATTATTTTTTTAAGTTATTATTAGTTTAATAAATTATTTCAAATAATTTTTAAAAAAGTATTCCCATAAAGGAAATTTAATAATATATTTATATTTTGATCCTAAAAAAATTTGAGCACAAAATTACAGTATATATTTTTAATATTTTACACACGTGTAGAGTGTGTGTCTCTACTAGTTGTATCAAAGAAGAAGAAGAAGAAGAAGAAGAAGAAGAAGAAGAAAAACAATTAGAATAAGTAATTAATGGATATAATTATAAATTATGTTTAGGAAAGTAATTAAGTATAAGGAGTAATTTAGGGACTTAGAGATATATTATTGAAAATAATGGTATTAAGTAATTTTAATTATAGAAAGTTTAAAATGTGAATTAAAGAGTGAAAATGTAAATATGAAAAAATGTATTATATGGCCAAATATCGAAATGACAACTTATCTACTTCATTATCCACATAAACAAAAGATAAATACATAAGGTGAACATAATTTTAAATAAATATTAGATTGGATTATGTGTAATTTTTTTTTAAAAAAAACACCTTCTATACAAGCTTTTTAGTATTTCCTATGTAACTTTTTTTTTATTGGCCTTCGGCTATTTCCACAACTCTTGGTATTTTTGAGCAAGTAGATCATCTTTCATTATTGATGACAAATTACATTTACACTCTTTGAGATATAATGTAATTACAAGTTAGTCTCCATAATTTTAAAAATTATAAATACTTCTCTAAAATATATATTAGTTTAATAAAATTTATCATTCATCAAGAAATGACGTATTTGCGAGTTGTATCTCTAGGGTTTTTGAAGGGGTTTTTGAGATGAAATACACATGATTTTGGCAAGTTGAAGATGTAGACACTATATATAAAATCAATTTTACGAAAAGAAAAGAAAAGAAAACGAAAAAAGTAGTAATAGTATCGGATTATAGATGGTGATGCCCATTGGAGATTGTGCTAACATAAAGTAAAATTACTAATGTTGGTGGAATAACAAACTTAATTAAGTAATTTTGTTAAACTAGATGAGATGCGTCTCTTGGTTGTCGAATTTGACTACTATGCCTACAGGAAAGTTTTCTTTTGGACATATTTATCGATATTTACAATGCAAAAAAGTCATAAATCTCGAGAAGGTTTTTGTAATTTTTTAAACAAAAGAGACTAATTTGTATTTATACTATATCTCAAGAGTGGACGTAATTTGCTACATTTTTAATGTTTTATATGGTGAAATTCATTCCCATCCCCAACTTTTCATGCAAAAAGTACATATCATCTTTATATGTTTTTTTTCATTTTATATGTTTTCTTCATTTTATATGTTTTTTCAATTACATCCTTCAAATTACATTCCGTTAATTTCCGATTAAAAAGTACATATTGACCAAATTACCCCTAATAAAATTTGTACCTATATTCAAAATTCAAAACTATGCTCTACTTTTCAAACCAACTTCAAAATCATCGTACTACACTTTTTTTCGTCAAATATTAGATGCCATCATTTATATTAATGAAGAATATAACATGCTTTAAAGCTAATACTCCACTAAATATAAATAAAAGATGAAGTTGAATCTGATACTTGGATGATAGCATTTCCCATCATGTTCACATCATTGATATTTGATTTAAATTGTATTAATTTTTTTTCTTATGAGTTGACATTTTATTAATTTTTAAACACAACTAAAATTTATTAACAAGTTAACTAAATATAATATTAGTTTCACTAGTTGATTGTTGTGATATGCATATATATATAAGTAATGCGTTACAACATTAATATTATCAATCCAAATAATTGACATCTCTGCCATGTCCATCCAATCATATTTTTATTTACGCACAAAAACCAATATTCAAATAAAAACAATCTAAAAAGATAAAATAAAATTAATATTAAATTCTAATTCTTTCCACCAAATGCTTCTTTACAGAACAAAACTGGTTAAAAAATTATCGTAAAAAAGAGAATGAAATAAACAAAAATAGTAAGAGCATACATATATCATTTTCAAGTATTAATGAAAATTATATGTATTGGTTGATTTTGAAATTGGTTTGGAAAGCGAAGGATGATTTTAAATTTTTGAATATAAATGAAAGTTCTATTAAGGGTATCAATATGTATTTTGTGACTTGAAATTGCCATCAGAATGTGATTGGATGGATGAAATTAAAAAAATAAAAATAAAAATAAAAATCTAAGGAATTAATTTACTTTTGAAGCAAAAAATTGAGAATAATAATGAATTTTATCCTTGTTTTATAACATGAAACGATGTATAACTTTTGGATTTTGGATCTAGTTGCATACAAAAAGGGCATTGGTGGCTATTAATGGGAGGCGGCGAGCTTATTAAAGTATGTGAGGTAGTTTGTTGATGAAAAGGGGTATTTTGTTCCTTTTTCGGAATCTATTTCGGAATCTATTCTTCCTTCTGAAAATAAAGAAAGACACTCCCAATTTATATTGGTTGATCATGATTCTCTAACAAATTACCTGATGAAAGTTAAGAAATCAACGATTTCTGCTGATAATGGTTTTTTTATCAAATCTATTTATTTGTTGTTCAAATTCTTGGTAATCAATATCTGGAAGAAGGATGCCATGAATTCGATTCATCCCAAATTTCTCGATGAAATTGTCTTTCAAAATTTTTTTTAGGTTTGAAGGTGAACGATTTGGCTTTATCTTTGTATTCTCTGTTTTTGTCTCGTTTTTCTTGTTTCATTTGGATTTTGGATCAGTTTGCTTACTTTGTTAATACAAACTAACCTTTAATTACCCTGAGGCTCATTTAAGATTGCTAACTTACCAATTTCTCGTCGTAAACTTCATAATTACACTTACATTCCTTTTAAATTTGATCGTTTAACAAAGATTATTTTTGGGTTATGGCTTTCCTGATTTTTAGAGGAAAAAATTGCTGAAAATATTCATCTAAATGTCAGAAAGAATTCCAACGTTGAAAGTAGGAGTTATTGAGGGATTTTGAGTAAAAGAAAGATCAGGAAATTGAACGAAGGGATGACCATTGAACTGAAGCTCAAATATATATTTACAAGAAATTTATAGTTTTTAGTTTTTCTTTTTAAATTTATTTAATGAGGGGCGATTAATTTGGACTCTTTGTATTTTGCGATTTACATTTTGCGATCATGCCAACTCATAGAAGGCGTCATTGTAATTATGAAAATTATATGGGGACTTGATAGTTAACTCTTTGGGAGGGGGTTTGAATGTAACTAACCCTATAAAATAAACTAGTTTTCAATAAATTGGTTTGGAGGAAGAGAAGGTAAAACCCTAGGGCCAAGCAAGACCGTCTCAACCTTTTTAATGGCCTAAACTCTAAAGCGAAAACTCAAAATGAGACTTTGGATTTACTACTAATTTAAAAGCATATGATACATTACTAACAAAAAATATTAATAGGAAAATAAAAAATATCGATTGACATTCAAACTAAAATAAATTAAATTAAGAAAACATGTATGAATGTAACAATTTCATAAATATAAAGGTTAAAAGAATAAATGAAAATAGTACCTTAGGTTTATTTTTCACTTGTATTTCTAGTGATATTAAAAAAAAATGAAAATTGAATGTGAAATGTGCAAGAAAAATAGCTTAATTAAACAAAGATAACTACAAAAGAAAATTTGTAGATGAGCGAAAGATGTACAATAAAATATGATGAGTAAAATAAAATCCCTTCATAAATCTGTTGGACATGTATGCATATCCCCACACGGACCTATCTTTTCCTAAAATTGCTCCATAAAATATTCAGTGATTCTTTTTTTTTTTTTTTTGGTTAGTAAATATCTATTGAAATATTGATTTGGCCAGATGAATTTTCCAAAAATAATTGGATTGTTTTATCCAATGAGATGATATTTATATTTCTAAATGGATTCATTGAATTGGCATTAAAAAAATAATATATATATATATATATATACACACACACATACATATGGGGCCGTAAAATTTATTTGGGAGCGTAAAGCTCTTATTTGAGTTATTTTACCCTTGGGGTGAGCCTGGGTCCAGGCCAGTTTACTTTTTGCAGGCAGATTAACATTGGTTGTAAATTTAGTCAAAAACGATCTCCATGATAGGAATTTTCCTTTTTGAGAAGCGATAATTACATCATTGCATCATAAACGCATTTATAGACAATAACGAACAATAGGTTCTTGTAAGAAATAGATATTTCACATATAGTGGAACTTAATTGAACTAACATCTCATAATCGTATAGTATTAGGTAGTGGCGGAGTTAAGGGGAGGGTTGGAGAGTGCAATTGCCTCCCTTAAAGGTTCATATTAAATTAAGTTTTATATGTATTTTTTTGAAATTTTAAATTCTTACCAGTCGCCCCCTGAAAAAAAAAACAAAAAAAAAATGAATGAATGAAAGAAAAATAAAAATACTTTTGATATTTTATAAAAATTTAATTTTACTCCCCAAATAAAGGTTTTTGATTCCACCCCTGGTATTATGACATATTGAAGTGGAAAAGAATTAAGATCACCATCTTGAGCACCCATATGTTTTTTATTAGGGCAAATTACGTCTATACGTCTTTGAGTATGATGCAATTATAAATTAATCCTTTTTGTTTCAAAAATTACAAGTATTCCCCTAGGTATGCGTAAGCTTAACAAAATTCATTTTTAACGAGGTGGAACATAATTACGAGTTGTATTTCTATTGTTTTAGGTGAGACTTTGAGATGAAGTTCGGATGATCTTGACAAATTCAAGATATAAAAGTTATATATGAAGTCAATTTCAATGAAAAGTACTTGCAGTGTCGGATTATGGATGATGATGCTCGATGGCTTGCTATGTTGGTGTAAAGTAAAAGTACTTCGTAAAGGTTTGTAGAATAACAAAATTGATTAAGGCTTCGTTTGGTAGGGTGGAAAATGGGAGGAAGAGGAGGAGACGGAAGAAAATTGGAAGGAAAATGCCTTATTTGGTTGTGGGAGGAAAATGAAAGGAAAGAATTTGAGGATAGAAAAATAAGTATGGGGCCCACTAATTTTTTTCCACCCAAAATAGGATGAAAAATGAGAGAAAAATAATGCAAAGATCTCTATTAAACAAGATTTACAAAATTGCTCATATGTATAACTAGGTGTTTAAATAATATTGTTTCTTCTAATAGTATGAATCTTTGTATTTTTTAAATAACAAATACGACGTGTTCATTTGTATAATACATTAAAAATATATTTCACATATTTATTTCTTTTATTTTCATTAAATTATGTAGGACATAATTATATTTATAATTTAATTATATTTATAATTATATAAGACTATAGTTGTCATTTGACACAATGTAAATAAATATTTTATTATATTAATTTATATATTTTATTTACATTATACTTATTTAGTTTAATTTTATTAATCTATTTTAATATATAAATTCATAACACAATTATAATTTATAATGATATAAGGGTATAATTGTCATTTAGTACAGAAATCATTTTTTTTCCTTCCACTTTTTCATTCAAACAAACAAGAGAAAATAGATAGATTTCTATTTTCCTTCCATCTATTTCCTTTCAACCAAACATATATGTGAAAAATTAAAATCCACTCATTTTCTTTCCTTTCATTTTTTTTTTCTTCCTATTTTCTTTCCTTTGCCAAACACAGTGTAAGAGATTTTGTTAGGCTTGATAAAACACATCTCTAGTTGACTTGGTTGACTACTATAGTTGCATAAAGGATATTCTTTCGATACCTCTATTAATATTTATAAAAAAAATTTAAATCTCAAGGGATATTATAATTTTAAAATAAAAAAATAATTTATAATTATACCATATTTCAAGGGATGTAAGCATTACCTATCCTTTTAATTGTGACAAAAATATCACATCCCGCGAGAGTAGGGATGGCAATGACCCGGACCCGCCCCTAATGGGGCGGGTTTGAAGACTCCTAACTAGGTCCGGGGTGGGTCCCGGGTCTTCACTTTTTGAACTCGGATCCGCCCCGGTTATATATTTTTATATATTTTTATTTAATATTTTATGTAAATTTATATAATATACATCTATATTTCATATATAAAAATATATATTATATAAATAGTTATTTAAAAAGATAAATATGATACTCTTGTATATAAAAATAATTATATAACATTAATAATTAAGTTATAATTTCAAAATATGTACAAATAAATATGTGATAATGATGTTTTAGTAGTGCCATTATTTTTTTCATATTTATAAAGTTGTAATAATATCAATTTTCTTAAAAAAATATTTTTTAATTATTTTTAAAACTTAAACCGAGTCTATCGAGTCCAATCTGGACCCGACGGGTCCACCCGGATCCGGGACGGGTCCGAGCACGGGTCCAAAATTTCCCCGGCCGGGCGAGTCTCAGATTTGACCAAATTCGTCCCATACCCGCCTCGTTGCCATCCCTCGCCAGAGGGGTCATACCACTGCATACGACCTTCTAATAAGACTTTTAATCCATCCATGTACATAACGCGCTTCTTTGATTGGTTCGTGATGTGATGTGAGAATATCACGTCACTGTACACAATTATTATTGCTTTGGATAAGAAAAAATGGTGTAATGATAGTACATCATATCGCGTGCATAATTCAAACTAAGATCATACAAATAGAATTATCTTGTTTTACCTAAATTTGGAACGAAACAAGAATTTGTACCTAAACACTTAAGGCGAAAAAATAAAAGAAAAATTCAGGAAAAATCGAAGGGCGGGGCGAGGCGGGGCGGGGCGGGGCCAGGGGGGGGGGGGAGGGGGAGGGGAAGCAGCGTATTGCATACATTTGAGATTGATAGATCTTATGTTTCTTCCCACATTCGTCTCAACAACAATATATTTTTTTTTCAAGTTATTTTGTTGATTAACTAATTTAACTATTTTATCTGACCTCTCGCACACCCATAATTGCCACACCAACATCTAATACACTTAAAAATTTACAATGACCCTTAAGTGCTTCTAATGTCATCATTAGTCAACAACTTTTCCATCAAAATTCATAATCATCAGGCTACAGCATAATCAAAGTAAAAACAAAAGATAATAGAGAAAACATGTTGATGATCACAAACTCTTAAGTGGGATTAATTTACTAATCTAAATGCTTTAAGCGCTAACTATTACCAATAGTCTAATACTTAATTGCCAGAAAGCTTAGTGGCTCACGAACTTCACGCGAGTAACCTCGTCAAGTTTTCGCAAGATTTTCCAGAAATAATCAAGTTCTTTGGCTGAAAAGTGGAAAAGTTAACCGTCAATTGGATCTAGCTAATTAAAAAACAAAAAACCCATCTATTGGATCATTTCACGAATTCGAGGGGGCCCATTTCCATATTTGTTTAGTGCAAGTGTGCCGTGATTCCTCCCACTCGTTAAGTTGAGGATTTAAAATGATTCAAGTTGGCAACTTGATTTGATATTTCAATCATAATTCCGAGCCGACTTTTTCCTTTCTATTAAACGGGTAGGCTTTTCTTTTGTTTATTAATTAACAATGGTTCAATTTTCTAGTGCAAGATCAAGTTAAAAATTCGTGCAAGTTTGAAAGGCGTAATCATGATGACGACAGCGCACTTAATAAATTATATATATATATATATATATATATATATACTAATTGGTTTCTTATATATTGAGAAATATAAATTAATTCTACTGTAATGTTCTATCCCATATCGAAAAATCAAAGAAAAAAAAAAGAATTTCTTATAAGTTTGACCTAAAAACTTAAATACATCCATATATTAAATATCTTTTTAGGCATGAAATTACCTTCATGTGATGATAGAAGCAACAATTAAATTGTCCAAAATTCAAAAAAAATTATACTATAATACTATCTTCCAATTGTGTGAATTGACTAAATTAACCTTAGTCTTTAATACTAATATTTATTTATTTTTATAATGGGTATTTCATTATTTTTAAAATGACGTAAACCTTGATATTATTATTAAAAGACTTTTGAGACGGATGCTCTTAATACTAGCTCAACATGTGATGATAGAAGCAACAATTAAATTGTCCAAAATTAAAAAAAAATTATCACATGTAATAAAGGCAAAGTTAATTAGTTGTTTTTTTTTTGTGGCCGTTTGCCTAATTTATTATTAGAAGGCTCTTGGAATTCCTCTAGACCATAAATAAGAAAGGTTCTTGACGATAGAATTGTGATGCAAAATTTTAATCAACCTACACTGCATGAGGAAGAAATTTCTTTTAGCAATGTCAAAATTTATCTAACTCATGGAAGAAATAATCAACTTGTGGCGGGGCAAGGAAAATTGTGCAGTGGAATTACTATTTAATTATATATATATATATATTGTAAATAATAATAAGTTAATTTGATATTTGGACTCCACTATATAGAGATATTATATTTTTTTAGGGTCTATTAACAATAACCACTTTTCACAAGACGGCTCCGTCCATGCTTGAAAGGTAGTTTAGCTCATAATAATTGAATACATAATTGATTCTCGTATGCAGTGCTATCAATCTGAAGTGCATCTCCTTCTGTGCCCAAGCGTTTCTCTCTACACTACCATCAATTTTTTCAATGTACTACAATTTACTTTAGGGCTCTATAATTTTTGGTTTGTTATGAAGTTTATTTTTCTTAAATTTAATTTGAGGTGAACAAGTGCACTTTCTAGCCTATGAGCTCCATGTCAGTCCAGCATCTAGATAATCCCAGATCATGGGACCAGCTCAAAAGTCAAAACACCATATTATCTTTTCTGCCATTCCACTTTGAGCAGCATGTTACATAGGTCAAGCTTTAAGCATGAAGCAACAAATAGTGATCTTAGGTCAATCACCAACAACAATTGTTTCATCATTTGTATTCCTCCCAATAGCTATAAATCTGAGTTGAGTGTCTACTCATGATCATGCCTGCAAGTTGGAATCAACAAGGAACTTTTTAGTCCCTCCACAAATAATACCTATATTGAACCCCACATTTAAAAAAATCTCTTCCCACCTTCACTCACAAAGCCCAAAAATCCATCACACTCTGCAACACAATTTTCTTGAGAAAATCCTATAGCAACTAGTAGAACATGTAACTCTCCCCAACATTGGTGGCAACTAACAAATCATCATAAAAACCCGGAAAATTCCCCTGCAGCTAGCATGTTCTTCAAGATGGTGATCATACTTATATCCCTTCATTTCATTCCATTATTCGGGCTTTCGGGCCATCATCGGCATCCCTATCACTCTCTTCACACTGACAAATCTGCACTCCTAGCATTCAAAAACGCTATAAAACACGACCCGCTTTCAAGACTTTTGAATTGGATCGAGGAAAATTCCGTCTGCAACTTCACACACGTGAGATGCAGCGCATTGCACCATCGCGTGGTGGTGATCAACCTCAACGACTCCAAGCTTGTCGGATTTCTTACACCTGTCCTCTCGAACCTCACGCAACTCCGTTACCTCCACCTCGTCAACAACCAATTTTATGGCAATATTCCTTCTGAACTATCCTCACTTATAAACCTTATAGAACTCAAGCTCACAGGCAACAATCTGCAAGGCCAGATACCGGGATCCTTGTCCTCGCTCTCCCGCCTGAGGTTAATTTTCTTGAACCACAACAACCTCAACGGGACATTGTCGCCTGCCTTCTTCTCTAACTGCACGCTTCTCAAAAACATAGATTTCTCAGATAACCAACTCACAGGCAAGATCCCTTCTGAAATTGGCAACTGCCGAGAACTCTGGAATCTCAATTTATACAACAACCAGCTTTTTGGAGAAATCCCAGTTTCTTTAGGCAATGCCACGGGTATGGAGAGCTTGGATGTGGAGAACAACAGCATTTCTGGCCAACTCCCTTCGGACACATTCGCAAAGTTTAGTGATCTTGTCTATCTTCATTTATCAGACAATGATATGGTTAGCCATGATAACAACACCAATCTTGACCCGTTTTTCACCGCGCTGGCAAATTGTACTGGACTACGTGAGCTCCAATTGGCGGGGCTCGGGCTTGGAGGGTGTTTGCCACGTTCCGTTTGGGGATTAGGTAAGTACATAGAACAATTGCAACTACAGGAGAATCAGATACATGGGATCATTCCTCCTGAAGTGGGAAATTTGTCCAGCTTAACTTTACTGAATTTGACATCCAACCATCTCAACGGGAGGATTCCAGCTGAAATCAGTAAGTTGTCCATCCTGGAACAGCTTTCCCTGTCACACAACTCGTTCATCAGCTCAATCCCGGCTGAATTAGGACGGTTATCTCACCTTGGTTTGATTGACTTGTCTTACAACAATTTGTCCGGCCAGATTCCTCAAGAACTGGGAAATCTAGTCAGGATAAATTTTTTGTTCCTCAACAACAATCTTCTGTCAGGGCATATACCTTCCAGCTTAGGTAAATGCACTGCCTTGCTAAAGCTAGACCTTTCTTACAACAGACTGACCGGAAAAGTCCCCTCAGAAATTACGGGCCTGCAAGAAATGCGAGGGTTTCTTAATCTTTCACACAATCAACTCGACGGACCATTGCCAATCGAACTCAGCAAGCTAGCAAGTGTTGAAGAGATCGATTTATCATTCAACAAGTTCAACGGGTCTATCTTCAGCCTCATTTCAAATTGCTACGCGTTGAAGTTGATAAATTTTTCTCATAACTCAGTTCATGGGCATCTACCAGACTCGTTAGGCGATCTCAAGAGCATCGAATCTTTTGATGTTTCGAAAAACAACCTGTCCGGTACAATCCCAACATCCTTGAACAGAAGCACCACCTTAACTTTCTTGAATCTTTCTTACAACAATTTCGATGGAACAATTCCCAGAGGAGGCGTATTTGATTCCATCACTTATTTGTCTTTCTTGGGCAATCCTCGTCTCTGTAGTTCTTCCATTCCAGGCATTCCAATTTGCAAACACAAGAATCACTATTTTCATTCGCGCGTTTTCTTGGTTATCTTCTGCATTGTGATCTTCATATCAGGATTTGTGTCCACAATCTGCTGTGTCATGGGCTGTCAGAGGCTAAAACTCATCATTTCATCAAGATCACAGCCCGGAAAAATGAAAAAACAACCAGAGTTAATACACAATTTCCCGAGAATAACATACAAAGAGCTGTTAGAAGCCACCGCCGGATTCAATGATCAGAGGCTCGTCGGATCAGGGAGCTACGGGCGTGTCTACAGAGGAACACTCCCGGACGGGACGCAAATAGCCGTCAAGGTTCTACACATGCAATCGGGCAATTCGACCAGGAGTTTCAACCGAGAATGCCAAGTGCTGAAGAGGATTCGTCATAGGAATCTGATAAGAATCATTACAGCTTGTAGCTTGCCTGAGTTCAAGGCTATTGTTCTTCCATACATGGCGAACGGAAGCTTAGACGCGCGTTTGTATCCGCACGCGGTGGAGGGCGGCCTGAGGACGGGCTCGTCGGATTTGAGCTTACTACAAAGAGTGAATATTTGTAGTGATATTGCTGAAGGGATGGCTTATTTGCACCATCATTCTCCAGTTAAGGTCATACATTGTGATTTGAAGCCGAGCAATGTTCTGCTTAACGACGATATGACGGCTTTAGTGTCCGATTTCGGGATAGCGAGGCTGGTGATGCCAGTTGAAGCTGGAAATGGTGGAATGATTGAAAATGTGGGTAACTCTACTATGAATATGTTGTGCGGATCAATTGGATATATTGCACCAGGTATGCCTCATTTTTCTTGCTGTACTAGAACAGAGTCAGAAACAGAGGCCCCTGTTTTCACTAGATTAAACTGGCTTTACTATTTTTATTTTTTTTAAGGGACAAATAATTTTTTTTTTAATCATCTTCAGTCACACCTATCAAATTCCTGTCAGAAACTTAAGTTTTGTAGATTTCTGTTGGCATTTTTCTCTTTTGTTTAGTCCTGCAAGAAAAACGAAAGATTAGTTAATATTTTACGCGACAATATGAAAATTGTTGCTAATCACACATATTAAGTGACATAAACTTTAGTTTTGTCATAATAAGGATATTTACAAATTTGACAGTGATAAAAATTGTGAGTTAATTGTCACTATTTATAATTAACGACACATTTACGGTGACAATGAAAATTTTATCAGAGTGCAAATTTTCTTTTTTTTTTTTTGGTCATTATACATGTCGGTAATGTATAATAGTGACCAAACACTAATTCTTGCTATCAAAGTTAATTTTAACAAAATAAAAATTGTTATTGCCTAAAAGATATATTTTTGCCAAAACAAAATATATCACCACTTTACCACTAAAAGAAAAAGGGTTTTGAGGCAATGTTAATTGGGCACAATTATATTACTCCGCAATAAAGAGTTAAAAAAGCCCTTTATTTTATCGTCTTCCTAAAGATTGACAAAATTTGTCTAAGTAAATCTAATTAAACCTTTAAATCATATAATTTTTTAGGGAAAAATTGCATGTGGAGACAATTCGGATCAGAAGTTTCTAATTGTTTTCAGACCAGTGAGTACCTTTATACTATGTTTGGAACAAGAATTTTAATGAAAAAAATAATAAAAATAATCAAAAATAGAAGTAAAAGCACTATCATTTGAAACAGAGAAAAAAAAATTTCTTTATATTTTTCTGACCAAAATCCAAGAACCAGGGTTAATGAAAGCTTTTTTATAGCTTTTAATAGGTAAATTAAAGAGTCGCCTGATATTACACCTGTAGCAGTTCTTTTAACATAGACAATTTTCATACCATCACCTAATTTTGTCATGAAATTATACCCTTTTCACACTATCACCTAAATTACATATCATTAATATAGAGTATGGTTTTGGGTCGAGCACATCGACAAAAGGCGATGTTTACAGTTTCGGCGTCCTGGTCCTGGAGATGGTGACGAGAAAGAGACCAACTGACGACATGTTCTCCGGAGGGCTAAGCCTCCATAAGTACGTCAAGAATCAGTACCACACGCAGATGGAGAACGCGGTAGACCATTCGTTGGTAAGAGCATTGAGAGATCAATCCCACGAGGTGAGGAGAACGTGGGAAGTGGCCATCGGAGAACTCATCGAATTGGGACTTTTCTGCACGCAGGAGTCCCCTGCAATGCGGCCAACAATGATGGATTGCGCGGATGACTTGGATCGCCTCAAGAGGTACCTTGGCGGGGATACAACTGCAACATTTTCGTCATCACTTGGAATATCATCTTCAACTTTCAGTGATTGGTAAACAGCATTGTGTGTAAGTGGTTATCCTGCATTTTTCTATTTTCCTTTTTATCTAATTGTTTTTCTTGAAAATGTGAACAGCTTTCAAGCTCAAATCACCAATGTTATGGCAGCAAAAGTAACTAACCAACGTGTGACATTCAAGAAATGCATTAAATGAAAAAGCAACGAACAAAAACCAAGGTTTTTAGTCATGAGTAGAGTAATACATTTAAGTCCATTTAAACGAACTCAAAATCTTGTGCGACTACCGTATATTTTCAGTAGAGGCACTCAAATGAAGGGGGGGCAGGGGGGCGGGGAGGGTGGGGGGGAGGGCGTTGATGACAGAGAGAGGAAAGAAATAGAAGAATATATTTTAATGACAACTTCTTTAGTCTTAGCATCAGCACCAGAGTTTCCAGAGCAAGCCTTGCCAGTATCTTCGGCTTCTCGCAGTGAACCCGGTTTTGAGGCAATCTTCCCTAGGAATACAAGCATGCATTAATTGTTGTTCAAGAATTTAGTAATTCTTGAAACTAATCTAGAAATTAAGGAGTAGAAACTACAAACTAATCTGAAAGTCCTTATGGTAAAACTCGTTGCTTGAAAAGTTAATTCTGATACCAGACAAGTAAAATATGCCTAATGACCAAATTCTTACAATTAATTGCATAATATGGTCTCTATTAACGGAAAGAAAAATCAAAACTTGTAAATTGTAATGTATAAATATCTCCAGGATATGATCATTCCTCTGTATTCATGACTTGATGTAAAATGGGCACTCTATATATCACTTTATCTGAATAGTATGTCTTTTCAAATTTAAATATTCCAAGCATTATCATTAACACCTATATGAAACTGTTCAGTCCTATTGCAAATTGAAAAGAAAAGGAGAACTGTAATCCGAAAATAGAAATCTAATGAATTTGAAGAAACAAGTCAGTATTGCAAAACCAAAAGAGAAGAGGAGCTGTCTTTGGTAAATTACGTACCTTGGCTTGTCATATCCCAAGCTCTCGGGTTCCTCTAGTATTTGCTGTGCCGAACTGATGACTTAATCTTGACACGGGAAGTTCAGTTTAATCAGGCTAAGCATGGGAAGTTCTGCTTCTGCTAGACCCAAAGGAATTCCCACGTACTCTGTACACTGAATAACGAGGTGCTTAAGGCTTGGAAAGTGAGTGTTGTGTACTCTCCAGAACTCCTAATCAATCTTAGTAATTTGCAAGACTTTTAGTTGAACAATTTCCCCCTCAACTTCATTCCACTCTCGGCCGTGGAATGCGTCCCCTTCAAGCTTAAGAGCCTGAAGATTGGTCAGTGAACTAACAATTGTGATGTCTTCCCAATGAATACGAGAGCCACTTAAAGACAACTTTTTGAGTGAACTCGGAAAGGCAATGTCTCGTGCAGAAAAGTTGTTTTGCTGGTACATTATCTTAACAGTTAGCGATTCAAATTTTCGCAGATGGACAAGATTGTTGAGGCAATAGAATAACCATTCCCGAGGAGAGCTGAGGGATTAGGGGTGTCAATTCGGGTGGGTCGAGTGGGTTTGGATCGGGTTGAGCTAGGGGCATAAATGAAAAATCTCAACCCGACCTGACCTGAAGCTCAACCCGGAAGGGTCAACCTGAGCACGACTTGATTGGGTTCGGGTTGACCTGATTTATTTCTAGGTCACTCAATGGCTCGACCCAACCCAACCCAAAAATATATTTTTTTAAATTTTTAAATTTTTGTAACCAAAAGAAATTGCTAAAAGTACTATCAAAAAATAAGGAAAAAATCTAATATTTCAAAAGAAACATAAAATCAAATTTATCCCTAACATTAACATAATGTCATATAATTAACATAATACCAAAATATCAAATTCTAGATCACATTAGAATAAATTTCATCATTAAATTCTAGATTATTTTAAATGAAATTATTTGAAAATTTGTAATTAATGGAGTAGGAGTTTTTTAAATAAATCATAATAAAATTTAAGTAAACTAATAAGAATGAAATAACTATACTTTTTATACTATTAACATATTGATCTTACGTAAACTATGTTTATATTATTTAATCTATTTTATTTTTGAGAAAAATATTATATTTTTTAATATTATATACTATTAGCACAATCTTTGCAGAAAGATCACAAGTCATAACATAATTTTTTTTATACCATTATCATTCTTCCTATCAATATAAATTGAGTTTTTTTTTCTTTTGTTAAGAAAATGGTTCAAAAATACTACATATAATGTCTTTAATTGTGTTTAAAATTTTAAATTGTGAGGCCAAATACTAAACTAGTGGGTATGAAAAGGTAAAGAAAATAAAAACAATGATATATGGTAATCAAATATATTATTTTGATTTCTTAAATCTTTTTTAAGTATTACAAGACTATAATCACGTTATTAACTTGTTCTTGATAAAGAGAATATTTGAACTCTTTGTTAATTATATTAAACTCTTTTCAAGTTCAATCCCATTATGTAATTTAGTAAAAAATGAATTATGTTGTATTTATTTTTAAATTTAATAATAAATATTTTATTAAAAATCAGATAGTTTTAAAAGGAAAAAATAAAATAAGTGAATGAATAAAAAAATAATATCAAAGGTTAAAGTCTTGGAGAGTGAAAAATAAATCACTAAGGCTACGTTTGCTTTCCGAGATTAGCCGAGAAAATGCATTCACATCTCGGCTAATCTCGGCTAATTTATTGTTTGGTTGCCAAGATTATAATTGCGAGCCTTCACCTAATCTCACAAAGCCCGCAATATGATGGCCTAATCTCGAGATTATAATCTCATGGGAGGGGGTGAGATTGAGTCTTGGCTTCCCAAGATTAACTATTCAAACACTTTGAATTGACCATTTTGTCCTTTATTTTACCCTTACTTTTACAAATTTATTATTATTAATTATTTTTATACTTTATAATAATAATAATTAATTAATTTTATAGTTTACAATATGTAATTTTATTAAATAATAATTAATTAATCTTATAGTTTACAATATGTAATTTTATTAAATAATAATTAATAATAATATTATTAATTATCAGTAATAATAATAATTCTTATTTTTATAGTTTACAATATGTAATTTGATTAAATAATAATAATAATTAGTATTATTATTTTGATTAATTATCAGTAATAATAATAATTATTATTTTTATACTTTACAATAAGTAATTTTATTAAATAATAATAATTAATAATAATAATATTAATTATCAGTAATAATAATAATTATTATTTTTATACTTTACAACATGTAATTTTATTAAAGTTTTATAGTTTACAATATGTAATTTTATTAAATAATAATTAATAATAATATTATTAATTATCAGTAATAATAATAATTCTTATTTTTATACTTTATAATATGTAATTTGATTAAATAATAATAATAATTAATATTATTATTTTGATTAATTATCAGTAATAATATTAATTATATTTTTATACTTTACAACATATAATTTTATTAACTAATAATTAATATTATTATTATTAATTATCAATAATAATAATTAATTAATTTTATACTTTACAATATATAATTTTATTAAATATTATTATTATTATCATTATTAATTATCAATAATAATAATTCTTATTTTTATACTTTACAATATTTAATTTGATTAAATAATAATAATAATTAATAACAATATTATTATTATTATTATTATTAATTATCAGTAATAATAATAATTATTATTATTATTATACTTTACAATAAGTAATTTTATTAAATAATAATTATTAATAATAATAATAATATTAATTATGAGTGATAATAATAATAATAATTATTATTATTATTTTTATACTTTACAATATGTAATTTTATTAAATAATAATAATATTTATTAACAGTAGTAATAATAATAATAATTATTTTTATTTTTATTTAATAAAATTACATATTGCAAAGTATAAAAATAATAATAATAATAATTATTAATTATCAATAATAATAATTAATTATTGTTATACTTTACAATATGTAATTTTATTAAATAAAAAAAATAATAATTATTATTAATTAATAATATTATTATTATTAATTATCAAGGGTAAATATGTAATTGTACTCTAATCTTACTTTGAATCTTATTTAATTGTGGATACCAAACGGCCACATACGCAATATGTACGATCATCCTACTCAGTTAATCTTGGATACCAAACAACCATTATAATTAATCTAAATCTCGGCTAATCTTGAGCCAAGAGACAAGCTTCAATTAACGAATCTCGCAAAGCAAACGCAGCCTAAGTGAATAATAAATTTTTTTAAAAAAATCGGGTTGGGCCAAGTTGGGTTTGGGTTAAATCGGATTTTGGGTTACCCAATATTCAATTTCGAGTTACTCGGGTTGACCCGAACGCAACCCAACTCGACCCAATTTTATTTTTCGGGTCAATTTTCGGGTCCGACCTGATTTGACCCAAACCTGATTTTTTTTGGGTGGATCGTGTTCGGGTCATCGGGTCGGGTTAGTTTTTGCACCCCTATTCAAAAGAAGCAGATTGCAAGGTGTCGAGGACTTGATAGCTATAACTTCTTTCCTCAGTCCTTTGGTGAACATAGAGGAGACTACATACCTTTCATGTCAAGTTACATGCATAAAGAATTTCTTTGAGATTCTTTTAAGCTTAAGCCCCAAGATCAAGTACAATGCAACTTTTAGGTTTCCCCGTCTTCCCTCGCTTACTAACTACAATGAGGTTTCTGTAAAAGAGGTCCTTTTAAGTACTCCATTGCAACTTCTTCTAGGTTTCTACCTTTTATTGGTTTTAGAAATCCTTCAACAACTCACAAATTGATAAGCCTAGAAAACATAATTTTCACTATTTTCTCATAAGGTTCCCATATAGAGGAAGCATGGCTTCAGATGAACAAACAAATGACTGTAACTCAAAGACAATATCTTAAACTAGTGCTCATTGCTCTCTAAATTGACTATGAGGGTTATATTTTCAGCAACATACTCCCAATTTTCGCATTATAACTAGGAAGCCCATTTATTTTTCTTTTATTTTTCATTTTTTCCCATTTCATTAGTTCTTTTTTCTCCACCTACTCCAGACCAAACCTTCCCAAAAAACGAAAGATATATATATATATATATATACATAATAAAATAATACATAATACTAATTTGAAAAAATAACTGTATCCATCACTTTATATTTTCAGCTGTCATGCCTTTTCTAGTTACCAAAAAAATCAATCACGCTTTGAAAAGTGTTGATCTAATTAAGGACTATTAAAGTATTAAAATCATTGAAAAAGAAAGCAGAAATATGTTACAACCATCAATATGGCAATTGCGGTCTTTATTCGCTGCAAAAGGCTTTCAAATAAATTTTTAAACAATTAAATACTCTCAATACAAATTAATTATTGTAGCTCATATACTCCTGCCTGAGTTTCCCAACGTCTGTGCCGTACAGATACGAAGATACAAATATGATATCACACAAATATGACGACACGAAACTTTCAAAAAATTTATGACACAACATGTTCTTACATGACAATATTTATATAAATATTTTTATATTGTATTAGTAATAATGTGACAATACGCTTATATTTACACATTTATTTGTATAATTAGTGCAAGATTCATATTTACATATTGATACAATTACAAAAATGTAGAAGTTCAAGTCGGTGATTGTATCACAGTTCTTTTTACATGATCTATGAACTATCTATTTTAGAAAACAAAATAAATTTTCAATTTTTATAAAATTCATAATGTGAAAATAAATCATTAGATGAAACCACAATCATTTTCGAATAACTTTAGAAAATTTTTATTTTTAATGAATTTTTTATAATTAAGATACTCACAAAAATATATGAAAAAAAAAATCTGCATGTTCAAAAAATGTCCGACACATTATTGATATTATGTCCAATATGCCAATAGAAGTGTTAGGTTTATTTAATTTATAAACTCGCCGCATGGTACACCAAACACATGTCGAAGAAATATCATCTTTGATGCATATCCAATATTGTACGACTCTAATTTTAGAAATGTCGGTGCATTATATATAGCCCAACACCTGAGCAAATCCAACAGGCTCTTTACGAACACTCTCCAATCAACCATGCACTGATCCACAAGTAATAAATATTATCTCTTGGACACACTCAATACATCTGCTACACATTTTTAAAAAAAAAAAAAACTTAATTATTTGACTGTCTTTAAACCTTATGGTGGGATAAAATTATAAAATCTATAATAATTTCTATAAAAATATAACTTTTCAAATATTTATTATATTTATGATAAACAAAAAGTAGAATAATTCATGGGGTAAAAGACTAAACTCCCCTGTGGGCGGAATCGTATGAGTATCCCACTCATAATTATATTTGGTAGAATATTTTCTAACTGTTTATAAAGTTCAGGTTCATTTTCTTGTTCATCAATTTATGAGATAGCGTATCCTACCATGGGGTGGGATGTGTAATCCAATTAATTTGAATTGAATTTATATGAGTTGTAATTTATTGTACTATCCTTAAATTTGTATGATGGGCCCAAATGTAAGGGCTTTCTTTAATTTGCTTTTAATCCATATAGGGAAAATAAAACTACCAAACACTTTTTAAAAGCTATCTTATGAGATAATGATTGTCACCAAACAAATTAATGCAAAGTTGATAACATATTTATAACATGTGTATCTAATGATTTTGTTATCACACAATCCTCTACTGTGACCAAGCACAACCTCAGTGAATTGATTCATTTTAATAGAAACTTTTTCTTTAAGGTTCTTTAAGAATTTTTATTTTTCAATTTTGATATATATAAATTATAGAATATATTTTCTTAACATTTTAAGATATATAAATTGTAATTGAGACACTTTTATTTTTTTTAAATTAAATGAAATCTTAAAAAAAAATAAAATCTTCATAAATTAATTTTTGTTAGAAAAGATAATGTATATGTAAAATAAAATCGATTTAGTTAACTATAAAAACAAAAATGTAATGAACTCAAGGGTAAATTTGTCCAATAGTTTCGTTAAATTTAATGATTGGGCTTTTTAGTAGGGACGGAGCCAGGAATTTGATTGAGAATGACAAAATTTTTTCGAGATCATTAGTTATTAAAATGTATAAATGTAAGGATTATATATAAAATTAATATATAAAATAACAAAAGTTATTAAATTTATGCGTATACGACTAATTAGAAATGCTATAATATATATATATATAGATATATATACATATAAGTGCTACAATATATAAAAATGATACTGAAAAAAATAACAAGCTATTCTCTATTTCAAAAGAAGCAAATATAGTGGATAATGAATTATTTTTAAAAATACTTAAGATAGAATTTTTTGACAATAAAATTGAGGTAAACCCACATAATGATATGTAATCAAAAGTCATAAGGTATTAAAATAGATTTTTTTCTCTCTCTCTCTTTGTTCTTACAATCAAAAAATATATTCAAAACTCAAAAAAATATCTTTTCTTTTTATTCTGCCATCACATTCTCCAAATTACTCAAAATTAAATATGAAGTCTCAAATTAGTAAGATTCATTCAAGCTCAATAGTCCAACAAACAAACATCAACATTCATTAAGTTTAATATTAAACAACTATTAAAATTCATATCAACAATTCTAAGATTCAAATCTCTACCCAAAAATCAATTACAAAAATAACTAAATAAATATATAAATTTTAAAATTAGTACACAATACCTTATTGTATGTTGCTTTTAAAGAAAAAGTTGAACACTATAGGGTTTGTAAGAGAAGAACAATTCTAATATGATTTTTTGTGTTTTAATTGGAATAGAATAGAGAAGTAAAATCTAATAGAATTCATAATATTTTAATTTGAAGAGAAGAAGGAGAAAGAAAGGAAGGAGAAAGAAAGAGCATTTAATTAATTATGGTAAATTAGATTGGGTATAATAATTATCAAAAATAAAATAGAGTAGAGAAAATAAAAATTTTCATTGTATAACTGATATAAAAGTCAAATTTTTATTTGAGGGTGGGGTGGGGTTTGAAATTCTAATAAATATATATACTAAAAATGGATTTTTAAAAAATTGTTTAGGGTTATTTTAGTAATTTTACATAATAGAAAATGTTAAATAGTAAACATGAGAGGAAAGAGGGGCATATAAAAAACTTGACTCCGTTCATCACAACAATTTTTTGGCACAACTTGAAGATAAGCTTCTTGTTGAGTACAATCTCATATTGCACCAAGAAGAGTTGCTCTTGTTCTAGAAGTCCAAAGTGAATTGGCTTCAGTACGGTGATAAAAACACTAAATTCTTCCATTTATTTACTCTTTGTAGATGAAGGAGGAATAAAATTGAATACGTTACCTCACTCTTCGTTGGTGGAAATTCCACTCCCACGGTGTCCCTTACAGCCAGCCTACTTCAAAAAATAAAAAATAAAAAATCAACAATGAAGTCATTAGTTCACTGAGCACTCGAGTTTTTAATGAATTTAAGTTTCGATCCAATATATTTTAAATATTCTCATATTTTACCCATCATTAAAGATTCGATGGAAGGTTGACTTAAGAAAATTTTCAAAATACATGAAACTAAAAGTGAGATACTAATAATGTACAAGATTAAACGCCTAAATTATGTGATGAAAACTGATATTTTTCTTTTTTGCTTATTCATGATATAATACTTTAAATCTTAGCTCCAACAAGAACCGTAGACAAGCCGTTATCACTAAAAATTAATTACAAAATTATTTTTTGTTTAATTATGTATATATTCAATAATATTAAAATAAATTTTCTTATCTCTAATGTTATAGTTTCTACCAAAAATTTCAGAAATGTGTGAATGAAAACAATGCATAATTTAGTACAAATATCATGGATGACAAATAATTTAGCAACACCACTTTCTGTTAAGAAAATAGACAATGGGACCAAATTTGATTGAAAGTAAGAATAATGGCACTAAAATTGATTATGGGTAAACGTATGGAAACAAATTTAATATAAGTATGTTTTTTTTTATTTTCGGATGGACAAATTTTATTGTGAATATCTTTTCATATAAATATTTATTTGATTAGTGATGTCGCATCAAAATTTTATATTAATATATGTATAATTGCATAGATATAACAATTAAAAATATATATTTATATAAAATTAATGATTGAAAGATATAAATATATATATTTTTGATTGACATGATGCTTTAAATTGATTATACTGTTTTGATAAAATTTTTGGGGAAAGGAGTATTTATGAATTATGGATGAATATTTATTGTTATTTTGGGAGTTGGAAATTATTTCCCCAAAACAACACCGAACACTACCTCAAGGATTCAAATTTTATAAGCGTGAATATGTGCCTGTATATAATACTTATTTGATATATATAATTTATTAATTATAAAATTCACCAGCTTACAATTATTTGTACGTCATATATTTGAGGGTATGAGATATAGATATAATCATATCATGGTTGAATTATACTTGGTGGGATTACAAACACATGAGGCTGTTGGATTGGCTCGTCAGCCGTTATGGCCAAATCATTCATCCACGCTATCATTGTGCAGGAAATGAACTTCTCATCATTCAGCAATTTAGTTCACTGAATATCAAGAGGGAGTGCTCCTCTCTGGTCGTTTTCAGTTCCGGTTTATTCGTCGGACCGAAAATGTTGTGGCCCGTCAATTAGCTCGCAATTCCACGTTCATTGAACCGGACACTAGTTTCATTGCTTAATATATTAGGCTTGTAATTGATCCGGAGGTCTCCGCTATTTAATTGAGTAATACATTCTTGCTTTCCTTCAAAAAAAAAAAAAAAAATTCTCATATCACTAGAAAAAATATATATCCTTCATTCACAAATCGATATATTATAAATTTAAATTTTATGGCGGATTTAGTTTTTAACAATTTTATTGCTGAATACATTGTCTTTTTTTTTTGGGCGAATTACACTGACTACCCCTGAGATTTGGCTAATTTACGAAAAATCCCCTACTTTTTCAAAAATTACAAAAAACCCCCCTAAGGTTTCAAAAATATTACAAATTTATTCAAATTTCCGAAAATACCCCTTCCCTTTTTTTGGGTGATTTACACTGATCACCCTGAGATTTGGTTAATTTACGAGAAACCCCTTATGGTTTCAAAAATTACCAAACCCCTCCCCCCCCCCCCCCCCCGAAGTTATACCAATAGTACAACTAGCACCTATTTAGGATGACTTATTAACAATATTAAATCTTTTTTTGCTCCTCTGTAATATTGTTATCATAAAATTTTCATGTAATAGATTTGAAAAAAAAATGTGATTATTTATTCAAATAAATATTCTGAATTTAATGCATTAAAAGTATCTACCAACACATCAAGTATGTTATATTATCACTAATACGGAGTAAATTTTAAGAGAAATGAGTTAGAGTCCTCAAGCTAAATAAAATTTTCAAGTGCATTATTTAATTTCAATTTTTTTATTTCAATCAATGTTTATATTTCTCATTTCACATAATCATAATTTTTTTCCAAATCTACTAAATTAAAATTTTATGATAACAATATTACAGAGGGAAAAAAAAGAATTAATATTGTTGATAAGTCAACCTAAGTAGGTGCTAGTTGTAATATTAGTATAACCTCAGGGGGGTTTTGGTAATTTTTTAAACCACATGGGGTTTCTCGTAAATTAGCCTAATCTCGGGATGGTCAATGTAAATCACCCAAAAAAGGGGAAGGGGTATTTTTGAAAATTCGAATAAGTTTGTAATATTTTTGAAACCTTAGGGGGTTTTTTGATAATTTTTGAAAAAATAGGGGATTTTTCGTAAATCAATCAAACCTCAGGGGTGGTCAGTGTAATTTTTTCTTTTTTTTTTTTGGATAATTTACTGAATACATCGTCACCGATTGCTTTTTAATCTTATTTATATTGAATTCTGTCACTAATCTATTATATGTATCTTAAATTTATGATTGAATTCTGTTATCAATTCATTATATATACTTTAATTTTGTAACAAATCTCTCCTTCACAAAATTTCTATTAAGGAAGAAAATATTTTTTATAGTGTATAAGCTCCTCCGTCATCAGTACAATTTAATGTTGGTATCGGTTCATTTATCTACCCAGCCGGCCAGACTTTTTGGCGTCCGCTAATTGGCCAAGTACGACCCATAAAATATCGTAAGTAGGTAACCACCTTTGATCACTATAGAACAGCAGCAATTGAGTGTGAAGGGCATTGCAATTTATTTTCCGTAGGTTTTATTCGTTTCTGTCATAATTTATTGCTATAAACCATGAAGATCAACGTGAAGGACTCGACCATGGTGAGGCCAGTGGCCGAGACGCCGAGTGTCAGACTGTGGCTCTCCAATATGGACTTGGCCATCAAAAACTTCCACCTAGTCACCGTGTACTTCTTCCGCCACAACGGGGCGGCCGACTTCTTCGACACAGCGGGGCTCAAGGCGGCGCTGGGCCGTGTACTGGTGGCGTTCTACCCCGTGGCGGGGAGGTTGAGGAGGGATAAAGATGACCGCATCGAGGTCAACTGCAACGGTGAGGGAGTGTTGTTTGTGGTGGCGGAATCCGATGCGGTGTTGGATGACTTGGGTGACTTTGCCCCCACGGCGGAGATCGACGGTTGCCTCGTTCCCGCGATGGATTGCTCCCAAGAAATTTCGTCTTTCCCGCTTAGCATGGTGCAGGTCAGTTATATGTATTGGGTATAGACTATAATCTAAAGAGTTTAGGTATATGAGTCCGTCGGAGGGACGAGAAGCAATTATTTTTTTTAAAAAAAAATTATTTTAATGTAAACAATCTGTATTTAGTTGAGGTTTTGTTTTTTTTTTTTTAAGTAAAAGGCTGAAAAAAAATCACAAATTGGCTTTTCTTTTTCCAAAATTTATTTTGAATCGTTTCCAAAGAATAGCTTTAAAATCTTGTAAAATACTTTTAACTATTACATTCAAATTTAAAACGGCCTGGCTTAAACAAACAAAATAAATAAATAAATAAATAAAAACACCTATGGTGAAAAAACACAACTCAACAAACGTTTTTCTTAATTAATCTATATGAATGTGCTCCATATTGATATCGATTATTTCAAAAGTTATATTTTTTATCATAGCCCAAATTAATAATAAAAATAATCAAACCTATATTTACTAGAATTTTGTATAAATAGACATAGGGCCGTTTAAATATATTTTCTTTGGAAACTATTATGGGTAGATTCAAAAGAAGTCATTTTTGGCCTTTGGCCATTTTCCTTGATTTTTTACTTTTTTATAAATGGCCAACCAAGCGTAAATTTTCTCCCCTGAAGTAAGATGTGTGCAGTTTCACGTGTTTTGACTCAGTTTGCGTAATTACATACATTACCTATGCTATTAATTTTTGGGGGTCAACTATAAGATGAGGTTTGATGGCAGGGATTCGTCTTTGTAATTATGGAAACTTCGCTATCATCTATTGTAAGATAAAATGGCGTCCTGGTCTAACATTGTTCCTCAAATTTAAAGTCAGTGATTTGTTCATCTCTTTGCATACTTCAAACTTTAAAATAAAAAAAAAAAAGTTTCATATAAAGGTAAACCGTGAGAGCTCTCTAGCTGTTTCATAAACATATATAGGAGCTTGTATATAGGAGGGCTGTGATTATTTAAATTTGACTATTTTACATGCACGATTATGACTTCTTATCATTTTTTCTCTGATTTTTATCATCTGTTTTGCTCTTTGTAGAGGAAAACAAAATATTAGTTTCTCGTAAAAATAAAAAAGAACAAATTTATATGAACTTTGACACTAAATGAAAAGGAACTAGTAATTCTCTCACTAATTATATGATCGGGATAATTGCAATTTATATCCTATCCGTTTAGCCTATTTTTGATTTTGCCCTTTTCGTTTCAAATTTTTCAATTTTGTCCTCTCCGATTATTAATATTTCGATTGTTGTCCGAGTTTGGACATAACTTCTCACCGGTGATGATATGACGATTTTCTGGCCGCAAATTGTGATTTTTCTGATCATCACCATAAATGGCCAGAAAGTCATCACGCCATCACTGGCGAGAAGTTATGTCCAAAATCGGACGACAATCAAAACATTGATAATCAGAGAAGACAAAATTGAAAAATTTTATAAACGGAGCGAGCAAAACCGAAAATACCCTAAATGTAGAAGGCAAAAAAAACAATTATCCCTTATATGATCCGTACAGATAGATTAAAAAAAAAAGTGCTTGAGCCGTGTTTTTTATAGAAGACTCTTTTAATTAAAGCAATTATGTATTTAGATGTAGTAATTAAACGTCTTTTAAAATATCCTTTTAATTATTTGAGACTACAGTTTCTCAAAAAGCCACTTTTGAATTTTTTTTTCCTTATTTTTGTTTTTTTTTTTAAAATTCAGTTAAACGAAACTTTTTCTGTTGGATTTTTTTTTTCAAAAGAATAATATTTCTCTTCTTAAGACAAAGCTTAATCGAGTGGGATAATATAATGACTACATTTTGCCCATCTATACTACAAGGATCGCATTAATTGGACTACTCGAGTAGTAGTGATTATAGCAGTAGCATCAATGCCTATTAATTGAATTCATTTTGCCCATCTATGCTATAAGGGTGGCATCAATTTCCCTCCTATAGAAACAAGACCATCAAATACCCATTGAAATTCAGAAAATTATATTAATTAACAAAATAATTACTCTTGAGACAAACAAAAGGAAAACTCAATTTGCACCGTCTAGATAATCTATATAACACGATAACCCCCCTAAAACAAATGATATTAGGTAACCGCAAATTTTATTCAATGCTAACTCATTAAATAAAATAAATTTAAATTAAATATAAAATAGATAAACAATAAATACAGTTTTAAAGTATAAAAAAGACATATTAAGTTGAACTTGCTTATCTAAATTTGTTGAAATTAATGCTTTTTCAATAAAAGGATCTTGTTATAAAATAAAAATCTTGAGACGATGTATTAATAAGCACAAAAAAAAATAAAATCTTGAAACAATGCTTACTCTAATTGAATCCAATTTGTCTCAAATTTAATACATAATAATTCATCCAAAATCCAACAAAATATTCATATCAGCATTATATATATATATATATATATTTATATATATGGGGATAATTGCATTCACTACCCCTTGGAAGTTTTAAAAAACTACAATTGATCTTTCAAAAATTTTTAATATTACAAACACTTTCTTTGTGGAAGTTGAAAATTACATCTACCCCATGATTAACCAATTTTATGTATCTATACAATATATTAAATGTGAGGCGCATTTATTTTTTCTTTGATATGTATAATTGTGGTATCCCGAAAATGCGCTTCAACTACTTATACATCCTCTATCATTTATTTTCTCTCCAAGAACGTATTCGTTTTTTCTTTTTTTTTGCTTAAGGGGGTTTGCTACTATTTATTTATTTTCAGGGGTTAAGTGCATTTAATTTTAGTGTTTTAATAGAAAATTAGATTGTAGAACCGGATTGGATAAGAAAATGTAATGCGAGGGACTAAATGTAATAAAGTGTATCTACAAAGACCAAAATCGAATTAGTGATAAACATGAGGGACGAAAAGTGAAAATTTTCCAACATTTTATCTTACATGAAAATATCTTTAAACAGTAAAATATCTAGAGGTTCGTCTTGCATGTCATGTGATGGGCTAAAATTGATTATTAAAATTAAACTTAATTAAAGTGATTCTATCTGCAATTTTTCCATGGATCATTGGATTGTAAGTTAATGTAATTAACTAATAAGCCAAAATTTGCATTTTTCTACTGATGAATAAAACATCGGAAAAATTACACTGACCACCCCTGAGGGTTGGCTAATTTACGAAAAACCCCCTACGTTTTCAAAAATTACCAAAAACCCCCTAAGGTTTCAAAAATATTACAAACTTATTCGAATTTCCGAAAATACCCCTTCCCATTTTTTGGGTGATTTACATTGACCACCCTGAGATTAGGCTAATTTACGAGAAACCCCCTGTGGTTTCAAAAATGACCAAAAATCCCCTGAGGTTATACTAATATTACAACTAGTACCTACTTAAGTTGACTTATCAACAATATTAATTCTTTTTTTCCCCTCTGTAATATTGTTATCATAAAATTTTAATTTAATAGATTTGAAAAAAAAAATTATGATTATGTGAAATGAGAAATATAAACATTGATTGAAATAAAAAATTGAAATTAAATCATGCACTTGAAAATTTTATTTAGCTTGAGGACTCTAACTCATTTCTCTTAAAATTTACTCCGTATTAGCGATAATATAACATACTTGATGTGTTGGTAGATACCTTTAATGCATTAAATTCAGAATATTTATTTGAATAAATAATCACATTTTTTTTCAAATCTATTACATGAAAATTTTATGATAACAATATTACAGAGAGGAAAAAAAAGATTTAATATTGTTAATAAGTCAACCTAAATAAGTGCTGGTTGTAATATTGGTATAACTTTGGGGGGGTTTTGGTAATTTTTGAAACCATAGGGGGTTTCTCGTAAATTAACCAAATCTCAGGGTGGTCAGTGTAAATCACCCAAAAAAAGGGAAGGGGTATTTTCGGAAATTTGAATAAGTTTGTAATATTTTTGAAACCTTAGGGGGTTTTTGGTAATTTTTGAAAAAGTAGGGGATTTTTCGTAAATTAGCCAAACCTCAGGGGTAGTCAGTGTAATTCGCCCATAAAACATCCCATGTGCTTGTTGTTTCTTGGTAAAGAATAGGAGTATCAGTTCGGCGAAGAACACAATAGAATTCGTATGAGGTGTACAACACTTAGGTTGTTGCGCTAACCAATACATAAGAGCATGTATCAATGGTGGTTATAATTTATATTTTTTTTAAAAAAACTTTCAAATTTTTCTCCATTTTACAACTAATTTTTCTCTCTTCATCTTACAATCATTCATTGCATACTGCAGGTCACACGTTTCAAATGCGGCGGAGTCTCATTAGGCATAGGAAACCACCACTACTTAGAAGATGGGCTTTCTGGACTTCATTTTATCAACACATGGTCCGATATAGCTCGAGGCCTAAATATTACGATCCCACCTTTCTTCGACCGGACCCTCCTTCGTGCACGTGATGTCCCCGAGCCTAAGTTCACCCATGTTGAGTTCCAGCCCCGTCCGCAACTAAAAATCCCTCAACAAAGCTCCTCCGATGCTTCTCCTGAAACAACTGTTTCCATATTCAAGCTAACACGTGATCAACTCAATGACCTCAAATCTAATTGCAACAAAGACAAAAACGCGTCTATTACTTACACCACGCATGAGGCCCTCTCTGGGCATGTCTGGCACTGCATGTGCCAGGCTCGTGGCCTGCCTGATGATCGGGACACCTTGTTGTACCTTAGATGTGATGCGCGGTCTAGGCTCCAACCCCCGCTTCCACCAGGGTACTTTGGTAACGCTGTCTTCCCAACTGTGGGCATCACCACATCTGGTGACCTCCGGACCGAGCCATTGAGCCACACTGCAGGCAAAATCCATGAAGCTATTGCTCGGATGGACAACGATTACTTGAGGTCGGCTATTGATTACTTGGAGCAATATACTGATCGCAAAAGCTATGTATTCCCCGGGAACAACCTTATGAGCCCGAATATCGGAATAACCAGTTGGGCTAGGCTGCCTTTATACGATGCAGATTTCGGTTGGGGTCGGCCGATTTTTGTTGGACCAGCCAAACCTCCTCCTGAAGGCAGAACTTTGGTGATGCCGAGTCCGACAAATGATGGGAGCTTGTTGCTTGCAGTCTCTCTCCCAAAGCATCATATGGTGCTCTTTGAGAAGTTCCTTTATAACATTAATTGAATAACTATATCATTCAGTGGCTCAACTGAGTAGAACAACTTATGCTTCTATTTCTACCGGCAGTTCTTAGGTGTGTATTTCCTTATACTTTGCAAGTATTCTCCCAAGAACCATACCAGCCTTCTACTTTATCTGTACTAATATAAGTAAGGCCACGACTGGAATGATAGATTTGAATTTGACTAGAGATTTGAAATGAATGGACTTTATATCCATATGAATTGATTTCTCTCATGGTGGTTTGTGGAAAGAATTTCAAATCAATTGGTCTCAATCTTATAGTTTGGTTAAATATCTACAGTATTTGAATTTCTTTTTTTTACTTTTTTTTCTATAACTAAAATAGTAAGGAATATACTTATTTTTATTTTTATAAAAAGATACCAGGGGTTGTCTATTTTTAGGTAAAGGTAAAAATTGAACATTAGGTAACTTGTTTAATTAGAGTACCTCTGATCTATTATACAAGTTATACTTACCTAATACCTATCATGCAGGTTTTAAATATCTGCTATCTATTCACTTCAGATCCCCTATTTTTTTTTTCTTTCATTTCAGACTGGTTTATTTCAATTTGGATCCTCTGCTACAAAAAATGTGATTCATCTCCTCCTACACTTATCAATGCACGCCACGTGTATTGGTGAGCGATTGGGATAAGGAAAGAGATTTATCCGTATCATAAGTTTTTTTCTTTCATTATCTCAACCTTCACCAATACATGTGGCGTGTAAGGATGAGTGTAGGAAGAGATGCATCACCTTTTTGTAGCAAAGGATCCGAACTGTTGTTTCTTTGTTTGGATTGCCGACTTGTGGGGGGCAATTTAACGGCAATATCCAACTATTAACTCTTCAATTTTTTTTTCTTTTTTGTTTTCCTATCCTTCCTTAAAGCAACGTATATTCTGTTTGGATTCAAGAAGGTAATTTCCTGGGTTTCCTTTTTCAACATGGAGTATTTCAAATTCTTTTACTCATCAATACCGTAACAGCAACTCTTGCTCACGGTGACCTCTGACAGCATTCCGCAGTGCCAAATTGATAAGAATTTCAAGAGATGGGAGAATTTTCACAATGTATTCCTCTTCGTTAAAAACAAATTTGCGTTTCGAAAAACAAGAATTTGGGAATTTTTCAACACAAATTCTCGTTTCGAGGTACCGAAATCCATTAAATTCTTGCCTATCCACTAGATGAGCACAGAGTCTTTGTGAAATCTAAGAAAGTAGAAAGAAAAATGTGTAAAAGCTAAGGGAGAACAAAATGGGAGAAGTAATTTCTATTATGCTCAAAAAATGTACTAAAACTAATATGAGTACATGACCTCATTATATACAATGCTCTGAGAAAAGAAAGCTAAGCTACGTAAAACCTACGCTACTAGCTAAAACTGAAATGGCAAACCTCTAACAGAAAAGAATAAATATTACAGGTTGTACAACCATGACAACTATACAAATTACACATCATACCCCTGACAGTTATACAACCATGACATCTATACAACCAACTTTTACACACTTTACACCCCCCCTTTCAAGTTGGCGCTTGGTGGAGAAAAACGAAGCCCAACTTGGATAACATTTGACGAAACAAGGGGTCAGACAAATTCTTGGTAAAGAGGTCAGCAAGTTGAAGAGTTGACGAAACATGAGATGGAGCAACGAAACCTGCTTTGTAGTGATGAGGCACAACATGACAGTCAATGTCAAGGTGCTTCATTCGCTCATAAAAGACCGGGTTCTCCATGATGTGGATGGCCGCCTTGTTGTCACACCATAAAGTGATTGGTAGGGAAATGGGAACATGAAAATCCTTCAAGACATAAGAAACCCAAAGCAATTCAAGAAGAGCGTGACACTGTGTTTTGCTTTTTCGTTTTCCAGGAAATTAGAGCACCTCTGAGAAAGACACAATAACCTATAGTGGACTTTCAAGTGGTTGGGCAGGTAGCCCAATCGGCGTCAGAGTATACCTGAAGATGGAGAGGAGAGTAAGCAGGAAAGTGTAAACCAGCAGATGGGCACCCCTTCAAGTACTTTAGAGCATGCGTGACGACATCCCAATGGGCAAGAGTGGGCCGATTAACAAAATGACTGAGTTGTTGTATAGCAAAAGACAAGTCAGGCCTGGAAAGATTCAAATACAGAAGTCTACCAATCAATCTGTGATATTGGTTAGGCTGAGGATACAAGGGACTATCATCCTCATGAAATTTGTGACTGTGAGGCAAAGGCGTGTTAACAGCCTTAGCATCCTCAAAACTAGTATCCTTAAGAATGTCAAGAATGTATTTGCGCTGTGTAAGAAGTGCGCCATTCACACAACGAGCTATCTCCAAGCCTAGGAAATATTTGGTGAGACCAAGATCTTTAATCGTAAAAACATCATATAAAAACCGTTTGATGTCCAGAATCTCCCCCTCATATGAACCAGTCACCAGAACATCATCCACACAACAATAAGTCCCAAAAAGGAAGTAGAGGACTACTTATAAAAGAAGCAGTGATCGTGCTCACTCTGCCTGAAACCATATTTCAGGAGTGTTTCGCTAAACTCCAAATTCCATTGCCGTGAGGCTTGTTTAGGCCATAAAGTGACTTTCTCAGTTTGCACACTTCACCATCTTGTGCTTTAGTATACCCTTCGAGAGGCAGCAAGTAGACTTCCTCATCAAGATGGCCATGTAAGAACGCATTGTTAACATCTAACTGGTGGATAGGCTAGCCTCGTGCAGTAGCTAAAGCAAGGAAGATTCTGACAGTAACTAACTTGGCAAAGGGCGAAAAACTATTAAAATAGTCCACCCCAAACGTTTGGTGAAACCCCTTCGCAACCAAACGTGTCTTGTACCTTTCGACTGTCCCATCAAACTTAAATTTGATCTTGTAAACCCACTTAGACCCAATAGCTTTCTTGCCGGGGGGTAAAGAGACAAGCTCCCATGTCTGATTTCTTTCTAGAGCATCTAGCTCGTGATTCATTGCATCAATCCATTCCTGATGTTTCACAGTCTGAATATAACAGGAAGGTTCTCTAACCACTGACACATTAGCCATAAACTGAAGATATGATTTAGAAAAGGTAAGAGAACCAATGTTAATAAAAGAAGAAGGAGAGGCAAGAGCAGAGGCATTGCAAACATAATCATGAGACCAGGTGGGAGCTCGTTTTGGCCTGGTACTGAACCGCAAAGGTGGTGCACTATTGTTAATGTCTGGTTCTATATGTGCTGGACCAGGATTAGGAGGATTAGGTGAGATAGGAGAGGTAACATGAGGTGGATGAGGAGATTCAGGAAGATCAATAGTAGAGACAGAAGGTGGAGCGGGGAGATTAGAAGAAAGATCTTCACTGGCTAGAGGAAGTGAAGGAGATTGGCATGAGGGTGTGTAAGAGTGAAATGGGAATAGATATTCATAGAAATGAACATCCCCGGAATAAAAAGTATTGTGTGATTGTAGATCATAAAACTTATAAGCCTTTTGTCCACAGCTATACCCCAACAAAATGCATTTTAAGGCTCTAGGAGCAAACTTGTCTTTGTTAGGCACATTATTAACTGCATAGCACAAGCACCCGAAGGTCATTAAGTGATGCCAGTCTGGTATTTTCTTATGTGGCGGTTCATAAGGTGATTTCCAATTAAGCAAGTGGCTTAGTAGTCGGTTTATGATGTGTATAGCTGTTAGGATTGAGTCTCCCCAAAACTTTATTGGCAAATTGGAGTGAATCATGAGAGCTCGTGCCACTTGTAGTAGATGTTTGTGTTTTCTTTCCACCACTCCATTTTGTTGTGGAGTGTGTGGACAGGATTTTTGATGAATGACACCTTTTTCTAGAAACATTTGATGACAAAGAGAGTTGACAAACTCAGTCCCATTATCACCTCTAATTACTTTAACCGCTTATATTGTGTTTGGATTAGAATGAAGAATGAAGATAATGTGGGGAAAACAAGTTGTTTATGGGCTAAGAGGTATGTCCAGGTGCATCTACTATAGTCATCGACTATGGTTAAGAAGTAGTGGGCACCTGACACTACTAGAAAAAATGCAATTAGCCACGGATTTGGCAAAAAATCCGTGGCCAAGGAGATTAGCCACGGATCGGCCACGGATTAGCCACGGATTTTTTCCGTGGCTAAAAGTGGTGTGGCTTAGCCACGGTTGGGATTAGCCACGGCCTGGCCGTGGCTAGGGGCCACGAGGCCCGAACCTGAACCCGCGTCCCCAAGCTTTTTTGTTTGTGCTCAAGGAGAGTCGAACACGGGACATCAATATTGTAATTTGAGCATGAAACCGTTGCGCTAAAGGAATTCTTTGGTTATTGATTGATTTTTTTTTATACTTAAACTATATTTTTACAATATTTTAAACTTAAATTATCTAATAAGTTTCATTAGTTTTATCAATTTTTTTTAATTTAATTTTAGTAATTTTATAAATTATTAACCAATTATTTCTTTTAAATTAAAGATATTTGCCTTTGACTTTATCGTTCAATATTCAACTTTTCTTTTTATGACAAATATTTAATAAACTAATATATCAAAAACAAAAATCATAACAAAAATCTATTTATATAATTTATATTTAGATAATAGCAATTTTAATTCGTGATCATTTGCCAATATCTTCGTATATGTGTGGTATTATATATATATATGTCAAGTATACATATCATATATATATATATATATATATATATCAATATATGTATCTATTTTAAATATGCCCAATTATATATGTATCAATATATATATATATGTCCATGTATATATAGATAATTTATATTTAGAGAATTAAAATATCAATAATAAAAATTTATCCGTTGTGTCAAAAACCAAAAAAAAAAAAAAAAAAAATTAGCCACAGTTAGTCCACGGATTGCCCGTGGCTAAATTAGTCACGGTCAGGCCGTGGCTAATAGCCACGGATTAGCCACGGCCAGGCCATGGCTAATTATTTTTTTTCATTTTTTTTATTTTTTGTACCATAGATAAATTTATATATATATATATATATATATTGATACATATATAAATTTATATTGATACATATATTTATATATCCAAGTATATATGTACCAATATATATTTGTGACTAATCCATGGCTATATTTATATATATATATATATATCATGTATGTATACATATGTTGAAGTATATACATATGAGTATATGTGTATATATATGTATCAATATATGTGTATATATATGTCCAATTATATAAATCATATATACATATATCAATATACGTATATGTCAATGTGTATCTCATATATATTGATATATTATATGTGCATTCTAACCCTCTATATATAGTCTATATGATATAACAATATATCTATATATAACATATCTAATATATGTTATAAATGTAGTGTACGTATATATCGATCTAATATATATATATATATATATATATCTAATCATATGTACTATATATGATCAATCATCTATATGAAATAAACATATATTAGTGTAATACATATCTAATACATGTTATAGATGTACTTATATATCTAATATATATGCATCTAATTATATATAAATACACATATATATAAGTATATCTAATCTTATACGCATGTAATATATCGAATCATTTATTATATATATATCAATATATATAATATACATATATTACTTAAGTATAGCAAAAATTAATTATTAAACAAAAAGTTAAAGCGGTGCAGTGGTTTAATGCTCTAATGTCAATTAACAGGTTAAGAGTTCAAACCATACCTATTGTAAAAAAAAAAAAATTCCCGAATCCGTGGCTATTAGACACGGATTAGCCACGGATTTTTTCTGTAGCTAAAATCCGTGGCTATTTAATCATTTTCTAGTAGTGTGAATGCAATGGCTTCTTATACGGGCCCCAAAGATCAAGGTGCAGGAGGTCAAAAGGTTGGGAGGTCTGTATATGGATTCGAGGGAAAGGAAGTCTATGTTGTTTAGAAAGGTAACACGTTTCGTAGTGATCAGGAGTCCTTAGCACATTCTTGGCAAGAAATTTAAGATGATGCGCGGTGCTAGAAGATGAATGCCCCAATCTATGATGCCAAATATCAAAAGAAACACATTATTTCGTGAAACGTGCCAGTACAAGAGGATGAATCAACTTGACTCAGTATATCACTGGAATTATTCAAACTGTAACTAACAATGTGACTAGAATTAGAAGAAGAGACTAAAGCAGATAACATGGAATTGACAATACGAAAGGAATCTTGATCCAGTACATATAGTAAACCTAAGACTTTACCAATAGCCACCACCTTCTTAGTCCTCTGGTCCTATAAAGTGTAATGAGAAGCAAAGAATTCAAAAGTGATATTTGACGTTTTGGTTAGCTGGTTGACAAAAAGCACGTTATATCTAAAGGTGGGGATACAAAGGACTTGCTTCAGGAATAGGTTATTAGCTAGAGTAATTTGGCCAACAAATTTAGCTTGCTTAGATGTTCTATCAGGCATGTAGACACTAGAGGGTGAGTGATGGTAACAGGGTTTTCAAGTAGGCTTGAACTAGAACAAATATGTGTTGAGGCACCTGTGTCAATGATCCAAAGACCTTGCCTCTTTAATTTAGAACTAATGAAGCTAGAGTTAAGTGTATTACCTGCAAATTCTACAGCAAAATTTACACTTTCTCCAGGAATACCAACCTTCCCCTTCATGTATTTAGCAATTTCCTATTGAATAATGGCTGAAATAGATTCGTTCCACTCTAACTTGCCAGTATAACTCGGTGAGGTAATGTCAGAGGTGTCTCTGGGTATTCAACGTTGTTAACCGTTTGCCTCTTGAAGCTTTCTATAGTAGACTGCTTGGTTTCTTTAAACTGCTTGTACCACTAAGGTATCCCAGTCAGCTTAAAGCAACTCTTCTTAATGTGACCTGGTGTGTTACAATGCTCACAAAACCTGTCTACCTTTTTTTTAAAGAAATTTTTGTTCTGCATTTGAGATCTGTTCCCAAAGTTCCTAGCAAGCAACACATTATTCTCACTAACATCATGAAATAAGATATGCACTTCTCTTTGCGACTCTACCCTCTGCACCATTGAGTAAGCCTTGTTTACAGTTGGTAACGGCTCCATAACCAGAATTTGATTACGCACAGCATCATAACTATCGTTTAATCCCATCAGAAATTGCATTAGCATATCTGAAGAGTGTGCCTCTTCAACAAAATGGTGGATATCACAATCACTTTCACAGTTGCACTTTGGAATCACATGAAAACACACTAGTTCATCCCACAATGATTTTAGCTTATTGAAGTAAGCTGCCAAGTTTGAATTGCCCTGTGAAATCAAAGACAATTCTCTCTTAATCTGATACAGTAAAGGACCGCTACACTATCCGTAACATTGCTCCAGATCAATCCAAAGTTCTCTGGCTGAACTTGCATACAGAAAACCTCCAACTATCTCCTTAGAAAGTGAGTTTAATATCCATGAGATAACCATACTGTTAACCCATCTCCATTGTATAAAGGTGGATTCATCTGTTCTGGGTGGTTTGATTGAACCATCAATAAAACCTAATTTCAGTTTGGCTTTTAATGTAATCTTCACAGATCTGCTCCAAGACATAAAATTCTTCCCATTCATTTGAACTGTAACTAAGGACATACCAGGATGATCAGAATTATGTAGCTGCAACGACTCATCCATTGAAGCCGCCATTAGCGAAGCTGAAAGAATGAAAGACTACTGGTAGTATGTATTAGCAACAGCCGGAAGCAATTATCCTTTAGCTTTTGATCATACGAATCGAAACGAATTAACCCGAATGCTCTGATACCATGTGAAATCTAAGAAAGTAGAGAGAAAAATGTGTAAAAGCTAAGGGAGAACAAAATGGGAGAAGTAATTTCCATTATGCTCAAAAATGTACTAAAACTAATCTGAGTACATGACCTCATTATATACAATGCTCCGAGAAAAGAAAGCTAAGCTACGTAAAACCTACGCTACTAGCTAAAACTGAAATAACAAACCTCTAACAAAAAAGAATAAATATTACAAGTTGTACACCTGATAGTTTCACAAATTACACATCCTACCCCTGGCAGTTATACAACCATGATAGCTATACAACCAACTTTTACACACTTTACAGTCTTCCGTGAATTTGTGTGAAAAAAATTAGTGATGCAGCAGAGCAACGAGGACTATGTATCTTGATTCGCAAAACGTGAGGTTTTAACTTGCAAGGTTTAGGGGGACACTTGTTGAAGCACTTAGAATTGTTACAAATTTGGACATGTAAATAAAGTGTTTAGAATTTGTCACTTGTGCGCGTGTGTGCATTCAAGGATAAGTTAATTGTATTGCTTGGAAAATTTCATGGGATGTTTTGTTTCAACTTGTTCAAATTCTCAGAGTTCATAAAGTTGCATGGCAAAGTAATTTTTTTGTATTGAAGGGAATAATAATGTAAGAGATTCTGAATTCAATTCAAGTGAACAATTGTGTATGGCCAGTGGCTGATTGATGGGAAGAAACTCTCTAGCTTGCAAGTGTCTTTCTGGCTATCATTGGTCTAATGAAGCTTATTTATCACTAGGCCAGTTGGTTGTTGGACATCAAATTATGGGGTCATTGAATAAGGCTGTCAAGTTTAGATCTTATAGAAGGATCTCATGATATTGTGAGCAAGATAATAGAATTTTAGTAAAGAGTTAGTACCAAAGGGATGGAGCAAGACCTTTGAATTGCAACAAAAATACGTGTAAAATTTAGCCAGATATAAAGTTGAGGGAGAGTGTTGCCCTTCAAACCCTTGGGCTTTATTTCTAGCTCCAATCATTTCATGTTTCCTATAGTTTTGTCATAAATATATCTCATAAATAGATATATTCATCAATATGAAAATAATTCAACTTGCAATTTCTTTTAACCTTATAAGCAAAATTATTTTAAAGATATCTCACACAAAGATATCTCACATATCAACATGTATGACAACAAAGGATGGAATACAGACTTGGAAAATTGTATTTGAAAAAGTTGATGATAGGAAAATATGCACCACTGCAAATTTACACGGAAAACTTGAAAAATATGAAGGAAAAAAAAAAAGAAGAATGCTTGGGTCAAAGTAAAAGAAGTTAGATAAATTGCTACACTTTGAAAATTGGAAAATAGATGAAAAGGCATTGCAATTAAAAAATGATATATTTGTCAAACAAATAATTGATAAGCTAGTTCAAATTTCAGACTTTTTTTTATCAACAAAAATACTTGTATGAATATAGAATTGTCTATGAGTTTCCATGCTCTTTCACCCTTTACAAACTTCAGCACCTTCATTGTTGCCTTTCTCACGTTGGCTTTGAGATAAAGAGTTATTCAATTGAAGCCTCTTACATCCTTGTGACCGGATTAGTTGTTGCTATACATGTAAAATACAATGCAAATTAATTAGTATTCACTCAATTTCATTAATAAATAATGCAATGTTAATTATATATGCCACAACCTATAGCAACTGAGTTAAACTCATGTCTCTTTGTTGGCCATCTCTTGAATGACGAGGAGCGAAGTTAACTTGCCGATCTACGATTGGATGGAATACCTACAATAAAATACATACAAAGTTAAGTAGCACATTATACCAAGTTTATTTGAATATTAATGCAAATAGGTTTTTATGTGTTCTTTTTTTTATTTTTTATTTTTTTGGTTGGGGTAGGGTCGGGTGAAGGAAATGCCTAACTTTACATGAATAAAGTCCCTGTACATATTGCGACGGTTCCACGGATGACACTGGATACGCTTCACTTGGATAACACATGCTTAAATTATGCATATTAACTTGATATTCCTAATTTGCCATAAGTTAAAAAAAAAAAGAAGAAATGTGAGGAATATTGGCAACTTGTACAAGAAAAAATATATATAAAAAAACACATAGGACATAAAAAGATTAATTATAGTTAGGTACCTATGATGATCTTGACATTGAACTAGGTAATGAGTTATACTCAATGGAAGACCTGCTAGTGTTGACATTAGCTGTCATATTCTCAAGCATCTGTAAAATGTATAGTTAATGCCTTGTCAGATGGAAAAAAAGGTGACACCATTAACAAATTATATAAATATTAAAATATATGTAATTTTATGAAAAAAAATACTATACCTGATTGTTTTCTAGATGGATAATTTGATCACTTGATGATGATACGTTGTGCTGCTTTGGTTTCTTTTGTACACTTATCTCTAATCCACTTTTTATTCTTTCGCAAACCTTATAGCTTTCGTTTCTTTATTTTTCCACCCTTTGATTGTAATTTTGTTAGAAGCGCCTTCGTGGTCATCTACTACTCTTGATAAAATCTTCTATTGCAAACCAGTTTGTGATCCACGAGTTGATCTCATAGTGGTTTTGCTTTCTAAAGTAGCACAACTTCTTCAATCATCTTAAGGAGGCCAATTTTTGTCATTCTAAATGTTTATGTGTTTAAACCAACAAATGCAACTAACTAATTAGTCAAATTACACAATTCTTTATAGCGGACGCTGATCATTTTCTTCTCCTTTGTCTCATTTATATATTCAACTAACTTACTGCCAAGTCCAGAATTTTCAACCACTTTCTTCTTTGCCTTCTTAGTCCTCCTCTTCATAATGTACAACTCAAGAATTTTGATAGTATTTTTTAAAAAAAGCACGTTGAGAGCATGCGAGCATAAAATTCCAACAAACTCAAATTTTTTGCAACTACACAAGACCTTGTCTTGAGATTAGTCATAAGTTACTGTGAGCTAATAATGTTTTCTAAAAGGAGTAACCTTATACTCATGAATTCTCCACTCTCACAAATCAATTCTATTTTAGAACCATATGACTTTTCCACCTCCTCTTGAAATAACTTAAAAACTTCATGTGTATAAATACTAGTTGCATGCTTCAGAATTTCAACTGGAAAAGAAACCACTGGTGTACTATGACTGGTTCTTAAATTTGCTTTGAGCTCTTGATATCGAAGACCATCAACCAATCTATCAAAGGACACTATTCATACTTTCACTACGCTGAGTAGTTGTCATATCCGCACAAAACGTTTGACGCCCATAAACAAATGACCGTTTCTCTTTTATTTTGAACAACTGTTCTAGTCATTTATGACTTTGAAAATTTTACTACTCCAACATTTCCTGCCATACATTTAAAAACTCTTCTTCCTTCTCATAATTATATATCTAAGAGCTAAAATCTTTAGCAAAACTTGAAAAATGTGTAAACACATTGCCCAAATTGGTCGCTGCATTTTGATATATGTGCCAAATGCACAAACAATGATATGTTTCAGGCCACTTTATCTCTAAGGCTTTAGCCATTGCAAAATCTTGAGTTGTAAGAACCGTTATAGGATTTTTTCTTGACATTGCTTTAGCAAAAGTGTCAAACAACCACATGAACGTTGATGCAGTTTCATCGTATAACAACGTAACACCATAGACGATGGTTTGCTTGTGGTGATTTACACCAACAAAAAGAGGGAATAGATGATCGTCTTTATTTTTTCCGTACATTGTGTCGAAACACATTACATGGCCCAAATCAGTATAATCAACCATCATCTATGCATCCACCCAAAATATATTAGCTCCTAATCATTTTAGATCGTGTAAAAAAATTGGGATCATCTAATTGTCTTTGTTGTAAGTATTGTAATACACCTCCAGTATCACCCACCTTCATTTCCACTGCTCTCTTTGAGCATACATAATTTTTGTAATCTTCAAAAACAAAACCAACATTTTCACGTCCGCCTACTTGATTGGACATTAACGAAAAGCCTACTTTAGGTGCTATTCCTGATCTATCTGTATCATTTACTAGCGATTTTTGTGCAACACGCACACCTCTTTGAGATCTAAGCATATGAACTTTGTTTGGACTTACCACATCATGGATTTATGATCAGCAATAAAACTAATAACCTTCTACTTATTACTACGGCGACAACTAATCTTCATCATTGGTTCACATCCCATTCTTGATTCTGGACTATGAAATTTTACCTCTCTCTTGTCTTCTTCTCAATGACCTTGGCATGAACAACAAAATATTCGATCGACAATCCTCCCAATAATATCTTTACATAATGAAGACCTTCTAACACTAAATCCAACTATCCTTCCATAATCATTGTAAAACGTGTAAGCCGCTTGTTCACTATCAAACACCATACCAATTTTGGAGTTATCTCTTCCAAAATAGTTGACTCGCTTTCAATAATAACATTTTCTCCACTATCATGATCAAGTTCTTAATTTCTCTTTATTTGCCCCATCAAAAAATTCCAACTTAGGACGTGAAGTAAGATCAACAAAATTATTTGTTTCTGTTATTCAGGATGACAAATAAAACCTATAATAAATAAAAGTATTATATCAAGTCATAATTCTAAATCTCAAAATTAATGAAATAATTGACTTGAACATAATACCAGTGTTATAATAGCCCAAAATATTATTACAAATAATAAAGCATAGTAATAGTACAAAAAATCCTCTATACTTGAAGAAAAATATTACAAGCAAACAAAATTGAATCTAGTGTTCTGCACTTCGAGTTATAAAAGTGATTATTGCTTAGTTTATGTTCCAGCACAATACATTTGTATTAGCGATTAATTTGTACCTATGAATGTAGAATGTGGAACAATTTTTCTTTTTCATATACAAAGGTAAATAACCATATGGCTAGTCATTACAATGTGTATGTTGTAAGGTATATCTAATAGATGATGTTGTTCTATTCCAGAACTTCACATTTTACAACATATTCTACGGTCGAGATTGTAGAATTCACGAAGAGATTACCTTTTAAAATCATTTACCTTTAGAATTGAATTTAGAATCATGTATTGCTAGTAATTATGTCTTTCCTCATGAAGGCATCACTAATTTTTTTATATACTTAATAAATGTTGATGCGGTCGGATTGTGGCTCGATCGACCACATGACGGAGTTTGATACGCTCCGGATGATATTGTTGATGGCCCACCTGTCAAAGAAGGAGGAGCACACGTGAGACTAGCTGATTTTGCCCCGGTGTAGGCTATCCGACGCTCAAGTCAGTAATAGGATATTTGGAGAAGATGAACAATAAAGTAAGAAGTGAATGAATAATACCTCTTGGGGGAGAGCCTTTTCGCCATTTATATGAGAGAGGCCCCCCTGACGTGACGTGGTTGATGGGGATTGGTCAACAAACCTGACACATGGGGTACAAAAGGACATGCTCTTTGTCACTTTTTGGACTCCTATATGGTGATTGGCCTTATCTCTCATTAATAGGGATTGAGCTTTGCATTTAATATATATCTTGAGCATTTATGGCTAAGGATTGTATTTATGAGGGAGCATTAAATGCGCATGTGGCCGATGGGATGTACCCATATGCTGCAATAGCAAGTTTGGTAGCGGTAGGCGCAGCGCTATCAACTTTGCTGGCTGGGATTTTTCCCGTCGGCCGCCAGCTATGGCTGAGGCTAAGGCCAAAATTCGTGCCCTCGATATATCACACCTCGAGAGCATTTCAAGACTTAATGTCTGTTGCACCTTGTAGCACTGGCCATACGCTGGGACTTTCGAGGGCCCAATGGGGCCTCTCTTGGCATTGAAGCCATGGACTTAATGATGGGATGGGCCTGGGGGAACTCCCCCTCTCACAACTTGCACTCAGAGACCCTTTCTTTCCCACACGAATGCTCTTTTCGAGGACAATAACTCTACTCGAGGGCATCGATTCTCACACTTTGTGAGTTCGGGGCTTAAAACCTCTATCGATGACAGCCAGCTCAATCAAGGGAGCTATCATCCCTAATTACCAATTTCTGAATCAATTTGCCTCCGTTGATGTGCACAGTCGATTTGGCATGTGGCACATCAAATGTAAATATACTTGCTCTGAACATATCAAGAAACATGTTGAACAATATTATCATGTGGAGCATCAAACAACTATTTTTACTTTGTGTGTCTTCGAAAATGCCAAAGAACAACTTCTTGAAGTCGGCAAAATTCAACATAAGTTCAAGAGCAAATTAATAACTAAATCACTAATGTTTATCACACAAATTCACGGAAGACTTCGTGCTCATTTAGTGGATAGGCAAGAATTTAATGGATTTCTGTACCTCGAAACAAGAATTTGTGCTGAAAAATTCCCGATTTCTTGTTTTTCGAAACCAAAATTCATTTTAACGAAGAGGAGTACGTTGTGAAAATACTCCAATCTCTTGAAATTCTTATCAATTTGGCACTATGGAATGCCGTCAGAGGTCACCATGAGCAAGAGTTGTTGTTTTGTCGTGATTTGTTTTAGATAATTTCCTTATTCTGTTTGTCTGTCTCCCTATTCTTTCTTTTTTAATCTCTTTTGGAGTACGACATTGATCAGTAAAAGAATTTGAAGACTCCATGTTGAAGAAGGAAACCTAGGAAATTACCTTATTGAAACCAATTAGAATATACGCTGCTTTAAAGAAGGAAAGGGAGAATAATAGAAAAATTAAAGAGTGTAATTGAAGAGTTAAGGGCTGAATATTGCCATTAAATTGCCCTCCATGTATCGGCAATCCAAACAAATAAACAGGAGATGAAACATAAAAAAACAAAAAAAAAAACAACGGATTCGAACTGAGTTTTTATACATTTCTATCTTATATAATTTACTGCCATAAACATGAAGATCAATGTAAAGGACTCAATGACGATGAGGTCGTGGCTGAAACACAGAGTGTTAGCCTGTGGCTCACCAATATGGACTTGGTAATAAAACACAACCACATTTTGAGTGTGTATTTCTACCGCCACAACAGGCAGCCAACTGCTTCGATGCTGCGGTGCTCAAGGCAGCGCTCGGACGTGTGCTATTGGGGAGGTTGAGGAGAGACAAAGATGGCCGCATCGAGATAGACTGCGATGGTGAGCGAGTGTTGTTTGTGGAGGTGGAATCCAATGCGGTGTTGGATGACTTGGGTGACTTTGCAACGGTGGCGCTCGACGGTTGCCTCATTCCCGCAGTGGATTGTTCCAAAGAAATTTCCACTTACCCGCTTTTAGTATTACAGGTGTGTGTATCTAAAGTATTTATTCAGAAAATTACTGCATGCCTGTGTAACTTTAAGTAATATATTATCGTTATATCTATATTTATTTATCCTTGCAAACTACCTATAAAATAATGAATGTGTGTGATGCTTGTGACTTTTCCGAGCACCTAAAATTTGTAATGAGGGGAAATGAGTTTTAGTTCGTCAAGTAAGGATCCTTGAATTCCATGGAGAAAACTTGCAAAAAAGTATGTTAGCATTCTACTGAACTGTATAAGTATTGTATTCCATAATGATAAAAGACAAGAAAAAGTAACGAAATAGGACGTAAATGATGCTAAAAATTGTAGAGAATATGAGTAAAAGGGATTAAAGAGAAGAAAATGCTTTACAATACTGAAAATTTCGTAACCTTCACTTTGTGTAACCCTGGGTCTTATATAGAGATAGGGGTGTAGCTTACCTTTCCTAAAAATCAAGATACCTTCCTAAAAATTAAGGAAGTTAGGGGTGTTGGTTGAGATTTTCAAGGGTGTGGTGATAAATGTTGATTTACATGGGTTTTTCTCATTTATCACGTGACTTTTGACTCGGTTTTGAGGTTAATTATCCTTATCGAAAGTGATTGGATGGGTTTGGACTCCGAAAATCCCAGTCTGGATTCTCTACTACACAATGATGCTACACTTCCTCATCCACTTATCAATATACACCACGTATATTGGTAAGTGGTTGAGATAAGAAAAGAAAAAAAAATTATGACATGGGAAAATTTTTAAATATTCTCTTTTCTTATCTCAACCGCTTACCAATACACGTGGCGGATATTGATAAGTGGAGGGGCAGATGTAGTACCGTTTTGTAGCAGAGGATTCGAACTGCTGAAAATCCCTTACTAGCTAGGCTTGGGCTTCAGGATAGTTTCCTTCTTGGACTTGGGCTTGAAGATGGTCTCATTCCTGGGTTCAAATCTGAGGATCGTATTGGGTTTTTATAGTTCAAAATGCCCCATTAAATCCAAAAATAAAAGCAAGGAATATATAATATCAGTGCGGTTTCTTCCATTTTTTGTTAGGACAAATATACAACTAATGAAACTGTATTATAAAGTATATACAAACGAAAAGGTTGAAATATACAATTACAACATGTATTTAATAAGTATAATTAATAGAGCTAAATACTTAACTACACATATTAATTAAGATAGATAAAATGTCTACGGCCTAATGGTCATGTATCCCATCTTTAAAGGAATAGAAATATTACCAAAAGTTTGAATTGTAGCAATGTACATATCTGAGTGAGGTTTGTGCATATTATTTAAAAAATAACGTTTAGAGAGATAAAATAATAAATATATAATTAGATATGTATTCGAAACAACTTTATGTCATTAATATATACATACATATTCATTACTATTGTATTTCCTGTGCCATGTACGAAAATTATATTAAAATTCATAAGTTGAGAATGTAAATTTACGTACTTCACTTTTCAAACTATTAGCTATTATTTTATATTTAATATGTGAGTTCATGAATACAAATTACTTAAATACATAAATAAAAATATAAATATTTAAATAATTATAATCCTTATATGGAAGAAAGTACTTTAACCAAATATATAAGTCGATCTTAGTTATTTATAATTTTCACAACAAACTTTGAGTCAACATGCGATTTTAAACACTTTATTTCATGGAAGCAAAATATATTTATTAATTTTGTCTAGTTTGAAATGTACCTTTGATTTTGCATAGTTTTTCAAACAGTAGTGCCTTAATTTGTCTTCATTCTTTTATCTTAGTGTCACGAGAAGAAAAAATATTTTTACAAAAAAAACGTAAAAAGTATCATTGCAAGAAAAATTCATTTTAACAACCAAATTCTTAATGACAACAATGAAGTGGTCGCTAAATATATGCATTTAGGAGCCCAATGTCATTTGGTTGCTAAAATCAAGTTAGTATTTTTTTGGCAACCAATCAATATTTGATAGTTGTATTTGGTCACTATAATCAAACAAATCATAAATAATAATATAGAAACCAAAGTTTGGCATTTTAGCAACAATTATATCGGTTGTTACAATTAAACATTTATTGTGACCAATTTAGTGACCAAATATTATGTGGTTTAACTCGGTCATCACCAACCACCTAATTTGGTTGCTATAAGCACATATACATAGCAAACAACTAATATAATCGTCAAAAATATGGTTGTTAAAACATGTTTAAAAATAACAATTGTTGCAATCATATAACACTACAAAAAAAAAAAAAAAAAACAAACATGCACTTTTTGGCATGGATCTTCTGCTAGAAAATTTCGATAGAAATGCAGTGGAATTCCGGCAAAAATTGCTTTGAATTCCCATATTTTTTCTAAAAACATAAATTTTAATCATTGAAAGTCCAGCATAATTCCCTATGAAATTTGACCGAATTTTAAAAAATATTAAAAAGAAATTCGACAGGAGTTCTGCCGGAATTGAAAAAAAAAATCAAAAAATCAATGGAATTCCCACTTGAATTTTTTTTAAAACAAAATTCTACTGATTCCCACAAGAACTTCACGAAATATCAAAAATAAAAAATCTGGTAGAATTCTAGTGGAAATATGAAGAGAGAATATATATGTATATATATATATATATATATCAACAACTTCGCATGGTAATCTAGTGGAAGACATAGTTCAAAATCTTGTGGGCACAAAATATGCACCTTTTCCCGGTGTGTCCGGCTCTGACAAAAGGTGTGGCGGAGTCACGTCTGGTGGATTTTTGGCAATGGCGAAAAACCAACGAAAGTCTATTGGACGCCTTGCCGCCGAAATTGTTGCTTTCTGGGCTACGTTTTTTTGCAGTGCAAAAATTACGTAAAAAAATAGTTGGTAATGATTTCATCTTTAATAACTATTATCAAATAGTCGCTAAACATGCATTTTTAAAGACCCAGTTAATAATGCGTCGTTGGGTGCTTTTAGGAACTATCTTGTTGTGACAACGGATGACCAATTTTAATTTGGTTGTTATAGATTTTAGCGGTCATTTTCACAATATTTTGACCATCATTAATGGTTGCAAAACTAATTTTTCTAGTAGCGTATCTGGGAAAAAAAACATTAAATGGAAAAATGGTCACAAAAGAAAATAACCAAAACAAAAAAAAGAATATAGTGTGGAAAAAAATTGAGGTTTACCTAACTCCTCAAGAAATAGAGAATGTCGTAATCTGGAACTTTGTTTTATTTTATTTGGTTGGATTTATAAATAAAAATGCTTTTCACATGCATATTGTACAAGCATGTCATAGGAATAGATATTTATGGTAGATGGATAGCAATAGCATGAAAAGAAATAAAATAATGCATTAATTAAGACTATTCCTTGTTCTCATTTGATTATATTTATTATAATTAAAAAAAATGAATTGTTTCAAATAATAGATAACCAAAACTTAAATAAGTTTTAGACATGTCAATAAAAATAAAAACTAAATGGTTGGCCTTTTCAAGTCATAAACAATATAAATTGAAAAAAAATTATTGAAAATATTGAAATCAATGATATCTCCAATCTTATAAAACTATAAATAGATGGAAATAAAATGAAAAATGAAAAATATGTAAAAACAAATTGAAAATTTTGAATGAAGCAGTGAGGAAAAAAAGTATAAAAGTTAAAAACTTAATATGACATATTTTTCCAATAGTTAAGAAAAACAATGTCAGTACAAATTCGACAAATCCATTAAAAATAATAAAATTGAACAAAAATAAAAATTAAATTTAAAAATTGGACTATAAAATCAAGCAAAAACCATAAAACGGTCAAAATGATTGACCCTTTCAAATCATAAATAGTCAAAAATTGAAACAAATTTTAGATACAAAAAAAAAAAAAAAATTGAATGGTTGGCCTTTTCAAATTGTGAATAATCACAACTGAAATAAAACACAGAAAATATCAAACTCAATGAATAGAAAACGAGAATTATAAGTGAAAAACAAAAAATTGATAACTTGGATGAGATAATGAGGAAAAGAGTTTAAAAATTAGAAATTTTAAAACAAAAATAAAGAGAACGCGACATACTTTATCAATAGTTAAAGAGGAACAATACATTTATTAAATGCAATAAATCCTTGCTAAATGGAAAAATTAACAAAAACAACAATGAAAGCTAACAATCGAAAAACAAAATCAAACAAATAAATATATTGACTATTACTCTACAATTACTATGAAGATTTTCTACGTATAAGTTAAATCTTCATCAAATCATCTCTTTGGATACTCAAATACTCACAAAGAGAAAAGAAATGAAATCTCCATTTTTTGAAATTTGAAGAATAAAAGAGAGAGAAAAGAATTATATTAAAAAAATAAGAAGTGATTTTAAATTATGACAAACAATTTGTGTTAGTAATGAAAATATTCTTTAGTTGTAAAAAATAATCAATATATATAAAACTGTAAAAACATGTTCTTTAAGTAAATAAGATGATACCAAAACTCTAGTAATATCTATATTGAATTAATAAATTTCTACCTAGTGAAATTAATAATAACAAACAACCAATTAAAATTTTTATTTAATTAAAATTTTTAAAATTCTAAAAATTTACCATTTGGTGAAAATTGACTCAATTGGAGTCAAACACCTAAGTTTTCTATATCTATATTATTATATATTTGAATTGTATCCTTCGACTAACATTTGCAATTTTAACCAAATCCTAAATTTTTAGATTTCGAATTATTTTTAATTATTTAGAATGAACTATTTGGTTGGCTGGCATTAATTGATTCTCTTTTCTAATCATTCAAATTCACCAACTACTCATATATATTTTATGATTTTTTAATCCTTAGTAAATCTCTCCCTCTCTCACACACAGAGTCAAAGATGTTAAAATAAAATAAGTAATAACTTCAAATAAATATATATATAGATAAGAAAAATTTTAATTGAAATATTATGTAGTGTCATCAAGTCAATGTGAACAAAATGTTATTTATAATAAGTTCTTCCTCAAAAATTAGTAAAAACTTTCAATTAAAACTTTCGTAACTCAAACTTGAAAAAAAATTAAATATGAAATGTCATATCACCAAATTAAATTATAATTTTAAAAGATGAAGAAATATTAAAATGTGGACACAATACCATTTACAATATATTTCTTTTTGCGGAAAAAAATTATTACCACCCAAAGTGTGTGAGTTTTTACAGTTTGCCTTATGAACTTTTTTTTTTTACTGGTTGTCATCTAAACTCTACGTTTTTTACAAATGACCATATAGGCTTATATTGCGACTGAATATTCCGCCCAGATTCTGTCACATGACATTCATTAGGGTGGAATATTCCGCCCAGATTTCACCGGAATATGTGCTTGGATGATAATTTGTAAAAAATGCGAAGTTTAGATGTCAACTAGCAAAAAAAAAAAAATTATATGACAAATTGTAAAAACCCACATACTTTGGGTGGTAAATAATTTTTTTTTCCCTTCTTTTTGTGGACACCATCTTTTTATGCCTACTATTTATTTTTGTATAATTTAACACTACATGAAATTAACTATATTGTCTAATGTCTCTTTGTAAATTGCTGTATGTTGGTCTTCAATTTTTTTGGATATTACATTGCTGACATATCTAATTTATTTAGTTATTATTTTTTATAAGCCTTTATTTATGGGGTTTTATTGCATCTTTTTAGATTTTATAATTTCACTTTGGGGTTCATTAGATATAAACATTTAACATGTACATTACAGATTGTTATAATTACAAGCCAATATGTTTATTATTTTTTCAATTTTTATAAAATTGTTAAATTTGATACATTCTTTTTAATCATTGTTATTGATAAACTTTTTATCAAATAATTTCATTAACTACTTGGATTTTGCATATGTTTATTTCTTATTATATTTCAAAATATTTTCCTTCGAGAAAATCAAACAATTTTAACAAAGATAGAACACTAATTATTTATTATAAATCTCAATGTTGTTTTAATTATTCCTCCTATTTTTATTTTTCTTTATTTTTTTCTTTTGTGTGTGTGTGTGTGTGAGCCACTCTATAAATAATAATGAAAATAAATTACATTGATTTAAATAATAAGAAGATACAAACTAAGTAGATAAAATATATTGTTTTTTCCTTTTTATTTTGAATGGTGTTGATATTGAGAGATATTAGAAGATTTGTAGTTAAGTTTCAGAATAAGTTCTCTTTTTTTTATTATTATACATTTGTTAAGTTGGAATATATAGTACACGCTCAAGAATTAACATAAAATTTGAGAATACATATGAATAAATATTAAGATGTTCTCATCTATTCTATTGGTCAAAATATAATTTCTTTTATATTTGTGATTTATCTTTTTATATTTGTGATCTATTTACTTCCTCATCTTATCTTTTATAAATTTATAGTAATCAAATATAACATACATTCATAAGTTATTGATAACATTATGATTTTAAAAGAATATTGGGCGTAGCACGGGTTCTACACTAGTTGCATAATATAGATGAAGTGTATTTAATATGAATACTAAATATTTTTTTTTAATACACTCAATTAGCAATCGAACATTGCCACTGGGCTCATAGGTGAGTGGTAGGGGTTCGAAAGTAGTATCAGGAAAGTTCTGAGTTTGAATCCCTTTGTCTTCTACCACTTTCCCTTTGAGCGAGTGTGTGCATGTGTGTGTGGGGGTGTTTGAATGTCTCGAGATGGTCGTACCAAAAAAATTTAGCAATCAAACATTGAGAGTTAAGGATGTTGGATACTTAATTTGCGCCCCAACAAAACGAGGTTCATAGAAAATTTGGATCTTTTACTACATAATTGTGCCATATTTTCTACTATGCCATGCTCGCCCCATGTATACATGGGTGATTGATATAAGAAAAGAAAGAAATTTATCATTTAAAAAAAAATTAAAGTTGTCAAACTGTTCCACTATTTAATACATAAAATCACATATAAATTGCAATCTATAATTTTTGAAAAAAATTCAATTCATTTTCAATTTTACAAATATGTATTTTTTTCTCTCTTCATTTCAATCGTGAATGCACATTACACATTTCATATGTGGTGGTCTCATTAGGCAGTGGATTCCACCAATACTTTGGAGATGGATTTTCTGCTCTATATCATGTCAACGCGTGGTCTGATATAGCTCGAGGCCTCGACATGATGGTCCCGCGTATCTTCGACCAGACACTTCTCCGTGCATGCAATGTCCCGAGCCGCGTGATCAACCAAAAATCACTTAGCAAAGCTCCTACAATGCTTCTCCGGAAGCATCTCTTTGGCGGAGCCACGTTTGGTTGAGGGGGGTCAAATGAACCCCCTGGCTTCACAAAAATATCACTTGTATACATGGGTTATAGATAAATTTGCATAGGACTATGGCAACATTTGAGTTTGTTGACCCCACTGCCAAAAATGAAAAATTATAAAGATGGGGTCAACTTGCCAAAGGTATAGACAAAGTTATTTCTTTTTCTTTTTTTTTTCTTTAGAACTCAAATTATTGAAAATAAGAAAGAAAAGAAAAATTAGTGAGCCTTCTTCTCATCATAAAATCTATCAAAAAGATAAAAATTAAAAAGAGTATATGCATATGTTTATCTCCACTCATAATGTAATAAACATAAAATTAATTTTCAAAGTATGAAAATATAGTACAACTTATCTTTTCATCTATAAACACACATTATATTCATATACCACATGTGTAATGAGTGCCTTGATTTGTTAATATTGTCTCATATAGTGGAAAGATATATAATTCATTGGATCTTCTATAATTCAAAAAAAGAAAAAAGAGTAATAATACCAAAAAATCCTAGAGGTTTGTTCCAATTACGAAAAATGGCTTTATTTATTGAAATTACAATGATTACCTTAACATTTGTTTTCATCTTGCAAGTGTCACTAGTTGTTAGTTGCTTCAATTATAAAATATTTCAAAATACATATTAGTTTCATAAATCAATAAATAGGAAAAATAAAAATGGAATATCATTTTTTCTTAAAAAAATCTTATCCTATATACCAACTTGAATTTTCGTATAGTTATTAAATAGTACTTCATTTTTTTTTTGTTTTTATTATCCAATTTATCAAAATGTGAACACCCAAATAAATATATGTTAAATGACCCCACTTATTATAAATTTTGGCTACGCCACTATCTCTGTCCATAGTCAAGCTAACACGTGATCAACTCAGTACCTAAGTGCAACAAAGACAAAAACGCATCAATCACTTACACCTCGCGATGTGGAGACATCACACCAAGCAAGTGCCCATCTATCTCATTATGTGGTCTAATCCACCCCGACCATGTGGCCAATGATCCTAAGACGTGGCCTCTTCGGACGAATGCTACATGTCGCTCGCGGTGGCCTATTCTGAGAAGGGATTTCTTGCCTTGAACAAAGACTCCAGACTCCCATCGCTACAACCTCCTCCTCGGGGTGTGACCTCTTGTCCATAGTCTTTGAAAGATTATTGCCCCCGAAGGCTCTACTATCATGTGTTAGGGGAATATTCTTTGTATGAAACATTGAAAAAGAGGCCATCTCAGTTCTAATAATTCTAATCATTCCACGCCGACTACTATAAATAGAAAGTTTTCATTGTACATAAGGATACATATTCTGAGACTCTACACGTACATTACACGCAGCACATTCCCTTACCTTTCGTTCCTTGCTCGAACTCTCACTGGGTTGAGCGATGTAGGGTTTTCGCTAGGGACTCTTTTGACTAGGCTCATGTGCATTCCATTCTTACAGTTCAGGGGCCAAAGTAGCAATCTACATTTTCTTATCAGATTGAAAGCTTTCTCCTTGAATCTAGGAGTCGACAAAATCACCTCGTATGAGGCCCTGGCTGGGCACATTTGGCGCTACATATGCCAGGCTTGTGGCCTACCTGATGATCAGGACACCTTGTTGCACTTTATATGTGAGGTCTAGGCTCCAACCCTCGCTACCACCAGGGTACTTGGCAACCCTGTCTTCCCAACCATTGTATTATTATGACTTGAATTTAATGATAATCTCAATCTATGCAACAAAGCAAACTTCAAATTGAAAAAGTTTGAAGAATAGAATTCAAACTTTGCTACTTAAGAGTTTGAGTTCAAATTGAATTCTTCTTAAATTGGATAATGCTTATCTCCTAGCATGAGATAATGTTTATCCATTAGTATTGGATAATGCTTATTATCTCTTTATATATATATATATATATATATTTTGGTAGAAATAATGCTTATCTCTTAGTACTAGATAATGTTTATCCATTAGTATTGCATGATGCACTACTAGAAAAAGAGCAAATAGCCACGGATTTTAGCCACGGAAAAAATCCGTGGCTAATAGCCACAGATTCGCCACGGATTAGCAACGGTTTTCGGTGAAAAAAAAATTTTGAGCTTTAGCCACGGATTGGCCACGGATTACCCGTGGCTAATTTAGCCACGGCTTAAATGTCGTGGCTAAATTTGGCGCCAGTTTTGCCGCCAATGGTTAGCCACGGCCTAGCCGTGGCTATTTTGGCCACGGCCAGACCGTGGCCCTTAGCCACGGTCTAGCCACGGCCTAGCCGTGGCTAAGGGCCACGGATTAGCCACAGCCTAACCGTGGCTAATCCAGCCACGGCTTTTTTTTTTTTTTTGCAACAAATATGATTTGAACTCTTGACCTGTTAGTTAAAGTTAGAGCATTAAACCACTACACCACTTTAACTTTTTGTTTAATAATTAATTTTTGCTATACTTAAGTAATATATATATATATATATATATATATATTATATTATATATATTGATATATATAATAAATGATTCGATATATTACATACGCATAAGATTAGATATACTTATATATATGTGTATTTATATATAATTAGCTGTATATATATTAGATGTATAAGTACAGATATAACATATATTAGATATATAATACACTAATATATGTTTATTTCATATAGATGATTGATCATATATAGTACATATGATTAGATATATATATATATATATATATATATATATATATTGGATCTATATATACGTACACTACATTTATAACATATATTAGATATGTTATATATAGATATATACTTATATCATATAGACTATATATAGAGGATTAGAATGTACATATAATATATTAATATATATGAGATACACATTGACATATACGTATATTGATATATGTATATATGATATATATACTTGGACATATATATATACACATATATTGATATATATATACTTGAACATATGTATATATACATGATATATATATATATACATATAGCCATGGATTAGTCACAAATATATATATATATATATATATTGGTACATATATACTTGGATATATAAATATATGTATCAATATAAATTTACATATGTATCAATATATATATATAAATTTATCTGTGGTGCAAAAAAAAATGAAAAAAAATAATTAGCCATGGATAAATTTTTGTTATTGATATTTTAATTATCTCAATATAAATTATCTATATATACATGGATACATATATATATTGATACATATATATACTTGGACATTTATATATATATTGATACATATATACTTGGACATATTTAAAATAGATACATATCTATCAATATATATACTTGGACATTTATATATATATATATATATATATATTGATACATATATACATGGACATATTTAAAATAGATACATATATTGATATATATAAAAATATGATATATATATATACTTGACGTATATTATATAATACCACACATATACGAAGATATTGACAAATTATCACGAATTAAAGTTGCTATTATCTAAATATAAATTATATAAATAGACTTTTGTTATAATTTTTGTTTTTGATATATTAGTTTATTAAATATTTGTCATAAAAAAAAAGTTGAATATTGAACGATAAAGTCAAAGGTAAATATCTTTATTTTTAAAAAAAATAATTGGTTAATAATTTATAAAAATTACTAAAATTAAATTACAAAATTGATAAAACTAATGAAATTTATTAGATAATTTAAGTTTAAAATATTGTAACAATATAGTTTAAGTATAAAAAAAATCAATCAATAACCAAAGAACTCCCTTGGCGCAACGGTTGCATGCTCCATTTATAACATTGATGTCTCGTGTTCGAATCTCCTTGAGCGCAAAAAAAAAAAGCTTGGGGACGCAGGTTTGGGTGTAATTAGATTTTTTCTTTTTTTCCAGTGGCCACGGCCTGGCCGTGGCTAATCCGTGGCCCTTAGCCACGGCTAGGCCATGTCTAAAAAAAAGTGGCCAAAGTTGGCCACGGTTTGCCCGTGGCTAAGAAGCCGTGGCGAAGGTTAGCCACGCCACTTTTAGCCACGGGAAAAATCCGTGGCCAATCCGTGGCTAATCTCCTTGGCCACGGATTTTTTGCCAAATCCGTGGCTAAAATCCGTGGCTAAATGCCTTTTTTCTAGTAGTGATGCTTATATCTTAAATCTGTTAGTCTATATATATGTCCACTTGGTAGTCATTTGCGAATGAGGTAAGAGACAAGAGAAGAAGGAAAACAAATAGAGAGAGAGAGCATTGAGAGGCTTGAAAATTAGAGAGTTTGAAAACACATAAAAGATAATTCTTTGTGAAAAGAATTGTGAGATTATTCTCTTAAGTATTGGGTATAATTAGAGAATATTTTCTCTAATCGTTGTAATTCTATAAATTTTATTATAATAGAATCACTTCTCGCCCGTGGACGTAGGTTTGTTTTTAGCCAAACCATGTAAATATTGTGTCATTTTAATTTCTGTTTATTTTAATATCAATTTATTATCGTCTATTTAAAATAAATATACTACTTGATCCAAGTGCTAGTCTAACACGTTGCTATCACCACGTCCGGTGACCTCCGGATCAAGCCATTGAGCCACGCTGTAGGTAAAATCCACGAAGCTATTGCACGGATGGACAACGATTACATGAGGTCAGCTATTGATTACTTGGAGCAAAAGACTAATCTTAAAAGCTGTACGCACCCCGCGAGCAATCTTAGGAGCCCGAATGTTGGGATTACTATTTGGGCTAGGCTTCCCTTTTATGATGCGGATTTTGAATTGGGTCGGCCAATCTTTGTTGGACCTGGCAAAACACCTCGTCCAGGCAAATGTTTCGTGTCGCCTAGTCACACAAATGGTGGGAGCTTGTTGCTTGCAGTCTCTCTCTGCCGAAACAACAAATGATGCTTTTTGAGAAGCTCCTCTATAAAATCAATTGCATAAATATGTGATTCCTTAGGTGCGCATTTCCTCTGATTTTGCAAGTATTCTCCTAGAAAACATGAAAGCCTTCTGCTTTTTTTCACTACTTAAATACATTATACGCAATTTATATCAATAAAATCGATTATGTAATAATTCCAGATGATGTTGGGAAATTTGGCCGTATGGATACTTGTGCAAATGATTTCAATAGACATGCATTGATTAAGCCATACTGCATACTTTCGTAATTAAATTTATTGCTTTTTCAATAACTAAAATACTTATCGTTCTTTTTACATCCTACTTTAGTTCAGCATTTTCGTTTGGGAAAGACTGAAATATATTAACAATTCAGGTCCAAGAGCATTCTCTCTCTCTCTCTCTTTTTTTTTTAACTAAAGTATGCATTATGGTTATTTTTTTATTGTTTTATTGCTTTCTGTCCTCAATTGAAACTTGCTAAACTATAATTTGTTTATAATTTACTTCCCATTATTTAAATATGAAAAATTAAGAAATTGATTAGTAATAGCCAATATGTTCTTATTTAGATAATCAGCAGCCAAATTTAACCTTTCCGAGTCATATTTCATTAAACTATTTTTTTTCAATAGTTGTAAGTTTAAACTCATTTTTTTTTTCAAAAAAAAAAAAAAGTTTTAACTCATTAATTCCACACCTAACCATTTATCAGCAAATTATTACTATGAGCTGATAAAATGACTCCACTCAACGAATTTCGCTGTGAAAAACTATTCAATAACAAAAATGTTGGGAAGAGTGTCAGAATAAATGACACTGGTAGATCGGAGTAAATATGTTTTTCCCGTACTAGATTAGCAAGTGGGTACCAAACAAGAATTTTACAATGGGGTGCAAGAAAGTACAATTATTGACTTACTTGAAAAATCCAAATGGAGAAAAACCAAGGGATCTTGCATTATTAAAAAAAAAAAAATGATTTAATTTGACACATATAATATGATAGTATTAAATTTGTATATTTATTTTGACACCTCATAAAAAGTATTTCAATAAGAGATTCTAAGTTTAAACTATGATGTATTTATCGTGACACTATAGAGCGTTAAAATAAATTATCATGATACTCAAATACATTACACTCTAACCAGTGTTACAAAAAGTATATTTGGTCTGGTGACACAAGCTAAAGTGCCATATATTTGAGTGTCACAACCTATTTTGACACTTTATAGTTTCACAAAAGATATATTTTAGTTCAAAGTTGGTATAATTAATTAAGTCACTTTGATGAAGTTCTACAATAGATATACAATTATGATACTTTTTAAAAATATCACATTATATGTGTCAAATTAAATCATTTTTTCAGTAGTATTATACAGTCAAATTACTCCACCATGTGTATAACAGGTTTACAAAATTTCCTCTATAAAATAAATAGTGGATACACCGAACTATTTATCAAAAGAACGTATCCCTTAGTTCACAAATCATTAAATATTTAAACTTGAAATGGCAAAGAAAATAGAAACATTATTTTAAGAAATATAGAGAAATCGCAGTATTTTTTTTTTCTACTTTTGAAACACTCTAATTTCCCCATTTTCTTCTTGAAAACTTTAGCTCTCGTACTATTTTTCTTGTAATTATCTTGCTCTTACACTTTGCACTTTTCTTCTCTGTCAAATGAGGGAATTTATAGATGTAACTCAAGCCATCATCCAAAAAAATTTTCACAACTTGCAGCCAAAATTTAATTTCGGCTGTTGTATATTGCTACTTTCAATTTGTTGTTGGAATTGCTTGTCCAAGTTTGCTGCTGCAAAAGATACGCTCAACATCAATTTATTTTGTGCTATTGAAAGAAAGCTATTAACTATTCTATGTCAATTAAACATTAAGATATAGTTTGCTTAATAATAGTTTAGACAACCCTCACCTCATGAGTTAGTTTTGAGGATTGAGTTAAGCTCCAAATCCCCTAATATTTCTATATAGTATTAGAGTAGGCTAGGTTTGGCATTATTATTGGGCCTCCACCATATTACATTCACGATTTAGGTTGTTTCCTGTTATATTTGTGCTTGAGCGTGTGAGGACCATATCAACTATCTCACATCAATTATATACTAATAATAATATGTAATTTGATTAATAATGGTTAAGGCAATTCTTACCTTATGATCTAATTTTTAAGATTAAATTAAATCCAAACTCTAATATTTCTACAAAAAAAAAAAAGAAAATTCTTTTGAGGGGACTATAAAAACTATTTGCTATCTTGAATTGATAGTATTTATTCTTGGGTGTTGTGTGGAGCTTTCGCAATGAATTGGAAAGCCACCGACAAAAAATGCTTGGAAATTGAATATATTAGCTAAGCTGATGGAACCCTCTGGGCTCTGAGGCAATTATATCTACAGCACTTATATTGATCGAGCAGGTCAAGCAAGTAAAATAAAGGATAACCTATCGAAAAAAAATGTAAACTAAAGAATAAATTGATTAAGTAAAATACAAAAAAACTAAGGAACAGAGTAGAAGAAACATGCATGTCAAATTTATTTTTTATTTATTTTTAATTTCAAAATTATTATTTTTTATTTATTTTTAATTTTTTAAATTTTTCGCCGGGAATTTTCGCCGAAAATTTTTAAATTTTATTTTTATTTTTTTTTCATTTTCCGCCGAAATTCCGCCGAAAATCCGCCGAAAAATTTCGGCGGAATATTCCGCCGAAAATTGAGCATTTTCTTGTAGTGACTCAAGCCATCATCCAAAAAATTTTTCACAACTTGCAGCCAAAAATTAATTTTGGCTGTTGTATATTGCTACTTTCAATTTGTTGTTGGAATTGCTTGTCCAAGTTTGCTGCTGCAAAAGATACGCTCAACATCAATTTATTTTGTGCTATTGAAAGAAAGTTATTAACTATTCTATGTCGATTAAACATTAAGATTAGGGGTGGCAAATGGGCGGGTTGGGTTGGGTTTGGGTTGGGTTTATATGGATTGGGTTTGAAATGGGTTGGGTACAAAATGGGTTTAAGTATATGGGTTCAAGATGGGTTGGGTTTGGGTTGGGTTGGGTTGAACCCAAGTGGATCCAAATTTCAAAACGAAAAAATATGTATTTATTATAGTTGGAAGATTGTATCTATCATTATTTACTTTATTATTATTATTATTATTATTGCTACTACTTTGAAAAATGTAAAAAATTTTAGCTACCAATTTAAATCGATTCCTATCATTAATTCAAATTTTTATTTCATTATTTGGTAAGATAAAAACCAAAAAGTTTCACACACACACTGCACACACACACACAGTTTCACACACACTGCACACACACACACACACACACACACAGTCTCACACACACTGCACACGCTGCACACACACACAGAGTTTCACACACACACACACACTGCACACACACAGTTTCACACACACACGCACTGCACACACAGTTTCACACACACTGCACACAGACACACACACAGTTTCACACACACTGCACACACACACACACACACAGTCTCACACACACTGCACACGCTGCACACACACACAGAGTTTCACACACACACACTGCACACACACAGTTTCACACACACACGCACTGCACACACAGTTTCACACACACTGCACACAGACACACACACAGTTTCACACACACTGCACACACAGTTTCACACACACTGCACACACACAGAGTTTCACACACACTGCACACACACACACACACAGTCTCACACACACTGCACACGCTGCACACACACACAGAGTTTCACACACACACACACTGCACACACAGTTTCACACACACTGCACACAGACACACACACAGTTTCACACACACTGCACACACACACACAGTTTCACACACACTGCACACAGACACACACAGTTTCACACACACTGCACACAGACACACACACAGTTTCACACACACTGCACACAGACACACACACACACACAGAGTTTCACACACAACACACACTGCACACACACACACACACTGCACACACAGTGTGTGAAACACACAGTTTCGCACACACACTGCGCACACACACACACAGTTTCACACACACACACTGCACACACAGTGTGTGAAACACACAGTTTCACACACACACACATGCACAGCACACACAGTTTCACACACTGTGTGCGTGCAGTGCGTGTGTCTGTGTGAAACTGTGTGTGTGTGCGCAGTGTGTGTGTGTGTGCAGTGTGTGTGTGAGTGATGATAATGAAAGTAATTACAAATTATAAATCCACACATTCCAAACCCATTTGAACCCATTTTAAATCCAATATAAACCCAAAACCATCTCAACCCAATTGGAACCCAACCCAACCCAACCCATTATAAATTTTTTAAATCCAACCCAACCCAAAACCAATTGGGTTGGGTTGAACCCATGGGTTTGAGCCCATTTTGCCACCACTAATTAAGATATAGTTTGCTTAATAATAGTTTAGACAACCTTCACCTCATGAGTTAGTTTTGAGGATTGAGTTAAGCTTCAAACCCCTAATATTTCTACGTAGTATTAGAGTAGGCTATGTTTGACATTATTATTGGGTCTCCACCATATTATCTTCACGATTTAGGTTGTTTTCTATTATATTTGTGTTTGAGCGTGTGAGGACCATATCAACTATCTCACATCAATTATATACTAACAATAATATGTAATTTGATTAATAATGGTTAAGGCAATTCTTACCTTATGATCTAATTTTTAAGATTAAATTAAATTCAAACTCTAATATTTCTTAAAAAAAAAAAAAATTCTTTTGATGGGACTATAAAAACTACTTGCTATCTTGAATTGATGGTATTTATTCTTGGTTGGTGTGTGGAGCTTTTGCAATGAATTGGAAAGCCACCGACAAAAAAAGCTTAGAAATTGAATATATTAGCTAAAGCTGATGGAACCCTCTGGGCTCCGAGGCAATTATATCATCAGCACTTATATTGATCGAGCAGGTCAGGCAAGTAAAATAAAGGACAACCTATTAAAAAAAATGTAAAATAAAGAATAAATTGATTAAGTAAAATACAAAAAGACTAAGGAACAGAGTAGAAGAAACATGCATGTCAAATTGAAAGGAAGAGTGCTAAAGACACTATTCTATATGTGTACATAGATTAATAGCCTGTCTATGAATTTAACTATATTTAACAAAAAGTTAATTTATAAAATATGATTAAATTTTAATTATTTAGTCAGTACCACACCTGATAGGAATTCATTCATGATTGATAGCATATAGGAATTGTCATGTCAAGAAGTGTGGCGACTGTGGACGCTGAACGTGTCCAACTCTCTATCCCACATACCACCTAACCCGCTCTCCATTTCACTTTTATTTTATTTGCGTTTCATTTTAGCTGTTGACAAATCAAATTAAAGAGTGGCATTTCTGATGGGGGCCTCATTGATTTTTGACGGATTCCATTTGGGAAAACTTTGACAGAATAATTTGTTTGCAAAGTAGGTTGGTGGCAGACAACTTTCAAGGAAAATTATTCATGAAATGGACAGCGGTTGTCAAAAACATTTCACAATAAAAATATAACTGTAACAATAATCTTGACCGACATTTTCCGTCAAAAACCCTTTAAAATATTATTTTTGAAATTAAATTTTTTATATACATATATTGAAACTTTTTATACTTTTTTTTTTATTTTTTTTATAGAAACAGTATTGATGGTTTTTTTTTTTGACAGAATGTCAAAACTATATTTAAGAATTGAATTTTTAAAAAAATTATAATTATTGACGACTTTTTAATGGAAACTTCTAGTGGAAAAAAAGAGCACTTTTCATATAATATAAATGTAAATTTTACGAATTAATTTATCTTTTGTGAGACGATTGAGCTAGCTTAGACAGATTACTAACGGAATTTTATTTTTTATAAGATTATTGACATATTTTAGATAGATTATAACTTTTAGGGTTATTGAGTGATTTTTGACCGATTTTTCCGTAATAAAATAAACATCTTGACTTTTGTTTTGTGTTATAGATTTAAAATTTTCTTTATAGTTAATGAGGAGTTTATTAAGCATGAGGTCAGGGGTTCGATCCCTACCCATGTGAATTGAGTAAACCATTTGGCAAGTCCCCTACTGCTTAGTGCGCTGACAGTAGGGACGGGGGATTAGTTCTCTGGCTGTCGGCCAGAGGGATACCCTGGGAAACCAAAAAAAAATAAAAAATGAGGAGTTTATATTTCATTGATGGAGTTTTGACGAAATATGCCATCAAAAAATCTTTGAATTTTGTTTTATGTTATAAATTTAAGTTTTACGAATTGAATTAATTTTTGAAAGATTATCGTCTACGAAATCTAGACGGATTATAACTTTTTAATGTTATTGAGGGATATATTGATGGAAGTAAAAAAACCTTAAATCTTACTTCGTTTTTGTGTTATGATTTAAGGGATAATTACATCTACTATTCCTCTAAAGTATTGAAACTACAACTGGTCTCCTAAAAATTTTCAATATTATAGAAAATTACCTCTTTAAAATTCATAATTATAAATATCCATCCACTTAGCCGGTTCCCGATCATAATATGATGACGTCAACAATTTTTTTTTTGAAAATCCAAATCTACGCTTGCCCTAATTTTTATATTTTTTTCCATGGGGATAATTACATCTACTACCCCTCTAAAGTATCGAAACTACAACTGATCCCCCAAAAATTTTCAATATTAAAGAAAGTTACTTTGATAAAATTTATAATTACAAATACTCCCCCATTCAGCCAGTTCTCAATCATAATATGATGACGTCAATAAATTTTTTTTTGAAAATTTAAATCTACCATTGCCCTAATTTTTCCTAATTTTTATACATTTTTCTTCCATGTTAATTTATTTTGATGTGTAAATGTAATATAAATAAATATGTATATATACACATATATAATACACACACACACACACACACACACACATATATATACACACAAAAACCGCCGCCCACTGCCTATTGCCCGTCGCCGTCGTCGATTAAACCCGCCGCACACTATGAGAGAGAGATCGAGAGGGAGGGAGGGAGGGAGGGAGGGAGGGTGGGTGGGTGGGGGAGCAATCGATGAAGGGAGGGAGAGAGAGAAGATCGATTGAAGGAGTGAGAGAGAGGGAGAAATGAGGACGGTGCGATATTTATAGTCGGCAAATAGGGGGGTATTTGTAATTATGACGGCGGAAGTTTAGAATAAATTGATCGGATAATCGGAAAATAGGGGGGATATTTGTAATTTTGAATTTTATAGAAGCAACTCCCTTTAATATTGAAAATTTTTGGGGGTCAATTGTAGTTTCGATACTTAAGAGAAGTACTAAATGTAATTATCCCTATTTAGTATTAAGAAATAAAGGGTAAAATTGAAAGTTTAGAAAAAATTGATCGGATAACCGACAAATAGGAGGGTGTTTGTATTTATGAATTTTATCGAGGTAACTTTTTATAATATTAAAATTTTTTAAAGAATCAATTATAATTTCAATACTTAAAAGGAATGCTAGATATAATTATCCCTAGATTTAAATGTATATTAAATAATAATTGGTATCATCAAAACTCCACAGTGTACTTTTCATTAAGATAATTACCGGACATCATTCATTCTCATCTAATAAAATACTGTTTTTCGGTCAAAAGACTATTCTAATAAAAAATAATTCTCCAATTATTACTATTTCAAAAATATTTCTTATATTATTATTCATATTGCCACATATATCGTTATGTGGCCAAAAAAACAAAATACTATTTACAAACACTCTATAATTTTGTTATCAATTTTTAATTGATTATCATTTTTATTTTCAAACATTATCAATTTTTATTACTTAAATTTTTTTCAATTTTTTTAATAACTTCAATTTCTTTAAAAATAAAAATAACCTTAAATACCCTCTTAACTTGCTGACCGCTTTTTTCAACTTATGTGGATATTGGCTGTCTGCCCTATAATCAACTTTCCCTTTACGACTGCTTTCCCAACAAAATAATATAAAAAGTTACTTTAGAGTTTTTTTTTTGTTTTTATTTTTTTTTATTTTCTGCTTTTCAAGAAAATATCAGCTCCGCCAAACATTTTTTTTTTCCCAACGAAGTGCCTTTTTTTAAAAAAGAAAAAATCAATGCTTCTTTTCCATATATGCATATATGTATATAAAGAAACTGTCCAAATGAGCTATTAGATAAATATTGAGTGAGGATCAACGCTTCTTTTCCATAATTTATTGCCACAAACCATGAAGATCAACGTGAAGTACTCGACCATGGTGAGGCCGGCGGCCGAGACGCCGAGTGTCAGCCTGTGGCTCTCGAATATGGACTTGGCCATCAAAAACTACCATCTCGTCACCGTGTATTTCTTCCGCCACAACGGGGCGGCCGACTTCTTCAACACGGCGGCGCTCAGGGCGGCGCTGGGCAGTGTACTGGTGGCGTTCTACCCCATGGCGGGCAGGTTGAGGAGGGATAAAGATGGCCGTGTCGAGGTCGACTGCAACGGTGAGGGAGTGCTGTTTGTGGAGGCGGAATCCGATGCGGCGTTGGATGACTTGGGTGACTTTGCCCCCACGGCGGAGCTCGACGGTTGCCTCGTTCCCGCGGTGGATTGTTCCCAAGAAATATCGTCTTTCCCGCTTAGCATGGTGCAGGTCAGTTCTTGGAAAATTCTTACCTATCTATTGGGTATAAACTATAATCTAAAGTATTTAAGTTTATGAGTCCGTTGGCTGGACGAGAAGCATTTATTTTTCAAAAAAAATATATTTTACTGTAAACAATCTGTATTTAGTTGAGGTTTTGTCTTTTTTAAAGGGAGTTTGAAAAAAAAATCACAAATTGGCTTTTCTTTTTCCAAAAACTATTTAGAATCGTTTCCAAAGAAGAGCTTTAAAATCTTATAATATACTTTTAACTATTACATTCAAATTCAAAATGGCTTAGCTTAAACAAACAAAATAAATAAATAAATAAAAACACAGCTTAACAAACTTTTTTCTTAATCTATACAAACGTGCTCTATATTGGTATCTATTATTTCAAAAGTTATATTTTTTTATCATACCCCAAATTAATAATAAAGATAATCAAGCCTATATTTATTAGAATTTTGTATAAACAGACATGGGCGGCCCGTTTAGATAAATTTAGGAAAAATAGTTTCGCTGAAGCTTACTTTTTTCAGTTAGGATTATTCGCTTCATAACTGTATTATATATTTTTCTACACTTATTAATATAAATTACGTATATTAATAAGCAGTTGAAATAAAAAAAATAAAAAAATTAATAATATGAAAGTTTTTTTTTTCAAAATTATCCTTTTTTTCTTATCTCAATTGCCTTGAAGTGCTTTCTTAAAAAAAATTGTTTTTGTTTTCTAGAAAAATGTCCATCAAACAGGGCCTTAAGCAAAATAATTACATACATGACCTAATTGTATTAATTTTATCGGGTCAACTACAAGACGAGGTTTTGACGGCAGGGATTTGTCTATGTAATTCTGGAAACATCGCTATCATCTATAATAAGATAAAAGTTGATGATGGGAATAATTTTTATAATAATGCAAATAGGAAGGGGGACATAAGGATGTAGGCAATATAAAAAGGGGGGACATTGTTCGTTGAAAGTTAGTGATTTGTTGCCTGTATATATAGCAATTCTCTCACTAATTATATGATCTAAAAAAGGAAAAGTGCTTGAGTCGTGTTTTTTATAATAAATTCTTTTAATTAAAGTAATTATATATTTAAATATAGTAATTAAAAATATTTTAAAATATTATTTTAATTATTTGAAATATTTAAAACCCTCCTATAGGGATTATAAAAAAAAATAAAAATTACCCTCCTATATAAACAAGACCATCAAATACCCATTGAAATTCAGAAAATTGTATTAATTGACAAAATAATTACTCTTGAGACAAGCAAAAGGAAAGCTCAATTTGCACGATAACCCCCCTAAAACAAATGATATTAGCTAACACCAAATTTTATTCAATGCTAACTCAATAAATAAAATAAATTTAAATTAAATATAAAATAGATAAACAATAAATGCAATTTTAAAGTATAAACAAGACATATTAAGTTAAACTTGCTTATCTAAATTTGTTGAAACTAATGCTTTTTTCATAAGAAGATGTTGTAAAAATAAAAATATTGAGACAATGTATTAATAAGCAAAAAAAAAAAATCTAGATATTATATTAGACTAATCTCGAAACATATGACATGGTTAAAAATTAATAATGTTCATAACCAACATAAATTAGTCAATGTGTGTATGCACTATAGTCTATATATGTGTACTTTGTATTCATTTCGATGTGTGGCGACAAAGAAAATTAATAGCCATCACATCAAGTTCAGATCTAATCTAATAAAATCATTTGTGTTCATCTGACTGTATCGTCTAATATCAATTTCCGTTCTAATTCAAATTAATACATTATTCCCTACAAAACATTTATATCACCATTCTATATTATATATATATATATATATATATATATATGGGGACAATTGCATTTCCTACCCCTTGATTAGTCTACAATTTAAAAAACTACAATTAATCTCTCAAAAATTTTCAATATTATAAATACTTTCTTTGTGGAAGTTGAAAATTACATCTATCCCTTGATTAACCAATTTTGTGTATTTATATAATATATTAAATGTGAGAAGCTTTTGTTTTTTCTTTAATATGTGTAATTGTGGTATTCCTAAGATGTACTTCAACTACTTATCTCTCCTATATCATTTCTTTTTTCTCCAACACCGTATTTTTTTTCTATGTTCTATTGTTAGCTCTCTCTCATTTTTTTCTCTCATATCTTTTTTTAAAAAAATATTATTCTACTTTATATTTTTATTTATTTTTTAGTCAAAAAATAATTTTATTTAAAAATAATTTTTTTAACTTTTCATAAATTTAATAAATATATTGTAGTATAATAATAATAGTTAAGAAAAATGTATATTTACATAGAGAATTTTAGTAGAAAAATAATTTTATATTATTAAAATTTCACATTTTAACTAAATTATAGCACATTTATTTTGCAGAGGCATGCATCGAGTATGGCCGATACGACATTGTATTATGGTGTGGGGTTGGGAGAATTTAATATATATATATATATATATTATATTATGTATATTGTATTTTATATTATATATGTGTATATATATTAATTTTCTTGTATTATATATATATTGTGTTTTTATATATTAATATGTATTTTTAATTATATATATTTTAATTGGAGTGCATTTTTATCCCACTTTGATGATGTGGCTTTTCATTGCATTGAAAATAAACAAAATACTTATTAAAAATGTAAAAAATATGAATTAAAGTAAAAATGTAAATTAAAACTATAACTTACAGACAAAATTCATAAATAGGTCCCAGGTTTCAATTTATATGTATATATACACATAGTCATCAGAAAAGCGAAAAGTGGTTGTATGTATTTATGTATTTATAAAGAAATTATATGCATTTAACATTATATGTTTTTCAAATTAATTAATATATAGGTTTGGTAATTTTCGGGGGTTCGGCTATTTGCTTTTTTCTTTTTTTGCTTAAGGGGGGTTTCCACTATTTATCTATTTTCAAGGTTAAATGCATTTATTCTTAGTGTTTTAAGTTTTAACAAAAAATTTGATTGTAGAATCAGATTGGATAAGAAAATGTAGTGTGAGGGACTAAATGTAATAAAGTGTAGCTGCAAAGAGCAAAATCGAATTAGTGATAAACTTGAGGGATGAAAAGTGAAAATTTCCCACCATTTTAGCTTATGATTAATATATCTTTAAACAGTAAAATATCTAGAGGTTTGTCTTTCATGTCATGTGATGCGCTAAAAATTGATTATTAAAATTAAAGTTAATTAAAGTGATTCTATCTGCAATGTTTCCATGGATCATTGGATTGTAAGGTAATGTAACTATTAATCCAAAATTTGCAATTTTCTAGTGATGAATAAAATATCCCATCCCCTTGTTGTTTCTCGATCCGTAAAGAATAGCAGTATCATTTCGGCGAAGACCACAATAGAATTCTTGTAAGGTGTATGACTTGTTAGGTTGTTACGCTAACCAATACAAAAGATCATGTATCAATGGTCGTCTATAATTTTTTTTTTTTTAAAAAGAAACTTTCAATTTGTTCACCATTTTACAACTAATTTTTCTCTCTTCATCTCACAACCATTCATTGCATACTGCAGGTCACCCGTTTCAAATGCGGCGGAGTCTCATTAGGCATAGGAAACCACCACCACTTAGTAGATGGGCTTTCTGCACTTCATTTTATCAACACATGGTCCGATATAGCTCGAGGCCTAAACAATATTAAGATCCCACCTTTCTTCGACCGGACCCTCCTCCGTGCACGCGATGTGCCTGAGCCTAAGTTCACCCACGTTGAGTTCCAGCCCCCTCCGCAACTAAAAATCCCTCAACAAAGCCCCTTTGATGCTTCTCCTGAAACAACTCTTTCCATATTCAAGCTAACACGTGATCAACTCAGTGACCTCAAATCTAATTGCAACAAAGACAAAAATGCGTCTATCACTTACACCTCGTATGAAGCCCTGACTGGGCACGTCTGGCGCTGTGTGTGCCAGGCTCGTGGCCTGCCTGATGATCAAGACACCTTGTTGTACCTTATATGTGATGCGCGATCTAGGCTCCAACCTCCGCTCCCACCAGGGTACTTTGGCAACCCTGTCTTCCCAACCGTGGCCATCACCACATCTGGTGACCTCCAGACCGAGCCATTGAACCATGCTGCAGGCAAAATCCATGAAGCTATCGCTCGGATGGACAACGATTACATGAGGTCAGCTATTGATTACTTGGAGCAAAATACTGATCGTAAAAGCTATGTACACCCCGGGAACAACCTTATGAGCCCGAATATCGGAATAACCAGTTGGGCTAGGCTTCCTTTATACGATGCAGATTTCGGATGGGGTCGGCCGATTTTTGTTGGACCAGCCAAAACTCCTCCTGAAGGCAGAAATTTCGTGATGCCGAGTCCGACAAATGATGGGAGCTTGTTGCTTGCAGTCTCTCTCCCAAAGCAAAATATGGTGCTCTTTGAGAAGTTCCTTTATAAAATCAATTGAATAACTATATCATTTAGTGGGTCAACTGAGAAGATCAACTTATCCTTCGATTTCTACCGGCAGTTCTTAGGCTCGTATTTCCTTAGACTTTACAAGTATTCTTCCAAGAACCATACCAGCCTTCTACTTGATCTGTACTAAAATAAGTAAGGCTACGACTGGAATTATAGATTTGAATTTGACTAGAGATTTGAAAAGAATGGACTTTATATCCATGTGAATTGAAATCTCTTATGGTGATTTGTGGAAAGAATTTCAAAGCGATTGTTCTCAATCTTTTTGTTTGGTTAAAGATCTAAAGTATTTGAATTTCTTTTTCATTTTTTCACTTTTTTGGTCCGTAACTAAAATGGTAAGGAATATACTTATTTTTATTTTTATAAAAGATACCATGGTTGTCTAGTTTTAGGTAGGGAAGAAAAAAATTTAACATTAGGTACCCTAATATTAATTAGAGTGCCTATAACCTATTATACATGTTATCTGCTATCTGTTATATGGGTTCTAATTACCTGTTATCTGTTATTTACTTACAAGCTAGATTTTAGTAACATATAATAGGTGCATTATACCAAATTCATCCTATCAATTCATCATTTCATATTAGTTTATCTTAAAATACTTTTTATCTAATAAATATATATAAATGATTACTTATGAATTATTAAAATTAGTTTATATGAATTTTAGCCCATTCCTCATTATAGGATTTGAAATTAATAATTTATTTAAAAATTTTAAATTAAAAATTAATATAATTTATGTAGAAATTTAGAAAACTAATATTATGCTTGTAATTAAACTAATTAAAACGAAGTATTGTGTTATGCATAAACCATATAATATATAATAACTAAATAAATGTGCATATATCTTTAAACTTATGTATAAATTACTGCTAGTGTAATGCAAATTAGATCAATCAATATACATTATTTGCAAGGGATAATTGCAATTTATGTTCTCTAAATTTAGCCTATTTTCGATTTTGCTCTCTTCATTTCAAATTTTACAATTTTATCTTCTCCGATTATCAATGTTTCGACTGTCGTCCGATTTTGGACATAACATCTCGCTGGTGATGATGTGGCAATTTTTCGGGCACAAATTGCAATTTTCCAGTTATAATCATAAGTGGCTAGAAATCGCCACATCATCACTGGCGAGAAGTTATGTCTAAAATCAGACGACAATCGAAACATAGATAATCGGAGAGGACAAAATTGAAAAAAGTTATAAACGGAGAGGATAAAATTGATAAAATTGAAACAGAGAGGACAAAATAGAAAATACCCTAAATGTAGAGAATAAAAAAAGCAACTATCCCATTATTTGCAATATTTTATACTTAATCAACCATGTTATATATATATATATATATATATATGTTTTTTCACAAACGTATAATCATGAAATATTTTCAATACTAGTATAAAGCTTTTTAAAAAAAAAATATTACTATGAAATTGAGGTATGCACATATATGTAATTAATTTTTTAAGAAAGTGTGTAGTTTTTTATATGTACAAGGGCATGATGGAAAAAAATCTTTTATGAATACAAACAGTGCAACTTGATAATGGGGTATTTGTAGTAGCTTAAAAAATACTTTTGTACTTTTTGCTATTTTTACATAGTGGATTAGTGTTTGGTAGACTGACTTTTGCCATTTTTTTAGCATAAAAAAGTTAGAGGTTGGAAGCATCTATAAACCAACTTTTCTTTGATTGTTGGTATTTTTGTAATTATTTACAAATTGATTATCTCATAATAAAGCACTTTCCACCTTTTTTTTCTAAACACTCCAACTATTTTTCTTTTTATTTTTAATTTCTCTTTTCAAACACTACCTACTTTTACTACTCAAACTTTTTTTTTTCAACTTTCTCTACAACTTCAACTTTTTCAAAAGTAGAAATTTTTGCAAACACTCTCAATATTTTTTTTTTAAGAATATGATAACACTGTAGTGTCAATAAAAGTTCTGTATCATAATATGAAATAGGGATAATTGCATTTACTACCCCTCAAAAGATTGAAAACTACAATTGGTCTCCAAAATATTTTAATATTACTAAGACATACCTTGAGGAATTTAAAAATTATTAATACCCCCTTGAGCAACCGATTTTCGATCATTTTTTCACGAACTTTCGGTTTTATCCCTAATTTTTAACTTGGGATAATTACATCTACTAACCCTCGGAAGATTGAAAATTACAATTGGTCCCCCACAAATTTTTAATATTACCAAGACATTCCCTGATAAATTTAAAAATTATCAATACCCGCTGAGTAGTCGGTTTCGATCATTTTTTCATGAACTTTTGGTTTTACCCCTAATTTTTAACTTTGAAAAAAAAAAACTGAAAAATAAATGCTTGTAAAGACATTTTTACCCCTCTTACTAATTGATTTATAATTAAAATACCCCCTACCTCCAAATAAAAAAATGATAATATATATAAAAATAATATAAAGTACAAAATATAAATTTAGCATATACAATATATGAACTACATGTAAATTAATATATAAAAATTCATATTTATAATTAAAATCATATACATAACAAGAAAAATATATATATGTAAACCAAATTAAAGAAAAAAAGGAAAACCAAAAAAGGATGACAACAGGCTGATGTTCCTATGTTCTTCTTCTTCTTCTTCTTCTTCTTCTTCTTCATGTCTCTTTCACCATACCCGTTTCTAATCGGCTGGCCGTCGAAGGTCAATTTTCGCCAAAATCTAACAAACCTACAGTAATTGAACCATTGCAATCTCAACTTTTCGATAGCGCCCTAGTCAAGACCATTAGATTTCATTTGACCGGCAGTCAAAGAAAGGTAAATTTCGTGTTTCCGGCGAAACTTGCCGGAATCGGGCAAATTCATGGTATTGTGGTTGGCCTGCCACGAGCTTTCCATATCTACTAAACTCAACTCATTTTGTTGTCTTTTAGCTGCCAGTCAACCTCTTTTTTTTCCATGGTTGTTGTCTTCGTTGATCTACCCATTGCCAGCGACCAACTGACTGGCGCAAACACGCATTCCGATTCATACATCTATTGCTAATGGATCCCTATCAAAAAACCTACCCCTTTTTCCTCCCAAAATTGCATATGATCCCCTTCCCCTCCTCTTCCTATTTCTTTTCCTCAGCGACCACACTCTCGTTGATAGCTGATTTTCTCACTACCACGAACCATACTTCCACTGCCATCACAACTATCTCCAAGCACCATCAATCTATTACATGTGCAGGGTACACTGTGTTTTGAGAAGAAGAGGTTGCCCCTTGTTTGTACACTATATATTTATTTATATATATGAAAATTTTAAATATTTAAGTATGTATATCTTAATTTAAGTACTTATGTCTAAGGATAATTACATTTACTACCCCTCTGAAGATTGAAAACTACAATTGGTCCCCAAAATTTTTTTAATGTTACCAATACATACGCTGAGGAATTTAAAAATTATCAATACCACCCTTACAATTTAGTTATATTACAAAGGGCACGCATGTAAAAAAATGTATGAAAATTAGAGCAAGGGTATATTCAGGTTTTCATTAAGAATTTTGCTGAATTTAGCTGTCCTTGACTTGCAATCGACTACTCAGGGGCGTATTGGTAATTTTTAAATTTTTTAGGGTATGTCTTGGTAATATTGAAAAATTTTGGAAGATCAATTGTAGTTTTCAATCTTTCGAAGGGTAGTAAATATAATTATTCCTGTGAAATATAACTCTCCAAATAAAACATTTGCCAAAAGATTATCTCCTGGTGATGATAATAAGACTGCGACAAATAATGGAGATCCAATGGTGCAATTCTACAAAAAGTTTCAGAGTGTTTTGGTAAAGAAATAGAAAAGTAGTTGTAATTTCGTAAGTTGTATTGGATTATAATCTTTTTATTAGTGTAGTATATAAAAAAGTGTTTTGCAATTTGGTTTGGCGTTTGAATCATTAAACCTTATTTTTACTTATTATTGATTTTTTCCTAAAATTCCTTATGTTTTCTCTTTTATGTAAGTTTGAAATTATTTCTAATTAACACAACTATTTTATGTATTAAATCTTTATTATTATTATTATTATTATTATTATTATTATTATTATTATTATTATTATTATTATTATTATTATTATTATCTCATATAATAACTTATCAAAAAATTCACCGTGCGCAATGCGTACGGATGTAATAATGTATATCTGTATTATTATATAAAGCGAGATCACGTTTTAATAACTACTTTTGATCTGTTATTGTTCTTTCTTTTTCTTTTTTTTTACTTTCTCTCTCATCTCCTCTCTTCCACGTTCTTTTTACTCTCTCTCTCTCTCTCTCTCCCCCCCTCTTCATCCTCTTTCATCTCTCAATACTATTCAATATTGTTTTTTTTAACTTTCTTTGTAATTGTTTTTTATGGTTTTTAATTTTAAATTATTTTATTTTTACTTATCATTAATTTCATATTAAAAATAGTTAAAAGTATTTTGATAGTATAGGAACTATCAAAGTTTTAGTTGTCAATGAATTTTATTATTTTGATATTATACATACGCACTAATATTACTAGTATATATAAATTAAATTCAGAAGGCTAGTATTTACTGAATGCATGTACAAGAAATTTGGTTCGCTTGAACTTGAAAAGTTTCAACTCAATTAATTGAAACTTATTCGAAGATGTCGTATACAATTAAATAGAATCACTATTTCAAATCAACGGTCAATGAACAATTAATCCTTTTTGTACTATACTTTCATCCTTTAAATTTCAAGAACTTTCATAATAATTGAACTTAGAATGCATTATACGATATATTGCACATTGACCTAGTAACTTTTAGAATAAAGATGATTTATATAATCAATTTTATATATGAATGCCACATTCCTATTTGGTACTTAAATTTTAATAAATACTCTCGGTATTTGTCGTTTATGCTAATTTGCTTTTGACTGATGCTCTTTGAATGTTATATAGGTGTTTGGGCCCAAAAATGAATTTTTGTATAAATTCGAAGTGGGCTGATTTTTGTCCTTTTTGTCATGCTGAAATGAATTAATAGGGTCCAGGTCACTCCGACACATACAGGGTAGCCCATGTTGTAGGCCCAGACCGATATGAAATAACGGCCCATGGCCCAGTAGCAGGAAAATAGAAAATAGAAAATAGAAAATAGAAAATAGAAAATAAAATAAATATAATAATTATGTCAAATTCAAACCCCTCACTTTTAGGGGGTGTTGGGAGGAAAATAACAGACTAGATAAGGATAAGGCATAGTTATACCTAAACATGCCTAAAATAAAGGACATGTGTTGCAAAAAATTTGAAATCTAGATAACATGGCATAACTGCCATGTCCTAGAAATAAGGGCTGTCATCCATTTCGGATGGCCAAGCTGTAATAAGATAGTCAGCTCCAAAATTAAAAGAAGATGGTTGCACCTTGAAGTTTATAAAAGGGGGCTGGATTTACCATTTGAAGCACATAACGTTAATCAATCAACATGCACTACTAGAAAAAAATGCCACGGATTTTATCTGTGGCTAAAAGTAGCATGGCTAATCTTAGCCACGGCCCTAACTAGCCATGGCCTAGCTGTGGCTAATGGCTACGAATTTATAGCCAAGGGTAGGCCGCAGCTAATAGCCACAGTCAAGTCGTGGCCAAATTGGCCACTTAATTCTGGCAAATGCTAGGCCGTGGCTATCCCGTGGCCATCAGCCACGGACTGCCCGTGGCTAATCCTTGTACATTAGCCACGGCCAAGCTGTAGCTAGCCCGTGGCCTTTAGCCACGGCTTGACCGTGGCTATCCTGTGTCCCTTAGCGGCCGTGGCTGATGCCTATGTGCCTTGCATAATTAGCCACGGTCAGACCGTGGCTAATCCATGGCTAATTTTGCCAACTTTCAGCAATATTATTCCCCTTTTTTTCCCGACCAACCTACATCCTATTTTTATTTTTTCAATCAAAAAACACAAGCATTTAAACAATGCTAATAATGACGATCACGGATAGTCCAATACAAATTATATCATGAAATAAATTAGAAAGAGTTTCAATCATAATGCTAATACATTATAAACTTAAGTAGTTAAGATGTCTAACAAATCTGTTGTGATCATAAAGTTAGTAAAATGTCAAAAAGTGTCAATGTCTAACAGGGCCCAATACCATCAGCCTCATCACTATCGTGATGCTCGTCATCACATACGTAATTTGGTGGAGTGTGCCTGGAGGTGGATCGCTGCCCTTTTGATGAAGTCCCACAAGAATCCCTCTATTGGCTAGGGGTGGGCTGCACGTGCGGTGAACCAGCTGACGGGTGTTGCTGATTAGGCGAAGAGACGAACGTACATTGGGTCAAACTTTGAACGCTCTGAAGTAAGGTATGGAGCATGTGCTTCATCTCAACTAATTCAAAGGATTGCTTCTCCTCAAACCTGTCAAGCCTTCGCTTCAACTCAAACGTCGACGAATCCTCCCATTTCGGGGGGTAAGTGTGGGAGCCTAAAGTTCCCGTACCACATGATCCACCTGGTATGCCATACCATCGACCCTTATTCAGTTTAGCTATTGTCTCGTTCCATACATATAAATCCATGAATATAGTTAGATTTAGCTATAATATATCATTCCCATGTATCTATATATTATATTAAAATATAAAAAGTTGAGTTATTTTACTTACATCGAGCTTGTGAATATATAAAACCTAACAATAATTACAAAAAAGTCAAAATAAAAACAATGTTAGAAATATTTTTTAAATTATAAAACAAAATAAAATAATTGGGGATGGGGAGGGGGAAGGGTTTGGGGCTGGAGGGGGGGATGGGTTTTGGGGCTTGGGAGGGAGGCGGAACGGGTTTGGGGCTGGGAGAGGGGACTGGTTTGGGGCTAGGGGG